>JAQHUG010000107.1:600154-641424 GCA_028555095.1 Dicrostonyx torquatus | reverse complement strand
CTGGGATTAAACGTGTGCGCCACCACCGCCCAGCTCAGCTTCTTTATAGAACCCAGGACCACCAGTCTAAGGGTGACACAAAATCTAGCGGGCTACCCCCTGTAAATAATGGATTAAGAAAATGCCCCAACAAACTTGTTCACGGGGTAAGCTGATGGAAGCAGACCCTCAAATGATGCTCTTTCTTCTTAGACGATTCTACCTTGAATCAAGCTGACAGAACAAACCAAGAGTGTCCTTAGAGCATGTTTCAGAAAAATCCCTCACACACACCCAATCATTCCAAAGACTCCTAGAGCACAGGGCTAGCACCCACCATCTGGCCTTTTCCCCACAGAACCATGACAGTCTCACTGTCCTCCCTGTGCTGAGGTCACTGTTTGACACAGTCACAGGCCGGCTCTACACCAGTTGGATTTCCAAGTTCCACTCCAGAGGTGGCTTATTCTGTGTGGCATTAACGTCACCACCCATCATCCCTGGAAAGCAAGAAGCTCTGAGCAACGGTGAAGACATATGGACAGGATCCAGGTGCTCATTCACCTGGGGCAGCACTGACAACTCAGTGACCGCAGCAACCGCTGCAGCGCACCAGTTCTTTCATGGTTTGGTTGTTGTGTCTTTCACAAGTTCCTGCAACCTTTGAAAGAACTGGGCTCATTCACTCAGGTAGCAGACAACTTCAGGAAGGAAAAAATATGCCATAGCGGAGCAGTGGGCTCTCAGCCTTGTTCTCCCTTTCATGCTCAAAATGTAATGAGAATCACAAAGTGTTTGCTATGCTCTTGAATATTTAACGTTAGACGTGAAAAACATAAATTTTTTTAAAACACGCACTCATTTATGAAAAAGTAAAGTACGATATAAAAAGTGTTGCTGGCACATTAATGAATGTTTCCCATGTAAGTCAATCAACAAGACTATGAATTCAAAAATGGGAAAAAAATCCTCATTGCATGTCAATGTATATTATTATGAAAGGCCAAATGTTCCAAAGCATAAAAAGATGTAAGTATTTTTCACTTTTGCAAATTTCTCAAATATCTAAATAGAGATGCCAGCTGGCTTCTCAGGTCCTGGTCTGAAGTCAGCGTGTTGTGACAATGCTGTTTGGGCTAAAATGCATGAGACTGAACATAGTCTCACAAAAATGTGAGTTCAGAAATGCAAGGACTATGCTAATAGCTTTCATGTAACTGTGGATATTTATTTTTGAGACCTTGACTAGTTAGTTACAACATGGACAATAGGGAGGTAGCAATGAGTCTCACTATAAGGGCTTCTTACCAGCCCAGAGAGTATCAAATGGGCATCAGTTGATAATAGGGGGCTAGAGCCAAGCAGGTAGCAAGATTTAAGCTTGACTAGAGGGTGGCCTGTTGTCTCTATTGAGTATACTTTGTATCTTTCTCTTCTGGAATGGAATGCTCACCCAGTCACAGGCCCTTTGTGGCCAATGCAGAGGCACCAGCTGGCTATAGATACAGTGCAATGTCACTTAAGGGGCATGAGACCTGCTTGCAGGCAGGCAGCTGCCCAGATCACCAGGCATGATTGCCAAGCAGGCAGCAACCCTGACTGCAGGCTGGTGTAGCCAAGGAGGCAAGCAGCATTCTTCCTTGCTTTAGGCCAAACTAACCAGTTAGAGCCGGCTCCACTGAGTTCATCAATGCTGGAGAAACGCAGAGGCTCCATGGGCGCCCAGCATGAGGAAGCCAGATATTGATAGGAACATATGGAATGTTTTCAGGCTAGACTAAACCTAGCTAATGTTTTACTTTAGCATCTCCTTAGTTATAGACTTCTGAGATCGACCAATGGTTGACTGGCATGAATGGCAGTGGATGAACTATTTCATCAAGGTTATCTTTACAACTACACTGTTTTTATGGGACTATGGCCCAGGACCTTCTTTGTTGTTCTGTCAGTCTTACATGGTTTCAGTATGGGGGTGGAGAGACAGGCTCAGCAGTTAATTACATGGTTGCTCTTCTAGAGGACCGCCTTCCAGCACCCACATGGTAGCTCTCAGCTGTCTGCAACTCCAGCTCTAAGGGACCCGATGCCCTTTTCTGCCTCCAAGGGCACTGTACACATGTGGTGCATATGCATATTTGCAGGGAAGACCCATACCACACAACAAACAAACTTTTATTATATGGAGGACACAATGCTAACTTTGAGTTTTTTACAGGTCTAGAAACTTCCTTGAGGGACATATGTGTATAGGTACCCACAGGAGCAAAGCTGAGAAGTCAGCTTGCAAAGAGAACAAAGACAAGATGCAACTGTAAAGTTCTTGGGGGCTTTATGGTTGGATGGGCACAGATGACACCAAGGTGATTGGGAGAATTCAGTGACAGTCTGCGGCTGTCAATATTACAGAGTGAGCAAAGCATGGTGTGGAAAAAGATCCTCCTAGAAGCCCCAGGGTTGTTGCTGAGGATCCTAGTGCTAGGAGTGGGTTATTTTCCTATGAGTTGCTGGCCAATGAAGCCTAGAGACCCCCAAATGATAAAGGATATCACTACTGCTGTTGGTTGCATGCCACAACTAGACCCTACTTCTGAAGACATCACTTGCTTTGGGTGCAAGACTTGGAGAAATCAAGCTAGGACTGAACCCTCCTTTAAGATTAGCTTTTGTAGAGCCAGATGTGTTACAGAGGTGGAACCATCTGGGTGTTTACAGGTACTGAAAGCTGTCCAAGAGACACATGAATGTACCCAAAGGAGCAATGTTGGGGAGTCACCTCAGTCAGTCAAAGATGCAAGGGTCAGGAGCTACAGAAGTGCCAGGCAAGATGTGCCAGAGAGTGCAATGCTGGTTTCAAGTGTTATGGGTGTAGCCAACTTTGGACTTAACCCTCATTCTATAGGAGGAATTTTCATATCTGGTACTGTGAGTTTTGACAAAACACTGTGGATGAAGAATTCTAGTCTTCAGTTCGAAGAATACAGTACTGCCTAAGGTGTTCTGCAAACATTGGTGTTTACGCTCATGGGTTCTTTCCAGTGTCAGCTTCCACCCAAGTGTCTTTCCATTTCTCATTTTTCCCCCTTTTGTATTTTGTAATAGAGGGGTGTTCTTTGAGGCACACTCTGGAGATGGGGGATACAGGAACAGAAGGGCTGGGTACTCACTGGAGTTAGAGACTAGCAGACGTCTGCATCACCCCTCTCCCTTCCAAGGCTCAAGAACTAGTGTGGAAGAGTGGGGCAGAAAACCTCAAACAACTAGTGGGGCCTTTCCTTGAGACACCTCTGTACTCTGGAGTGTTCCGTGTCCTTCCCATGCCTCCACCTGGTCATCAACACAACATCTGGTTAAAAGATGGACAGTGACTAAAACAGTAATTTCTACAGAGTCAAAGGGACATCATGGGAAACTGAGTTAAGAATAAAAACAGGTCAGTGTGGAAGACCACCCTCCTCCCCCTCCAGTCTGGGGCCTTGATCTCGAGCTATGAAAAGTACCTTACACACTACTGATTTTGCATCATCAGTAACAAAGGCAAAAGACAGGTTAGCATCACAAAATGTTGACCTCATAGTTCTGGGCTAATGGGTTCCATGGGCTATCAAGATAGAGGCTCACTAGGTCTTGATGGCTTTCCTTGAAAAGAAAGGGTCTTGAATGCACAGCATGTGAGACTCCCTGAGCGCTTGGCGGAGGTGTCTCCTAGGTATCACACTTTACTATGGGAAATAAAGGTGAACTAAGGAGGTGTGACCAGCTTGTGAGGTGTGCTGGTCTGAAAGAAAATGGTCCCCATAGGGGGTAGCACTATTAGGAGGTGGCCTTGTTGGATGAAGTGTGTCACTGCTGAGGTGGGCACTGAGGTCTCATATATGCTCAAGCCACATCCAGTGAGAGAGTTCAATTCCTGTTGCCTGAGAGTCAAGATGTAGAAATCTCAGCTCCTTCTCCAGCACCATGTCTGTCTATACGCTGTCATGCTGCCTGCCAGGATGATAATGGACTAAACCTCTGAAACTGTATGTGAGCCCCAATTAAATGTTTTCCTTTGTAAGAGTTGCCATTGTCATGGTGTCTCTTCACAGCAATAGAAACCCTAATTAAGAAATGAGGCAAGTGCTTTCCTTGCTGGGCCAGCTCTCTATTCCTCCAAGTAAGATATCTTAAATAATTCAAAGGGCCGGGCACTCCAATTTTAGAAACATGAACTTTTGCAGGCTATGTCTGCCTATATTGCAAGCTGGGGTGCTGATTGGTGGTTGAGGATATGCTCAGCCTGCACAAGGTTTTAAATGCCACTTGTTCTATACTACACTCAGTGCTCACCTCTTGAAGATATCATTCAGTCCTTTGATTAAAAACCATTGGTAAGTGGGGCTGGAACACATGTACAGTACACAGACATGCAGACACTGGAAATGCTGGCATTGCTAAGTGCAACTGTTTCCCAGCACAGTGTATCTTCACCAGCATAGAACTGCATCCCTGACAACATTGATACTTTCTTGCTTAGAGTTAATTACATTCTTTTCTATTTATTTACCATGGCTCAAAGGCTATCAAACTTAGTCTAGCATTTGGATTCCATCCTGACTGCCAACATCACTGGGTGGGTGTGCCTCAATTTGTTCCATCCATGACTTTCTGGCAGTCATGAAATGACACTGTACCTTGGATGAGCATAGCCATAGACCATTCAGAGAAGCAAGGGTAGATTCTTGACAACAAGAGATCAGTGGCTCCATAACAGAATGCACAAAAAGCAGCTAAACATTCCCGAGTTCAAGATACGCAAATACAGTGGGAAAGAAACCCTCATGTATTACCATCTCTTAAACTGTTTTTCTTAAATTAACAATTATGCTTTGAAATTTTCATTAATGCATTCAAAATATTTTGGTTGTATGTATAACCTACATTCATTCATTCATTCTCTCTCTTCTCTCCCCCCCACCTCTCTCTTCTCAATATAATCCACTGATCTGAGTCCAATTTCTGTTGCCTATCTGTGCCTACTGGGGCATGGACAACCCACCAAAGGCAACATCCCCTAGGAAAAGTGATTCTCCCTCCAAGTCACTAACTGCCAACCTCTTTAGAGCTAGAGGTGGCACCACATAAGCCCCACCCGTCCATGCTGGGATTTTAAGTGGCTTGGCCTTGCACATGTCTTGTACAGGTGACCACTGCTTGGCAGGCTGTATGTACAGCGTCACGTCTAAGAGATGGAGTTTCACAGCACTCTTCTCCACCCTCCGGCTCCTACATTCCTTCTGCCCCCATTTCCATGATTCTCCCAAGACTTTCAGACATGTGGGGGTTGATATAGATGTCCCATCTATGGCTGAGTGTTCATGGTCACTTATTCTCAGGACTGTGACCAGTTATGAGTCTCTGCATTAACTGTGGGAACAGGAAGATGGAGGAAAATAGATTATGTGTATGTGTGGGTACTTAACCAAAACTAAGAATGTATGAAGAAGTTTCAAGAGAACATAGTCTGTTTTTTGTTTGGTTTTTTTTTTTTTTTTTGGGTTTTTCGAGACAGGGTTTCTCTGTGGCTTTGGAGCCTGCGCTGGAACTAGCTCTTGTAGACCAGGCTGGTCTCGAACTCACAAAGATCCGCCTGCCTCTGCCTCCCGAGTGCTGGGATTAAAGGCGTGCGCCACCACCGCCCGGCTGAGAACATAGTCTGTAAGCTTATTATAAACACCTCCCCCCACCCTGCAAGAAGAAGCTTGAATTGGAAATACCCTGTGTGGGTGCACAGTGATATGAGCTGTGGTTTTTAAATTATGTGCATGGGCACGTGCACGCGAGTGCAGAGGCCTGCATGTTCAGAGGATACCGTGAGATCCTCTGAAGCTGGAGTTGTTGGTGGGGGACACCTGATATGGACTCTGGGAAATGAACTTGGATTCTTTGTAAGAGCATCAAATGTTCTTAAGTATAAAGCCATCTTTCCTGCTTTAAGTATGAAGCCCCATGAATTACTAAATGAAAGTCTCAATGCCAGGCATGGCTTACCCCTCTACCAGTTACCAGTCAGGGATACCCGAGAGGCACCTAAAACAACTCAGGCTATTATCACTGCTCTCAGTTGCCCCTGATAACTAGATGGTAAGACCCCATTGCTGAAGACACCACACTCTCTGGTTTCAGGACATAGAGAAATCAATCTTGAATATCTGGGAAACTCTCCCAGCTAGCTTGCTTTCAAACTGCAGGAAGGTACTGTGCGAGCTGCTGGGTGAGAAAAGACAGCCATGGTCTCACCAGGACTGGGCCCCGCATGCTGTGCTAACTGGCCGTGAAGAACAGGTCTGCTGGAGCAACAGTGGCATGATGGATATGGGGGTAACCAAGTCTGTTCTGAATGGACTTGAGGTCTGCTCCACATGAGGGAATTTGCGCCTAGCACTGTAAACCTAATGTAACCCCACGGATGGGGAAATCCATGGATTCTGACCCCAGAGAAGGGAACCCACTGTAGTTGTTTTGCTAAATGGTTACACTGCCAAACTGCCTTCTAAATATTTATGTTCCTGTCCATGAATCTGTGCTGCTCTCAGTCCTGTCAGAGGTTTTGTTGTTGCTGTTGTTTGTTTTTGCCATAGGTAGGGGTTAAATCTTCTTATCTGCTATCCCAGCAGTACCTGACACTGTCAATTCCTGGGGCTTCAGCTTGCTTCTGACTCCCTGCTGTTTCTCCCATTCTTTTTTATTTCCTACCTCCTACCCTACCCTAACCTTTTATTTTGAGTGACCATTGCTACGTCTTTCTTTCTTTTCTTTTTTTTTTTTTTTGGTTTTTCGAGACAGAATTTTGCTGTAGTTTTAGAGCCTGTCCTGGAACTAGCTCTTGTAGACCAGGCTGGCCTCGAACTCATAGAGATTCGCCTGCCTCTGCCTCCCGAGTGCTGGGATAAAAGGCGTGCGCCACCACCACCTGGCTGGTGATTTTCTTTCTAACTCCTTCACTCCCTGGGTGACTACATCATTGTATCCTTCATCTTGACGACAATCTCCAGCTACCTATTTGACACCTCACTCTGTTACCCACTAGGTAAGTCAAGCTTGGTTTTCCAAAATCTATCCATGTCAACCCCTTCTCTCACGGCAAAGTCCTGCTTCATACGTAGCCGTCCTAGCTCAAAAGAAACCACAACCGTATCCTTCCAGTGATCAAGGTCCTTTCACTCTCTCTCTTATATCCACAGTTAATCTGTCAAAAGGAAGCTTAACATTGTTTCTCACTGAGCCGCTTCTTCCCTTCCACGACAATCGGACAATCTAAGTTTCACAAAGGCGACTCTTTTCCCTTGTTGGTTCTATTCTGCTCACAAATGTATTACAAACGTTTAGAAAATGGTACTTAGAGAACATCGGACAAAATTTGGTGAAGTTAACAAATCTGGGGAGATAACTCAGTGGGATAAGATGCTTCTTGTTTTGCAAGAACGGGGACCTGAGTATTCCTAGCACTGGGGTCAGGGAGAGACTCTGTTCCAAGTGAATGAGGCAGAGAGTCACAGGACAAGGTATTCAGTGTCCTCCTCTGGACTCTGCATGTATTTTGGAGTACACTCACCCATAAGCATGTGTATGTGTGCTCATTATAGAAATATCTGAGACACACACAGACACAGAGACACAAAATAGAGTGAATACTTGTAATTTTAGTGAGGAAGAGGGATAAATTGTTTTCAATTTTAGAACAGTCATGCAAAATCAACAAGCGTTTGGGTACCACCCCAGGCAGAAGGTCCCTCTGTGCAGGGCCAGGGCATGAGCACAACGGAGGTCAGTATGGAGAAGGCATATATGATGTTACACACACCGACTGCATTTGTACCAAAGGGTCCACAGGTCAAAGGAAGCCATCAGGGTCCACAAGCATCAGTCATCAAACACGCCGCTTTCCTTCAGCAGTGAGGAGGAATGAATAGCACATTTTCCCAATCACATACAGTCAGTCTTTCTTCCTTGGGAGGACGTGACTCTGGCTAGAGTCTTACTATGAGGTATACACGACAACATATTTCTAGAAAAGTCCACCAAAGGAGGTTGTGATGATACGATGCTATAGAAATACACTTTGTTAAAAGACAAAGTCATAAGTGCATTACAAATTAGCACTGAGAGGGACCACAAGTTTAGTCATCCCATTCATACCATCGTTTTAGGGGTGAGAAACCTGAGCCAAGAGAAACCAGATGCTTGATCAAGGACGATAGCTAGCTAGTGGAGAACCGGAACTCCAGCTGAAGTTCTTGCTGGGGAGTTCTTTGATGAGGTCACAGGATGTGGATTTAAAGAACCTATTGAGTTCTAAACAAAGAGTGGAAGTAGAATTTCTCTTGGGCTCAATCTGCTGTCACGCCCTTGGTTTGACTGTGAGCAATAAAAACCATAGAGTGCTATTAACGTTTAAATGATTCTTATAGACATGTGGCCCTCAACTCATCCTGGAATGGAAGCCTTTTGACTCAAAGGAAGCTTAATGGCAAAGCTGACCTTGTGACCCAAGAGGTACCTCTGCATTATCATCGTCTTATTGGGTTGCTTCATACACTCCTAAGTTTCCAGCGAGTGGATAGCTCAATTATCTTATATGAAAGAAGTCTTCAGTTTGAACCTCCCATGATTCCAAGGTCAGTGATGACAGGAAGTGAGAAAATCACTCCTAGTTAGCAGTTTTGTCTTACAGGGGAAGATCACGTTCCTTTCCAGCCTTTCCCTTCGGTAAACATGAACAGCAAGCATGCACCAAGCCTTGCTTTTGTATGATGCTTCTGGGATCTCTATGTAGTCACTGGCCTTTGAGGCTACTAAAAATGTGTCATATATTTTGATCAGGAGCTGTTTGGGGCAACTCCCTGTCACAAGCATGATTCACTTTCATTATGAATTGGCTTGCTGTAAATGAATTATGAGAGTGAATTATGTTTGACCCTGTGCTAGGGGCTCAGGGAATAGAGGAGAACACAGCAGACTGCGTACCAGTTCCTACCCACACATTCTTTCAGGGAAGGGGACCTGTGATCAGGATTCCCACAAATGCTCTCCTTTCTAATCAGTATTGATTAGTGTTACTAGGTGTGCCAACGCTGTAAAGATTTATTTTATTTTAATCGAGACAAAATTTGTATGTTGTTTATTCCAGAATCTTCTAGAAAACAGCAGGGTCTTAGAAATTATCACTGTATCATGTTAAGTTGAAATCACACAGATACACACACCCAATTAAGTAATGTGTAGTAAACACTAAATCCTTCCAATATGTTACTCGTTTTTTCTTTTTTTTTAAAAATTGATCTTATTGAGCTCTAAATTTTTCTCTGCTCCCCTCCCTGCCTCTCCCCTCGCCTTCAACTCTCTCCCATGGTTCCCGTTCTCTCAATTTACTCAGGAAATCTTGTCTTCTTCTACTTCCCATGTAGAGTAGATCCATGTATGCCTCTCTTAGGGTCCTCACTGTTGTGGAGGTTCTCTGCGATTGTGAATTGTAGACTGGTTTTCTTAGGTTTATGTCTAAAAGCTATTTATGAGTGATTAAATATGATATTTGTCTTTCTGGGTCTGGTTACCTCACTCAATATGATGTTTTCTAGATTCATCTGTTTGCCTGTAAATTTCAAGATGTCATTATTTTTTCTGCTGTGTAGTACTCCATTATGTAAATGTACCACATTTTCCTTATCCATTCTTTGGTCGAGGGCATTTATGTTGTTTCCAGGTTCTGGCTATGACAAACAATGAACACAGTTGAGCACATGTCCTTGTCGTACAATTGAGCATTCTTTGGGTATATACACAAAGTATGTTACTCTTTTAAAAACTTGATATTGCAATAAATAAAACCAAAAGCACTAATACACAGATGCTTATTGGAAAAAGTGACTAACTAAAACCCATCTGGTATTAGAGAGAATGCATGAGAAGAGCAAAGGAGTCTGGGAATATGTATAATACCGAAGCCGAGGATCAGTGAAGCCCGCTGCATGACTGCTGGAGAGGGTGCGCTAACAGGAATACACCTCGGCTTGGCCCCGGGGAAAGCACCAACGCAGCTGGGCTGAACATTACGACACAACAGACAGCTGGAAACTGAGTTTGGATTTCTGCTTGTCCAGATGCTGCTAGGGTTGGAAAAGAAGTCTTTCACTTTTTGGGGACTTTTGTTAAAAAGCTTTAATGATGTCATCATGACACCAACTGCTTAATGCTCACTCTGTACATTTCAAGTACACCTCTGTTCAGAGATCTCTTCTGAACTGAGGCTAAGTGGTATCGAACAGCCTCTTAAAGACCGATCGTAGACCAGCATGGGGGGTAGGCATTCTTTTCCTGTCTCTGGTTCTGAAGGTTCTCCTACCTACAGGCTGTCTGCCACATGGCTGCCACTCCCTTGGTATTCCATTTGCTTGTTTGAGATAGGTCTCAGGTAGCTTTAACCCCCCAAGTGGCCAAGAGTAACCTTGAGCCTCATACTTCCTTCTGTACCTCCCTAGTGCTGTGGTTACAGGTGTGTTCAGTGTACCCTGTTTATATGGTGCTGGGGACCGAATCCAGGGCTGCTTGCATGATATTCTACCACTGAGCTAAATCCTCAGCTTCAGCCCTTCTTTAATTTCTAAATGTTTCAGACCATCTGTATGCTGCCCAGACTGGCCTTGAACTCGCTCTGTAGCTCAGGTAGGGTATAGCCCGATCATCATCCTGTCTCAGCCTACCAAGTCTCCGAGACTTCAGGCGTCCCTCACCATGCCTGGCACACTGCCACCTTCCCAGAAAAGCTGTGCACTATTTAGAAAGGGGTTATTTGCCAGGTGCTATTATTAGTAAAAATCTTGGATTCGAACTAAATGAGGCTTTCCTTAAAAAACCCATTTCAGAACTGTCTATGGCCTTGCCAGATGTATTTTTAAAAGTCGTTGAAAGATCTAGAAAGCAAGACTCATAAGCCCAGTGACATACCAGCCTGCCTGTTGGCATCTACAGCTGGCTTCTGATCTGCATTTCATCAGCTGGATGAAAAGCACGTTTGGAAGGAACAGAGCTGGCTTAAGGTTTGTCCCCTTGGACTAACGTGGGAAGCCTGTCCATATGTGAGGTGTGCCTGGACCACCAGCACTTCTGGGCAGAGGAGAGGATGGGAGTTCAAGGACAGTTCTAAGTCAGCCTGGCTATATGAGACCTTGTTAAATTGAAAGGCTTAGCCGGGCGGTGGTGGCGCACACCTTTAATCCCAGCACTCGGGAGGCAGAAGCAGGCGGATCTTTGTGAGTTCGAGACCAGCCTGGTCTACAAGAGCTAGTTCCAGCGCAGGCTCCAAACCACAGAGAAACCCTGTCTGAAAAAACCAAAAAAAAAAAAAAAAAAGAAAGAAAGAAAGGCTTAAAATATCAATCCAAGGGGAGGGGTGGTGGTGCACGTCTTTAATTCCAGCAGTCAGGAAACAGAGGCAGGCAGATCTCTAAGATCAAATCTAGCCTTGTCTGTCTAGTGAGTTCGAGGCCAGCCAGGGCTACAGTGGGTCCCCACCTCACAAATAAATAAATAGTTGGAAAATCTGAGAAGTTCTGTTAAAAGCAAAAATTTCATAGGAAAAAAAATGTAGGACATAAACAAGAAGAAAAAGGTTACTTTTAAAAGTCAAACACTTGAGAGATGAGAGCCCTTTGGAGCTCTGAAGAGGAACTGGGGAATTTAACAGATGATCTGGTTGGTGGAAAACAGGCGCAGAGCCAAGAGAAAGGGCAGTTGATGGAATAACTGGAGATGTTTGTTTGTCTGTTTCCTCTGTTCAGATGACCCACCCTCAAAAGTGAACACAGATCCCTGTTCCCTGGGCCTGAAAATGGTTACATAGACATAAAAGTTACTGAAGAATAAATAGTGCCAGGTGCATGGAGACATGGGGATTTGTGGAAAGACAGGTTGGTTCATTTGTATTCAAGGCACTGGATACAAGCAAGGCCACCCTTGGGATTCCTGTGAGCATGTGGGACTGGGGGTGGGGAGGAGAAAACCAGGGTCTCTTTCACTTCATCTCTCCCCGCCCCTAGAAGGTGCAGGGGCTCAGATTATCATGGAATCTTGGAATGAGATGGATCTCGAGGGCAGTGATTGACAACCTCTTTGTCCCCAACACTGACCCTGACAGTAGACAGAAACATCTGCAGCATCCTGAGCCGCGAATGTGGAGAAGGCAGTGAGTGAGGAAGACAGTCTGTCCTTAGGAACCTTGCACTAGGATGCAGAAACATACTGAATTACCCACACCTACTGACTGTTGTGAGAGACACGATGGGCTAGGCACATGCAGGATGCTTTAACATATGCAAAGGTGCCTGGACACTGGGGTTGAGATGCTTTCCTTGGAGTTTAACATGCTCTCAGTGAGGCAATATGAATTTTTGTTTCCCTTGAGTAAGATAAAATTGACATTGTCTACCCCAGAGATAAGGACAGCTGGGGCTGTCAAGTGCCCCAGAGGAGAAGGGCATAAATGACAGACTCAGACCGAATTGATAGAAAGTCACTGAGGTCAATCACGAAAGCTAAGCAACCAGCAGAAGCCAGCTCTACCTTCTAGCTGCCAATTAAATGAGGCAGACTGTCCTCCAGATATGCTGAATGACACTGACCTAGGCCGGGTCATCCTCCACCTGACGCCCCAGTTGCCCATGCTAGGTACTGAGTTCCTAACAGTCTCCTTCTAATCAGTCAACGTCGCTTTGGCATCTTAGGGACCAGTCAACACTTTCATGAGCGCCAGTGGCGATGAGGGGGGTCACAGACCACTCCTCTCTACTGCCTCTCCTGCTCTCCTCACTCAGTCTGTCCACACCTATCTGGGAACCCACTTCCCAACTGCACACATGTCTATTGTCTATTCTCTGGTCAGAGGATGATTCCTTAGATCTCTTTAGAAACTTTTTTTGGTTTGGTTTTCAAGACAGGGTTTCATTGTATTGTGTAGCCAGGCTGTCCTGGAACTCCCGAGTGCTGGGATTAAAGGCATGTGTCACCACTGCTCAGAAGGAACCATTTTAATTGGATTATAATACTTGGGGGCTTTAGGTCCTCAGATCTTTGGGTTTCAGTGATGCTTGGGCTTGAGTCCAAGACCTTGCAGACGTTAGACAAGTGTCTGGCCACTGGGCTACACTGCCAGCCTCGCGTACACTATTTTACGGTACGGCAAACCTCTGAGCCTTCTTCCGTTAGTTACTGAGACGTAAATCGCTGTAAATAGCTATCCTGACATACTTCAGAAGGTATGGACAAATTCTTCCGGTTGCACTTTTTGGTCTCGTTACATAACTTCTCCAGCTTTCCCATCCTCTCTGCCATTCCCAATCTCCAGAGACTGTGATTTAGCGCCCTTCTTCTATGACTGAGATCAGCCTGCTAAGACTCACGTGTGAGGACATGCAGCATTTTTCTTTCTGAGCTTGGTTACTTTCTCTTTATTAGGATGTTCTGCAAGTTTATCCATGTTGCCATTTTACTCTGTTGTTTTTTTTTTCTCCTTTCCTTCCTCATTTCCCCTTTTCCAGCATTTTAAAACTACTAACCGCCCATCATCAAGAATCAGAGCTAACCAAGAAGTTAGGGCGGAAATGTGAGCAGCACACATCCTTGAAAGGAGGCTTGAGAGATGACCCCTTCTCTGCTCTTTATGCTAATTCAAACCCGAAGGGTTTATCTGAGCCTGAAGACCTCTTGGGAGATGTGTGGCAACCAGTCTTTCACTTCTTCCAGAGAGGACAAGATCAAAAGTCCTGTAAGCCAGGTAACACTGGACAGGTGGAGGGAGGGGATTGGGCATGCAACTCTAGTGGTGAGTTAGCACAACCGGGGCTACACGCCATTATCTCAAAACCAAAAGTCTAACAAAACATATAAACAACCAAATACGCGATTGCCTGGGAATGAAGACGTGGGAACAAATGTGTCTAGCCTTCATGACTGGATTTGTTTCACAACTGGGAACTGGAATAGATTCAGAGAGATGTTTAAGAATTTCTTACCATAATAAACTCTGCTTAGGTGATTTTGCTTTTGAGGTAGTGTCTTGCGTAGCTAAGGCTGGCCTCTAACTAGCTGCTATACAGTCAAGGGTGAACTTGAATTTCTGATCTTCCTGTGCCCACATCCTGAGTGCTGATACTTCAGGTGCCTGGGCTGCATCCAGTTTTACGCAGCGCGTGGGACTGATCTAAGCGCTTGTCCACCTGAGGCTGCATTCTCTCAGCTGAGCTACACCCCAGCCCTTGCAGAAACTCCTGCGCCTTGCTATCCAAATCCTGAGAACTAGACAGACGTGGAGGAGAGAGGCCTCAGTATGCTTCTGTATATTCAATACTTCTCTCATCGTGACTTAAACTTGCATTTTTCTGAAGAGAAGGCCTTTATTCTAGTTAGCAATGAGATGTGTAATCCCCTCAAATATTTAACCACTGTACCAACAGGGACCCACCTGCTGACGGTAGAAAGAGAAGCAGAAAACATCGGCAAAAGGAAAGAAGCTGCAGGAATTAAACTAGAGCAAAACAAAACCCTGTGAGCGAAAAAGTGAGTCAGCATGAGGTGCAGCAGCCCACAGGCCTCAACTTCAAAGAGAAAATGAAGTTATTTGGGTTGCCCCGGTAACACCAAGATAAAATGTGGAAATGAAAATGCAGGCTATAACGCTAACAAAATCTTCCTCAGCAGGAAGGTCTCTGACATGCGGAATGAGGTTTGCCATAGCAACATGCAAAAAAACCACATAAACCAATCAAACAGAGAATTCCCAAGCGGGAGAAGCCTGGCAATGAAGACCAGACATATCCACAGCCAATTCAGTCCCTCACAAGGGCTTGCTGGGATCAAGGGAGACTTCCTTTAAAGCCTTAACCACTTTTAAATGCTAAGTATTGTTTCTACCAACTCCCGTTTCTCCAAATCTGCACTCTTTCTAAAGCACTGGTTTTATTCAGGGGGAAAAACCGTAAGTAAACAAACATAAATGCCAGAACCCCAGTGATGGTTTAAGTAAGAAATGTCCTGCATGGCCTCGGTATTTGAACACTTGATCTCCTGTTAGTGGTGTTGCCTGGGAAGCTTCAGGAGGTGTCGCCTTTCAGGAGGAAGTATGTCACCAGGGCTGGGCTTGAAGCCTTGTCCCCACCCTGCTTGCAGCTTGCCTTCTCTGTGGCCACCCTACCCACCCACCATGGGTAACACGTCCTTCAGGAACCTTCTCCCCTAAGTTGCCCTGGCCATGGTGTCTTACCACAGCAACAGAAAGACTGGTACTGCCACTTTTCCAGGCTATATTTTCCATGTCTCATCTATACCAAGGTCCTCAGATACTAAGGCAGTAAGTAGACCTCATTGGCAATCAGATGTAGTGGGAATTCTAATTGATTTAATAATAAAAACCTGGAGTCAGATATTAAGGGGCGAAAGCTGAAAGATCAGAGAAGCTGAGCAGCCACCACTAGAGTTCTTACCTCTATGAAATCCTCAGAACCGGGGGGGGGGGGGGAAGATCCTGTCTCTACGAATCCTCAGACTGAATACCCTGAGCTCCTGTCTTCTCCCAGTTTATATTCCTCTCTCTGCCCAGCCATATCCCTTCCTATCTACACCTCTAGTGCGGGACTCCCAAGTACTGGGGTTAACGGTGTGAGCACCACTGCCTGGTTCTGTTTCTCTATTAGACCGGATCAATCTCGTGTAAATCAGGGTGGCCTTGAACTCACCAAGATCCGTCTGCCTCTGTCTCCTGAGTGCTGGGACTAAAGGTATGTGCTACCTCTGCCTGGCCTCTATGGTTAACTGGGGGCTCACTCCACACACTGATCCTCAGGCAAGCTTTATTTGTTAAAGTACAAACAAAATATCACCACAGTCAGTCAGTGTAGTTCCGCAGTATTACTATCGTTATTAATTTTCCTTTTGGTTCTGACAAAAGAACTCAGGGACTTGGACATGCAGAGAACTTACTCTGTGACAGAACAATGCTCTTAGCTCCAGTGAGTCAGGTGAGACTCTAGAATTATATTGGGTCGGATGGCCCTCGTGTGGAAGTACCTGGGTCAGAAACCTGACTCTGCCCCGTGTAAACCGGGTGAGTAGACCATATAATCCTTCTGCTTCTTCACCCTCACAAGGCTGACTGGAACGGTTTTTTTTCCTCTGTAAGAGTTAGGAAGCGTGTGATGGATAATTACGGTAAGCACTAACTGCAGCGAGAGGCAGGTACTTAGCGCTCAATATTTGGCAGTAGAGACAACAATTAGATTTGGCAGGTACGCTAGGGAGTTCACAACTGAAAAACTTGTATGTCGTTTTGGTAAGAAAACTTCAGAATAAGATCTACCTTCTCAGCAAGAGAAACCACTTATGCAGTGTGAGTTTTGCTGATCACAGTTGTAAAATTCTGCAACAGGTTCCAAAATATGTGTCTTTTGCTAACTGAAATGTTGTATCTATTTGTGGTGGTTTTAATGAGAACGGCCCCATAGGCTCCTATGTTTGAAGGTTTGGTCCCCAGTTGGCCAGAGTGTTTGAGATGGGTTAGGTTGTGTGGCTTGTGGGAAGGGGTGTCATGGGATTGGCCTTTGAGGCTTCAGAAGACAGCCATTCCCAGCATGCCTCCTCTTCCTGTGTCTCCAGTGTCTTGTCCCTGCCACAGACTTCCCTTCTGAAACCATAACCACCAAATAAACTGGCTTCTGTCAGTTGCCTTGGTCACGGTGTCCTACCATAGCAACAGAAAAGGAACTAAGACACCGAGATCAGTAGCCGCCACTTCTCCTTTCTGCTCGAAATCCTCTGATTAGTGTAGCTGTGCTGCCATGCGGGTGGAGAACATAGCATGTCACTGCGCGACTGACTGTTTCTCTTAACGTGATATTTTCCGGGCTTATCGGGGCTATCACATACTGAAGAACTAGCTTTTGAAAGCTGAAAAGTAGTCCATTGCAGGTGGACATATTTTTAAAAAACGATTCTTCAGAGAGAGTTCACAGGGCCCCACCCTTCCCTGAGGATCTGACTATATCTAGAGGAAAGACATTTTCTTCAATGGTGTGGCCACTGGTAAGCTGTCCCTGCTCCCGTAAATTCCTCTTCTCTGAGCCCCATAAGCAGCCTCAATTAAACAAATTGGTTCACTAAAGAAAAAAGATATACTCATCTGTTGATAAGTTATTTCCATATTGTGGCTATTGTAAGAAAAGTTAGTATCAATAGAAAGAGGTTATCTAAGGATAAACGCCTTACAATCAAAAACCCTTTGAATAAAATTTCTCACTTTTGTTAAACGAGAAAGGCAAATCTGACAACTGCTAATGCTGCTGTGCTTGCCAACTGTCAGGCATCAACACAGTATCTGCCGAGCATTATCTTTTTCAGAGAGGCACTGGCTTGCTCTACAGAAGATGAAACCTACACACAAGTTAGTTCACCAACGTTAGGAAGTCTGTGAGCGGCAGAGCACAACCCCCAACTCCAATCTGTCAGAGTCCAAAATCCAAGCTCATCACACTTCACAAGTAGAATTGTTTCATTCGGGAAGCAAGTGTCTCGGGATTGTATTCACGGTAATCATGTTTGTGAGCTGAACCTAATGCCCTAGGCGCTGCACGCAGAGAGATCCAGTCTAAGGGAAGAGCTTGGTGGAGGTTCTGAGGACCCAGCTTTTTGTCCACACAGCCACTAGTATGGAACCTACCTGTCAGTCATTTGGAGCTAGAAAAGCGGAGATTTACAGACACTGCTACAGGACCATTTCTGTTAATACATTACACTCGGTTACACCACTTCTGTTTGAAGCTAAACTAAGGGTGGAGAATGCGGTTCCAAGACACAGTCTTCTAATTTAGGGGATCTGGATGTGACTTCCAGGAACTCGGCGTGGCGAAACAGCAAGAACCTTCTGTACCGAGAATTGAATACTGGGAAACTTACACCAAATTAAAATAGAAAGACACCAACTACTTACTTCCCCTTCATTGTTCTTGTGCAAATTAATTTGGTTTGGCTACTTATTAACCATCTCTCGCCCCAAGAAAATTACCAGGATCTTGCTTCCTTCATGTTTCAGCTAAGTTTCTGCTTTATTGCAGATACGCTCACAAAAAAGTTGGTTTTCAAAGATTAGTTTGAAGGTTCAATCTTAAAACAAAATGTGATGACTATTTTGGCCCCTTTCTGCTTTTCTCAAAATATTTCGAAAGGCAGGAAACACTTTAGGTATATTTTATGTATAACAGTCCTGGAGTACTGAAAACCTCTTCCTAATGCATAGCCTCCATCCTGCCCACAAACACTGGTGAAAATGCCCATAGCAAGGCACAGGGCCGACCTCTCTGAGGGTGATGTCACACTTGTAGGAGTCCCAGGCTCACACACCCTTAGCTTTGGCTTTCATTATTTTGTTAAACATTTATTTCCCTGCATGTGCCTCTATCATTGCTCATTTCTATCTGAACTCAATTTTTAGATATAGGTGCTCCAAATTTCCCTCTTATATTGTCCCAATATATAGAACCCGGGCTCTAGTTGAAGGGTTTCACACGGTATTTGGTGAAGTCAAGACAAGTCCAAGATTTTGACTCATTTTTGTAAAACTGAAGGGAATAAAGAAGCCTTTGTCTATAGGAAGAGCTCGTCTGCAGAGGAGCACGTGGGGACTTGGTTACAGCAATGCAGGTGAGGTGTGCAAGTGGAGGGGCTTCAAAAACAGCTGCATATGCCAGACCAGAGTCAGGAAGTCTCGGCTAGCGGAACAAACTCAGGAGTAATTAGGACATATGAACTGTTACCAGGGGACAGGATAAAACCACTTAGGGCATATACAGGCAGGAAAGCTGTCTAAGGACTTCCTGAAACAAAGAACATTTTGCTCCAGATATGGACACGAATATTTTCTCTAACTTCCTTCTTGCATTTGCATGAAGGCCACTTTTGGAGATGTGTTCTTAGATGGCCCTCTTGAAAATGTGAGCGCCAGAGGCTGGGGGACGGCTCATGCTGTACAAATGTGAGGACCTAAGTTTCAATCCCGAGCAACCGTGTTAAAGCCAGGCATAGTTATACACGCTGGCAACTCCAGCATGGGGAGCTTGGAAACAGACAGACTCACTGGGGTCTGAGGACCAGCCAGGGACACCCAACATCAACCTGTGGTTTCTACATGCACAAGCATGCATGCTTCTACATACACATGTACACACCATAAGAACATATTCCACACACATGTACACATGCACATACACACACATATACTAGTGCTAACTCTTGGACAGCAACTCATGATTCCAACCTTCCAAACCCCCATAAGAACATATGCCACACGTCTGCACATGTACACACACACACACACACACACACACACACATACACACGTGCTGACCCTTGGACAGCAGCACATAATTCCAACCTTCCAAATCCCCATAAGAACATATGCATATGCCACACGTGTGTGCATGTGCACACACAAACACGCACACACATACTAGTGCTGACCCTTGGACAGCAGCACATGCTTCCAACTTCCAAACTCTTCCATTGTCATGCTCACTTCACAGCATTATCATCCCCACCCGTGTTGTGTGTTTTATGGTTTTCACTTGTGTTGGTCTGCCTCCTCTGTGCAAGGTAAACTCCTTAGGGATCAGGGGCCTGGCCTTCCTTCCGTCCTCCCTTCTAATGCCCAGCATGGCCTCTGGCACATCCATGCACTCAGTAACAACTGTGAAAAGAATGAGTGAAAATCACTGCATACACCACTGGAAATTCTCTCAGCAGTTTGGTTCCCAGTACCCCACACATAGTCTCAGAACCTCCTGCATGTAACTGATGTCCTCCTCTTGCCTCTGTGGACACCAGATAGTCAAACATAAAATGAAAACAAATCTCTATGAAACACGCATACAAGAAACATTCATTTGACTCCATTTAGAGTTAGGTAGACTTGGATTTGAGAAGAGAATCACGAGCTTCTCCTCACTGATCAGCGTTTCTCAGGACACTGCACTTTGCCAAGGAGTCGAACGACAGACAGCACAGGTGTGTAAGAAACCATCAAGATATGTGCGTGTGGGTAGAAATTAAAAACAAAAAACAAAAAACAAAAAACTTTGGTCTTCTTCAAGGAGCTGGGGAAGAAAGGAAGGGGAGGGATAAGGCAAGAGGTGCTCTTGGACTGGGTTATCCTAGGTCACAAATCCCTAAAGGTACACGGCCAGTAATGAACAGGGACAGCAGAACAGGAGTGTGACAACTTCATGGGGGTGACACAGGAGCAGGCTCACACCGATGATGTCCTTTCAGGAGACAGGTGACATAAAGGCAACTATGACTGTAACTAGCAATGGTGGGCTCCTCACCAGAGAGTGGAAGGCTGTTATCCTAAAGAGGAATGTGAGAAAATTATATATATATATTATATATATTCTAACCATTTATTCACTACCTTCCCTATCTCCACCTTTGGGACTAGATCCCAGGGCCCCATAAACTTCAAAGGAGCCCTAACCCACTGGTCTATACCCCTAGTCTCTATTTCTGACCAATCTCCACTATTAACTTCATCCACTCATGAGGACGGTGTGACTGAAGCCCCTTAATTGATTTCCCTGATTCTACCATAGATTGCCCCCCCCTGAGCAGCCAGAAGGAAACTGTCTGAGTCAGGGTTTCTATTGCTGTGAAGAGACACTGTGACCACGGCAACTCTTACAAGGGGAACATTTAACTGAGGAAGCAGCTTACAGTTTAGAGGTTCAGTCCATTATCATCATGGTGGGACATGGCAGTGTGCAGGCTGACATAGTGCTGGAGAGGTAGCCGAGAGTCCTACATCTTGCAGGCAACAGGAAGTGGTCTGTCTCAGTGGGTGTGGCTTGGGCATATATGAGACCTCAAAGCCTGCCTACCCAGTGACACACTCTTCCAACAAGACCATATCTACTTCAACAAGGCCACACCTCCTAATAATGCCACTCCCTTTAGGGACCATTTTCTTTCAAACCACCACTCTCTTAAAATTCTGGGTTTTTCCAGTGAGCCAAACCCTCTGACAACTCTCTGTCTCACTCAGGAAAAAGGTCAAAAGCTGCACAAAAAATCCTACATTCCTGTCTTCTGCTAGCGAGCTCTGGGCTGCTCATTTTCTCTGCTCTAGCCACACTGGCCTTTCTTGACGTCTCTAGACATTCCATACCTGCCCCTGTCTCAGGACCTTCTTACCTGACACACCCCTGCCCAGAATTCCCCTTTCTGGAGTCTGTAATGTTCTGCCTCTCACCTTCTTCAGGGTTTGTTGAATTTGACTCAGATCTCAACCACTTTCTAGGCCCTCTGTCACTACCATGGTGTCTGCCATCACTATCTCTTGTTTGGACAATAACACTGCAAAGCTGATTTAACGTTAAACCTCACAGTCCACATTTACTCTCCCCTTCCACGACAGTTATCAAAGCTGAATACGTTTTTCATATATATACATGTGTGTGTGTGTGTGTGAATATATGTGTTTCCTTTTCTGTCTTCTCTGACTTGAAATCTTGCTAAATCAGGGATTTTTTCTTTAATGCTTAATTTGGAAGTTATTTTTGCCCCAACCATTTAGAACAGCCTCTACCTGTGTCACATGTTAATCAAACAATTCAAGAAGCAGAAATAGAAAGCGTATAGAAATGCTATGGAAGTGAAAGCAAGCAAGGGGATATGGATGGCTAGCAGATGCGCCAAAGGCCTAGCAGTGTGTGCGTGCACTCCAGCGTGTGCAAACACAAAACTTCAGAGCAGTGCATGGCACCAGGATCCCATCTGTCCAATGAGAAATTTAGGAAGGACTGCTGGCTAAACGGCATGCATAACAGATTCTAGAACAAAACTCAAAGACCGTTAGAGAAAAAAGTCAGAAAAACACTTCAAGTTACAGGCATAGGCCTCTCAACAGGACTCCAGGTAATAAGGCCAGTGACTGACAAATGGGACCTCATCAAACTAAAACAGTCAACTGAAGAAGTCTATCGAATGAGAGAAAATCTTTGCTTATACATCTGACAGATTAGTATCTAGAATAGACAAAGAATACAAAAAAGCTAAACAAGAAATCAAATAACCAGACCAATAAATGGACTAATGAAATGAATGAACAGTTTCCAAAAGACAGAACAAACATTAAACCTATGAAAAATGCTCAGTTACTCAGGCATCAGAATTGCAGTTCAATACTAGAGTGAGACTACCTCCTGCCCCAGTTAGAATGGTAGTCCTGCCTTTAATCCCAGCACTCAAGAGGTTGAGAGCAGACAAGTGTACATTCCAGGACCAAGTACAAATGCTTTCTGAGTTTGAGCCAAGCAAGCCAGGGCTACATAATGAAACACTTTCTCAAGACAAACAATAGAAAGGAATCTACAACAAGCCTATGGGTTAGTTATCCCATGGCAACATGAAAGGTGGGTGCTGTAGAAACAGACCTCTGGTGCCCTGCTAGGGAGTTCGGATCCTTTGGGAGCTACTTCTGAAACACGAACAGTGTTTTATGATTGAGTCCATCTGTGTAAGTCTGTGTTGGGAACTGCCCCGTGGAGAACCTATTGCTAGAATCCTAGCTGTGCTAGCATTGAAGGATTTACTGCAAAATCCTGGGGGAAATAAAACCCAAGTGCTAGTGGGGATCCCTCAACTTTGGCCACATAGCAGGGCCGTTCAGAAAGCCTTTAAGATATCAATTCTGTAATGAGTCAAGAGTAGAATCCCAGGCATGGGACCCAGGCATGAGGTATTTTTATGCAGTCCTAGATTGGGACCTTTTTTTTTTTTTTTTTTTTTTTTTAGAAACATCTTAAAAAGTAAAGAAACACATCTGATAAGGTCTGTAGACAGATTGCCAGAGCTATAGCTGCCCTCACAAAGGTAGTTTTCTTGCTTTAGTACTTGTGATTGATTGATTGATTGATGGGTTCAGTGATTCCAGTTAGGGAACTGAATAAGTCCTTGAACATGCTAAACACATGCCATACCTCAGAGTTACAGCCTTAGTCCCTGTATTTTAATTCAATTATTTTGAGACAGGTCTCACTGTGCAGCTCTGGCTGGCCTGGAACTTGACATGTAGACCAGGCTGGTCTTGAACTCATAAACACCCCTTACCTCAGCCTTCCAAGTATTGGGATTAAAGGCAAATGCCACTATGCCTGGCCAGTCCTTGTGTTTTGATATCCTGTCTTTAGCTCATATTTTCCTTCACACTACATCAGGATAGACCAGACTCCCCCATGTGCTCGGCCTTGGGGAAAAGCATGCTGCCTAAATAATACCGAAGGGAGCTTGGGCCATAGCTTGGGTCATAACCCTACTTTGAAAGTCCATGACTGAGTGTTTTCACATGTAATCTAAGACCAAGACTTTCCTACCTGCTCTGGTCTCTCTTTCAGTGCCTGGGTTTTTTATATTCGCATCTACCTCTCCTCCCACACTGTGAACGGTAAGGGCAGAGACTAAGTGCTCACTCGGGTACTCCCCGCTGGCTGTCTGGGCAATAACGGTTTACATGACAGAACTGTACGTGCGTACCCATGGTTTCTCAAATATCTTCTGAATGTGGATAGTGCTCTGCACATAAGAGCTGTAGTCCTGATGGGATCTCTGTTTGCTTGATAAACGGAAACTAACAACATTGATCTTAACAAAGCTCCCTCTACACATAATGAGAACTCTGAGACACGAACTACGGCTTCAAGTGCACCAAGAAGGAGCAGGCACTTCATGTGAGCTGCATTATTAACTCCTCACTATCCCAAGTCTCGAGGTCCTACAAGCCTATGTGTTTGGAAGAAATGGAGATTTTGGAGAGTGAACTATTTTGCCTGGATGTGCAGGTAAATAGGGTCCTGAATGTTACCCAGGGAGCCTGTTTACGGTACCGTGAGTGCTATACTCTATAGGCAACGCTTCACCCAGGGAGCCTGTTTACGGTACCGTGAGTGCTATACTCTATAGGCAACACCATTCTTCCTCCTGATCTCTGGCAGGAATTCATCAACAAGAAAGGCTGTTCTATCTTTTCCCACTTGTTAATTCCATCCCACTTCAAAAGGGATGATAAATGAACATTTACTAATTGTACCAAATGAGTTTCACTGTGACATTTTCATATAAGCACAGAGTACAATTTGATCCTATTCACCCCTCAGGGTCTCCCATTAGCTCCTCTGGGTACTATCCTCTAAGATGGATGCTGTAGCTACCCTGCGTTTCCTAGGAGCTGACAATGTCAGAGATACTTTGTTTCCTCTCTCACTGGTCTCTCAATCTTCTACCTCTCCAGCCTCTTAGGTGCTTAGTACACCGCAGAACATAAAGGTAGACTCTGCTCCACTCTGAGCAGACAGCCCATATGCATACTTACAGTAAATATTTGTCATAACACGTAACACAAGAAGTAACGGCACACAGGTTTAGTTTTCAAATCAACTGCTTCATTTTAGGGAGAAAAATGAGGATTTCCTCAGTGTTGCCCATGGATGAGCCCAACTAGATGGCACTTGGAAGAATCTTTCTTAGGATAAGGACATGGATTATGTTTTTAAAACATACCCTGCCACCCTTGCCACTCCTAAATAAAATGCCACAGAGATTGACATGTTGAAAAAAGCAGAAAGACTATTTGAAAACCTTCACAAGGCAAAGAATTCACTGGTCCTTTTCAGATTACATTCTAAAAACAAAATGTATTTTAAAACAGGCTCCCTTCCAGGTTTCCAAGCAAACACACCCAAATAGATTAATTAATATATCAGAGCCGTAGAGTGGCCTCAGATACTGTACTTAATCTTGCTTATGATGCCACACAAGCGACTCTGATTCAGTGAGAATGTCAACAGGAAGAGGTCTGGCGGAAACATAAAACCTCAGAGTGAACGAATCCCGAGACTCAAAACAAGTCCCTTACCAGAAATGCTGGTTAAGCCAAACGTCAGGCAGCCAAGGCCATCAAGGAAAACCTTTGTTCTCAGGCTTCATGCTCTCCTCATATAAGGCATCTATTATAGTTCTGCCTGGATGTAGGGGGTTTTATGGAAGTATGGCATATTTCAATTAAAAAAATCTAGCTGAAGGAATGTAAAGACAACCACGGTATACACTACATTCCTGAGGGGCCTTGCTCCTTGGCACCATTGACATACCTTATTGCTGCTCCCAAAATATTTTTGTTTTGACTTATAAAATATTCTTGAGGGCGTGTCTCAGCTAGTAGAGTGCTTGCCTAGCCCGTAGGAAACTCTGGGATCCAGACCAGCACTTCCTAAACTGGGTGTGGTTCGCCCAAACCTGTAATCCCAGATTGTGGGAAGGTGGAGGTAGGAAGATCATAAATTCAAGGTCATCCTTAGCTACACACTGTGTTCGAGGCTTGGATGAACAACTCACTACCACCAAAACCCCAAAAGCTAATAATGACTTACAATATTACAATATACATTATTAGGCATTGCTCCATTTGGGTCTCATTTTCTTCTCTGATGTTGAAATGGAAACCCATCAGCAAACTTTGAAGAAGCAAACTGTGATCATATAAGTACCTTCCAAGCCACAGTGGCCATTGATTACTGAAGATATACCTTAGAAGACATAACAGGCTTTAGGGTACCAACCACTACATGAACAGCATTGAATCTAGAGGCTCAATGGCAATACATGCAAATTCGGCTCTCTCCGAACTAAGTACAGTTGCTTTGTACATGAAGACTTGTAAAAAGCCCTTCATTCAGAACAATCTATGTCAACAGTGAAACTGATAAAAAAAAATACTCCTGTTATTACCTTATATGTATATGTTACTTCACTGAGCATCTGCGGTTCCAGAATTCTAAATTTAGTGATAAGCAGCCACGTTCATCTAAAGAAATAAAAACAAACGTAAGTCATCTGTACTCCATTTTGCATAACACACTCTGTTCTGTATAGTGGTTACAATGTAAGCCTTATCCAGGAAGATGTAGGCTTGCAGTAGGGCTTTAAAGGGTAGTTTTCAACCTCTTTAAATTATGCGCCACTAGGAAAAAAAGTGTTGGCAATAAATGTACCAACTGTCTTTAAATGTAACAGTTACCAATGTTGACTTAAGGAAAGTGAAGCCTGGATCTTTCAAATATCTGTCTTCTCCTTCCACCATGTGGATTCCAGAGATTGAGGTTAAGGCATGAGGCTTGATAGCAAGTGCCTTTACCCACTGAGCCACTGGACAGCTCTACATGCTCCTAAGAGTTAGAATATAAAAGACAGTATATGGCATTTGGTCCTCCCAGTTGAATGCTTGGAACTCCGCTTGCAGACGTCCGAAACATGCAGAATATCTTTCCCATAAAGAAGGGGGCACCGATGGATGGAAGCCTGAGGATATTCATTGACGAATACTTGACAAGAAGCCCAAGGACTAATCCCATCCCACTGATAAAATAGAGCCATGTCTGAAAATATCTCACCGGTATTCTCTTTCTCCCTTCCCCCCACTCGCCCTTTCGAGCTGTGTGAGGTGACTCAGGTGCAACTTTGGAAGGCGATGCAATGCAAGGAGTCAAACCCCTCTAGCAATGACATCAAATTGCAGGTCATATAAGAGAAGGCTGCTTGTGACCCGAGCATAGACTGTGAAGAGTTTCCGGTGGACTGATCCTGCTGTTCCCACAGACCTTCCAAACAGCTTCCTCACGCTTCACTGTGGCCTGGAGGTTTGTCTGTCTGAGCTTGTGTTGAAATTCAACCGCTGTCAGGGCAGTGGTCACAATTTAAGAGGGTTTCTGTCATAGGGTTCTTTCTCATAGGTGAAGGGATACCATGATGTCTGGAGCGAGCCTATCGCCCTGTCCTCGTTGCTTCCCCCCCCCCCGCCCCGCCTCGCAACATGGCACAGCAAAGAGATCCTTCCCGGATAGCAGTGTCCCGAAAGATTTCACATTCCATACTGTGAGTCAGGGAATTTCTGTTCATTATGAATTCCCCAGATTCTGGTATTTTCTTATAATTGCATCAAATGAAATGAGACACATTCGGGCATGACTAGATGAAACACAAATATCATAATCATGAATGCACAGAAAAATGAAATGTTGGGGAAACATACAAAAGTAGAGAGCAGGGGTGGGGATGTGGCTCAGTTAGTAGCGTGTTTGCTTAGCATGCACAAAGCGCTGGGTTCAATCCCCAGCACCACGTAAACTAGGCATCGGGGCGCATGCCTGCAATCCCAGCACCTGAGAGACAGAAGAAGGAGGACTGTGTTGTTTTGTCAACTTGACAGAAACTAGAGTCTCCTGGGAAGAGGGTGCCTCAATCGAGAGATTGTCTCCATTAGACTGAACTGTGGGCATGTCTTTGGGAGATTTCTTGATTAACAACTGATGTCGGATGGCTCCAACCTGTAAGTGGTACCAGCCCTGGGTTCTATAGGAAGGCAGCTGGTCAAGTCGGCGGTAGCAAGCCAACAGGGAGCACTCTCACGGCTTCTGCTTCAGTTTCTGATTCCCCCACTACCACCTATAAACTGTCCTTAAGCCTTTCCCTTCCCAGGTTGGTTTTGGCCAGTGTTTTATCACAGCAATGGAGTGGTATATTGGTACACAGATCAATGCAAGTTCAAGGCCAGTATAATTAACTTACAGCATAAAACCCTGCCTCAAAACAGTAAGTAGACTACTACATTGTACTGTAAAAGAAAAGCTGCCCAAACCTGTGTACATGATGCCACTTACAGTCGCCTCCCAGAAGAAATCAGTATCCCTAGTGAAATGCTTAAGTGTTTGATGCTTAGGAACATCAACCACACAAAGGCATATTCTGCACAGGCAGTTACCAGCCAGAGTTGACCAGCTGACAACCGAGCTAGTGAGCTTTCCTTCTCTTTCCATGTCAAAGCTAATGGTCTTTCACTACTGTCATTTTCTACACAATATTCTTACCCAGTCAGCCGTGGTGGCACATGCCTTTCATCCCAGCACTCGGGAGGCAGAGACAGGCGGATCTCTGTGAGTTCGAGACCAGCCTGGTCTACAGAGTGAGTTCCAGGGCAGCCAAAGATACACAGAGAAACCCTACCTCAAAAAAAAAAACCAAAAACAGAAACAACTATATATATTCTTACCCAAAGCAAGACTTTGGAGTTGAAATGTTGCTGAGTCAGTGGTTCAATTCTCCAAATCAATAAATAATAAATAAGCCAACTTTTGAATTCTGAATGAGCTTTCTCTTTGTAGCAAGTTCTAACAATTTGAAAAATATTGCAAATAAGTTGTCCATTTACCTCCTTAAACTCAGGGAACAGGCACTTTTTTCTATAAAGGCAGAGATGGACAGCAAATACCACAGACGGCCAGGCAGGCCATATGTTCCATTGGTATCTACTGCTTCGGAAAACATAAAGCCAGGTCAGAGGTGGACTGTGCAAAAGCAGCCAGACTCAGACCACGTGAGCGTGCTTTGTCACGGCCTCTTGTGGGGTTGCGAGAAGCTCCAGGCGGACTCGCCTTGACTGAAGTGGAGCTGTCATTACTAGCTTCAAGGCTGGGATGTTACAGTTTAAGCACTGCGGTGTGGAGTCTAAAGGTCATTTGAAAAGTCTCTCATGTACAGGGCTTAAGATGACTTACTGTGTAAACTGGAGCAGGCTTAGGAACTGCCTGAGCCCAGGGTTGGATGGGAGCCCTTCTTCACAGTGGAATTAGTATAGGATTGTGCTGTGCAAGGAAAGTTAGTGTAGAAATGAAGTGATAGACAGACCTTAAATATCTCTCCCACGGTTTAAGTCTGAGGACTCCCAATGCCAGTGTCTTATTTTGACCTGAAATATATGTCTATTATATTACAGAGACAACTAAGGTCCTTTGAATAAAGCATAAGATGAGCAAGTGTGTGCTTTTGGAAAATATCGAAATTCAGAATGAAGCAAAGCGTGCACAGAATAGATCCTTTTAGTGAGCTACCTAACCGGCCTACTCAGGGTGACTTGAGAAAGTCTGGTTTGCTTTGATTTTCTGATTAGTTCTAGCTAAAATCTACAGCGGTACTTGTGTCCAGAAGAAAAACACATAGTAACATTTCCTAGTCAAAGATCTAACTGGGCAATATTATTTTAACATTCTTTTTAAAAACGATTTGCATATATTTTGCATGTGTCACATGTGTAAGCTGCCTTCAGAGGGGAGACAAGAGCATCTCAGATCCCCTGGAGCTGGAGCTATGGGGCTGTAAGCCAACTAATACGGGTGCTGAGAATCAAACTCCAAACCCCTGCAAGAGCAGCAAGTGCTCTTAACAGCTGAGCCATCTCTCCATTCTTTGAAAAAGAAACTCCTCAAGTACTTTGGGAAGCAGTTTTGTCATTCTGCTGGCTCCCTCACACTCATGAGTTTAGCAAATTGATGGCATGATCACCTCTTTAAAAAGTCAGGCTTCAATTTTTGAAAAATTATCCTTTGACAACATTCAAAGTTTTGTGTTTTGCTTGCTATGGTGCATTTTCATGCAGATTTGCATCTATCAAACAAAGCTGCAGTCAGGAACCTGCTTAGAGGTTGCCTGTACATCCCCCTGTTGGTCAGAGGTTTTATCTGTTGTCCTGTCTATTTGGCCAATGAACTCCTGAGATACTCAACAGGTCTACTGCTTCTGATCTGCCCAAAACACTAAGAAGGGAGGCTCCGTGGCCACAGGAGTTTGTGTTTGAGAACACTGACCTGGCTGTACACGCTAGTTACTTTGAAATTTGCAAAGACAGGGAAGCCGGAATACCTGCTTTCCCTGGGTGAGAAGACAAAGGGGGAAGAGAAATTTCTGCACCTGATAGGGAAATGAAACAGTAACTCCCAAAAGACCCGAACAGAATCTGTCGTCTATAAGTCAACTCCAGTACAGAAAAGCATGGGGGTCCGAACATACAGCAAGATTAGAAGAGTCTCTGCCTTTCACAGGCTCTGTGTCTACCTTCCAGATAGAACCTGAAATCTGAGGTCACCTCTCCTAAACAGACACCAACAAGCACTTTATACATCTGGAGCGAGGAATTTGAGACCTTCCACTTTCTTACAGGTGACACTAAGTGGAGCAGCCTGCAGGTTGTTAAGGACAAGGAAATTTGCAGGCAATGACCTGGTGAGAATCTTCCAGAACACCCTCTCTGTTTTTCTGTGGTGCTGGAGACAGACGCAGGGTACATGTGAGATCAGTGCCCTCTGGCCTCAGGTTTGTGAAACAGGGTCTCACTGTCCAACCGAGGTTGTCCTCCAAATCACAATCCTTCTGTCTTCTCGATTTTTAAATCAAAACTTGCACCCCAAATGTAGATTCCCACGGTGCTTCCGCAATACTTTGCAAATAACAGTGATTGAGATAAGAAAGCTGTTAGGTTTTATATTTATTGAGCTCTACATTTTTCTCTGCTCCCCTCCCTGCCTCTCCCCTCCCCTTCAAACCTCTCCCAAGGTCCCCATGCTCCCAGTTTACTCAGGAGATCTTGTCCTTTTCTATTTCCCATGTAGATTAGATCTATGTGTGTCTCTCTTAGGGTCCTCATTGTTGTTTAGGGTCTCTGGGATTGTGATTTGTAGGCTGGTTTTCTTTGCTTTATGTTTAAAAACCACTTACGAGTAAGTACATTGATAATTGTCTTTCTGGGTCTGAGTTACCTCACTCAATATGATGTTTTCTAGATCCATCCATTTGCCTGCAAATTTCAAGATGTTATTTTTTTTTCTGCTGTGTAGTTCTCCATTGTGTAAATGTACCACATCTTCCTTATCCATTCTTTGGTCAAGGAGCATTTAGGTTGTTTCCAGGTTCTGGCTATGACACTGTTGCTATGAACATAGTTGAGCACATGTACTGTAGCACAGTTTAGCATTCTTTGGATATATACCCCAAAGTGGTATTGCTGGGTCTTGAGGGACGTTGTTTCCTAATTTTCTGAGAAATTGCAACACTGACATCCAAAGGGGTTGTACCAGCTTGCATTCCCACCAGCAATGGAGGAGTGTTTCCTTTACCCCACAATCTCTCCAACATAAGTTGTCATCAGTGTTTTTGATCTTGGCCATTCTTACAGGTGTAAGATGGAATCTCACAGTTGTTTTGATTTGCATTTCTCTAATGACTAAGGATGTTGAACATTTCCTTAAGTGTCTTTAGCTGTAACTTCCATCCGGTTGGTACCTTCTCAGTCCCAGAGGTGCTCTGTGTCTGCTGGAGGAGTAGGGAAGCTTACCAAGCTTCAAATTTTGTGAATTACAAGACCAATCTTCCAAGCAAGATGCTCTCACTTGTACAAAGCATTATTGTTATGGCTGGATTTGAAACCTGCTCTACAGGGAAGATCCATACCTGCTACAATAAAAATCTTGGCCCCAAACGCATGCCTGCTGTGATCTGAAGCTCTGGGGATAAGTGAATACCAGTGCCAGCTAAGCTGACACTGCACCAAAATGTCTTTAAATCCACATTTATCTTCATACATAAATGCTACTCAGTCTCAGTGGAAGAGGCCTCTCGTCCCAGTGAATGGTGGTGAATCAGAGACTGGGGCTCCAACAGTGTGCTGAGAAAGAATGCCCAGGGACAACAAGATGTGCATACTCACCCCTTCTGATGCTCAGGGGACAGAAAGGAAGAGGGGATGGAAGTTACATTTGTTTACAGCGTGAAGATGTGCCTTTTCCAAAGAGCCTCTGATGGGTTTAATAAAGAGCTGAATGGCCAATAGCTAGGCAGAAAGAGGTTAGGTGGGACTTCTGGGGACACAGAGGACACTGGGAAGAAGATGGAGATGCTAATGAGGCACAGAGGAAGTAGGACATACAGAATAAAAAAGTAAAAAACACATGGTAAAACATCGATTAATAGATGCAGGCTAATTTAAGGTGTAAGAGCTAGTGGGACAAGTCTCAGCTAAGGCCAAACGTTCATAATTAATAAGTCTCCATGTTGTTATTTGGGGCTGGCGGTGGAAAAGAAGGTCCATCTTCAGAGGGAAAGGTTGCAAGAGCAGGAAGATAGCCACAAAATGCCACCTGCAGGGGAAGACACAGCCATTTGTAATCACAGCTAAGGCTGCTTATCCTTCTTTGTATCTGCGTAAGAACGAGACCATCAACTGTCAGACTTGGACGAAGAAAGGGGTCCATCCACCACTGCTGTGGAATGTTCCTTTACTTGCATGAAGATGTGTCACTGTGATTGGTTTAATAAAGCAATGAATGGCCAATAGCGAGGCAGGAAGATGCTAGGCAGGACTTCCGGGCAGATAAAAGAAGAGATGAAGCTAGGCAAGGGAGATGCCAGAGGAGATGGGAGAGGAAACAGAACATACAGGAGGAGAGGTAAAAGCCATAAGGCATTTGGTGTGTGGCAGCATGTAGATTAACAGAAATTGATTAAGTCATAAGAGCTAGTTAGAAACAAGCCTAAGCTAAGATCACGTTTGCATGCTTAATAAGGAATCTTGGAGTGGTTATCTGGGAACCGGGTGACAGGACAGAAAAAGACTTGGTACACATCCCTTGTAGCTGAACCATAGGCTATGGATAGATCAAGGGCAGGGAGGGAATGTTAGCTCGGCTGTGAGCCCATTGGTGACTCCAATGGACAGTCTCAATCCAATGGCCACATGGATGGCCCTAGATAAACAGAAAAACAAAACTAGAAGTCACAAATCTTGAAAAGGACCAGGTCATGTATGAGCTTGCCAGAGAACAAAATTCATTAATAAAATTGTGGCATTCAATTAATATTTCTGATAGAAAATAACTGATCAGAATTATTTTGTTAATTCCATCAACTAATATTTTAACACTGATTCAAAGAACAAACATTTGACCTACTTATTTTTAAGCCATATTTTAAAATTTTTAAACAATTTTAAATTTTAAAAATTTGAACTTAATTTCAAAACTGGTTTTCAAACCACTGATTCTGTTATTATTTCTATTTCCTTCTTTAGTTGGGGGACTAATTTACTTTCTCATATGTAAACTAGATAAAACTAAATTTGTGTGCTGAATTTGCTTTTGACATTAAAGTATATAAAGGTTACTCATTTGACTTATATGCATTGACCTTCTTGTAAATGTCTTTACAAAGTGTGTGTGTGTGTGTGTGTGTGTGTGTGTGTGTGTGTTCATGCAGGTGTCATCCACAGAGACCAGAAGGGGCGCTGGTCTCAGAACTGGAATTAGGATTGCTGTGAGTCACCTGATGTGGGTGCTGGGAAATAAACTTGAGTTCTCTGGAAGAGCATCACTGCTCTTCTCCAGCCCCTCCTCTAAGTATCTTTTTCTTTCAAGTTTTGAGTTAAATTCTACTGTGGTCAAAAAATACAAATAAGGTTCCCCTGTTCTTTCTTGAAATCGTTTATTGGGACTGGAGAGATGACCCAACAGTTAAGAGCACTGGCTGTTCTTCCAGAGGACCCACCCAGATTTGGTCTCCTCACCCACAGAGTGGATAATAATCATAACCCCAGTACTAGGAGATAAGACGCCCTCTTCTGGTGTCCGTGAGCACTGCACGCACAATGTGCACAGACACATGGGCAGGTAAAACATTCATACATGAAAAATAAACCAGTCTACAAAAACTATGTATCGTGTCTGTGAGTATGGGCTCCCATGCACCACAGGGGCAGGCGTGTAGATTCAACTCCAAGCTGTGAATCTGGGCTCCCATGCACCACAGGGCAGGCGTGTAGATTCAACTCCAGGCCGTGAAGCTGGGCTCCCATGCACCACAGGGGCAGGCGTGTAGATTCAGCTCCAGGCCGTGAAGCTTGGCTCCCACGCACCACAGGGCAGGCGTGTAGATTCAGCTCCAGGCCGTGAAGCTTGCACGCAAGCAGCTTCCGCTCCCGGCAATCTTCCCAGCCCCTATTTTCCTTTTTCTGGAGGAAAACGTATCCTTTATTCTGACTGTTTCGACCTGCAGGGAACATGCTTTGCTTTCTCTGCACACTTGCATAGTTTTCTCGTCTTTCTTTCCAGATGTCAGTCTATGGTGATGATCGAGGGATGCTTCACTGTGCTGAACCTACTTGCAGTGTGATGTGCTAAATCTTTAGATCAGCAAGTTCATGCTTTATTTTTGTCAGATGTGGGCAACTGATAGTCTTTATCTGAAAACATTTTCTCTTCTTTATTTTCCCTATTTTTTTCTCCTTGAACACTTTTTTTTTGTTTTTTTCATTATTTCTTTGTGCTAAATTTATTCCCATGCTGTAAGTTTTTGTTTGTTCATTTGCTTCTTGGATATTCCTTCTTCTGTGGAATCTGCTCTTCTGTGTTCCTTTCTGTGACGATCATCTCAGTGCATCAAGCTTAGGCATGTCTAATCTGACCATGAGCGCACTGTGTTCCATGGTGCATCTTGGGAGCTCAGGCACGTCTAATCTGACCACGAGTTCACTGTGTGCCGTGGTGCATCTTGGGAGCTCAGGCATGTCTAATCTGACCACGAGCTCACTATGTGCCATGATGGATCTTGGGAGCTTTGCTCACCTGTCTGAGTCCAGTGGTCAGAAAAGTTGCACTGGAACCATTAGGTGTTCTATGCTCTCGACACTCTGAAATGTACACAGCAAAATGTGCGAATTCTAATTGGTTTTAATAATAAAAGCCTGGAATCAGATATAGGGGTTAATGCTGAAGATCAGATAAGCAGAGAAGTGACTAGTTCTTACCTCTGCTGAATCCTCAGACCAAAGGGGGTGACCCTGTCCCTATGAATCCTCAGACTGAGTCTTCTCCTGCCTTATATTCCTCTCTCTGCCCAGCCATATCACTTCCTGTCTCACCTCCTTAGTGCTGGGATTAAAGGTGTGAGCCACTACTGCCTGGCCTCTATGGCTAACAAGTGTGTCTAGGTCTGTACTCTGATCTTCAGGTAAGCTTTATTTGTTAAAGCACAAACAAAATATTCCCGCAGCAGAAGGTTACCAGCACTTTAGACCACAGACCCTCTGCCCAGTCTACCCACTCCACCATTGTAACGGATGCTGCACGCTGCTCCTTTCAACCAATGCTTTTCAGATACTGGGCTCTGGGGATGCGCATGCCCCAATGGCCGGGCAGCTTCACAGGAAGTAAACACAAAGATTTGAGCCTCTGGACTGGCAGGATTTTGTGTAGTTTTCTGGGTTAAGAATATCAAACTGCTTTTACAAGTCACCCGAGGCTGCTCACAGGAAGTATATCTGTAGTATTGATATTGTCCCACGTGTCACTGTGTGTCAATGACTTCAGACCTTTTACTCTACTCTTTACAAAATTGTGTGTGTGCGCGCACACACACACACGTGTTCTCTCCAATGAGTTCTAAACTACCTAGGGGCTTTTTCATTTTAGACTGCATTTTGTTGCCCAGTTACAGCTTCTGTTTCTTTGCTGAGTTCCTATCTGTGGAGCCGTCAGGATCACTTTTCCTTCCATACTGCTAACAACAGCAGTTGGAACTTGTTATTGCCTAATTCCATCAGTTGGCGCATTCCGAAGTTAATTTCTGATGATAGTCTTTGTCTTATTATGGGTTGTGTTCCTTCCCCTGTGTGTTTCCATGTCTAATTACTGATGTTTACCCTGGATGCCTCTGGAAAGCACTGGTTTTAGTTGCAACAGATCAGCGGTGTGGTCCTACTCAAACCGTGAACTCTGTGCCACACAGTGGCAGAGGCTCAAGCGTGGACTGAGGCCAAGTATCTGCCCAGCTATCAATGTCTCTTATTTGAGATCAGGCAAACATTTGGAAGGAGTTTATATGCGGATTTGGGGGTTTCCCTTTATTGTGCTGCCACTGGGAGGCTTTGACTTGACCCTCTGCTTTCCCAAGTCAGCAGGACTGCAGGGCCACAGTGTTTGGTTTAGGATGGAGCAGCTCACTGTGGCAGGAAGCACCCAGAGGTTCCAAAAGAGAAGCTGAGTACGACCTCACCCAGTGCAGTTCCTTCTCTTAGGAAGCCCCGCACCCCATTTTGCTGTTGACTGCTTTCTCATGCCTTCCTTGTCTAACTCATTTTCTGAAAGATATTTGCTAAGGTAACCCCCTCTTTAAAGAAAAAAATTATTTCTAACCCTTAATCCATCAAGTTATTTCAGAGTAGAGTACCTCTGAAAACAAAACAACAACAACAAAACTAAACTAAACCCAGAAGAGTTCTATGTAAGCGTCTATGATAAATGGTGATGCCGGATGCTTCCATCAAAACCCAAATCTCTATCTCACTGGTACATCATCAAAGAATGCCAGGAGAGCCAGAAGCCCCATCTTAGGGGTTGAAGGGTTACCTTCCTCAGACTACTCCCCAACATAAACATGCTCTCTAGAATTTTGGATCACACACCATTGCTAGTATTCTAACACCATGAAAGAAAACACGCGGAAAGGAACGGTAACAGGGAAGTTGCCAGCATTACCTAGTGAAGGCAGAGGAGAGCACAGGGGAATCCTTTGAATAACTGAAATTTTTGAAAGTGAACTCAGAAAAGCACAAGTAGGTTCTGTAAAGGACCATCTGCACAAACTTTGCTCTAAAAAGGACAGCAACAAAATAAAAGCTTACTTGCTGAAAAGCACATTATTATGGATACTACGTCCCCAGGAAAATAAGATGCACGTTTATTCATTCATAGAGCTCCATGTCATTACTGTGTGCCCTGAGACCTTTACTGCTCCTGGTCATGTATCAATATGCAAGCATTTGTTACCCATCTGTCCTTCCCAACAGCTAATAACTGAGCAAAGCTACTGTGACATGCCATGCTGAAAACATCACATTTGGAGATGAATTTCTTGAGCATGCCAATCCCACTATGAAGGCTCTAGGGTTATACTTTTATAAGAGGGACAAGGCCTACAATAACCTTCCTGAACACTACTGTATTATCTTGAGAATGCCAATTGTGTGTGCATGCATGTGTGTGTATGTGGGTGCACAGGTGTTTGGAGGTCAAAGATCAACACGGTCTTCCTCAGTCTCCCTCCACATTGCTTTTTGAGACAGGGTCTCTTGCTGAACCTAGAGGTCATCAACTCGTTGAGGCTGGCTGACCAATGAGCCTCAGGATCTGCCTGTATCTGCTCAAGGTAGTGGGGCTACAGAAGTGCACTGCTGAGCTGAGCTTTTATGTGGGTACTGGGGATCCAAATCCAGGTTCTCAATGCACACATGGCAAGATTTATCAACGGATCCCTTTCCCCCAGCCTCAGAATCTTAACTTTTTAGGAAAGAATATAATTTTTGCTGGGTGTGGTGGTGCCTGTCTTTAATTCCAGCACTGGGAGGCAGAGGCAGGTGGATCTCTGTGTGTTCAAGACCAGCCTGGTCTACAAATGGAGTTCCAGGAAGCCAGGGCTATCATACCTCAAAAAAGATTAAAGTTGTTTTGAAAGACTCAAATATATTTTTTTAAAAGAATGTAACTTCTTATCAGAATAAGTCTTAGGGGGCCTCTTAAAAAGTAGGGGTCCCACAGGGATTAATTAATAATATAGGCAAAAATCATTTCTAGCTTGAAAGTTGCACTAACTGGGCCTTACGTACTTCTTGATGTACCTTTTAAAAGGTAACATGCTGAACATACAGGACAGAAAGCACAGAGGCCAGGTGCACACTCCATATTAATCAGATTATAGTCAAATAGTATTCATTTAGAGTGTTTTGAAAATATTAAAAATATCAGTGTGTTATCAGTGCTGGTCATCAGAACTCTAAAGTCACAATATAGATAAAGAAATCCAAAAAGTGATAAATTCAAATATCTTAACACAAAAATAGAATGCAATAGATTACATTTCCTTGGCCAAGATAATCTGTAAAGACTGTCAGGAGTGACATGTTTCATTATACTGTCTTTGAATAAGCACACGTGTGCACATACACAAGCACGCACTCCAGAACACACACACACACACCAGGACACAACCCATGACTTTGTATTCCAACTTAAAAATTAATTCAAAGTGAAACAAAAATGATCAGGAAGGTTTCAAACTTGATCTGGGACAGCATCTATTTGCAAGGTCTTACCACAGTCTCACTCAGCAAAGAAATTAAGATTCCTGATAAAAAGAAAATTTAAATGAACATTAATGGAGAGCAGACATGTTCTTGGAAATCTGTTTCCTGGACACCTAATTAATCACTAGCTGTCTGTCAGTCAAGGGTCTAGTTAGTAACGAGGCCGCGATGGAGAGCATCTTTAGTGTCAGCATTCTTGGGACAGAGGCAGGTGGATCTCCAGAAGTTCAAGGCCATCCTGGTCTACATAGCGACTTCTAGGCAAGTCAAGTCAGGGCTACCCAGAGACCTTGTCTCAAAACAAAAGTTTGGTAATACTCTTGAATCCACATTTTAAAACCAAGTCCACCATCCATTTCTCCTATCAAGTGATGCTCAGAATTCACTTTTAGATTAATCCCCCCATCCCACCTCCAAAACCATCTTTTATAAATTATTTATTCAGCAAGCTTTTCTAGCAGCTTGCTAGCTGGCCAGCACCATTTACCTAGGAACGCCTACTTTTATGCTAATGACGCACAGCCTTTCTCTGTCTAGCATTTTACTCACTCATTCAGTCCTTCTTTTGGCACACCTGCACTGACAACAACCAAATCGGCACAACATGTGCTTACACGGCTTCTTTTCCTTCATGAGACCACCTTGCACGTTCCTCCAAACACTTCCCTTATTGCTTGCTTTTGACTTTTTTTTTTTTTTTTTTTTTTTACCATTTCATTCTACCAAACTCGTTCTAAATCCTTGCTTTAGCGCTCCGTCATCATGGACTCACATGAACGTCAGACGCATGTTTTCTAGCATGCCGACCGCAGCCTTCATAAAACGCCGAAATTCCTAACTCATGGCCAAACCCCACCCACCGCTGCAGCCCCCACTTCCTCCAATGGCTGGAGGAATGCTCTGCAGAGCTATGCATTAGCCAGAAAAAGTCGAGTGTAATCTGAACAGTATTTCCCAACATCACTGATACGCACACTGTATTGGCCCTTGTCCAGGGAGACAGAGTGATTTATCTTTACAATGCTTTCCCAATGAAGTCATTCTGTAAGGCTTCAAAACAGAAATGATTGACCAAGCAATCATCTGCCTATTGTTCCAGAAGGTAGGTACAAGTTACATCTTTTTTATTTACCAAAAGCACGGAGATATTTCAAAATGTTTCTAAATTTTCATAAACTCGAAGATATTTAAAAGTGACTACTAAGTGATTCTTATTGATTTTTGACAAGCGCTTAGAATACACAGAATAAAAGGAAAGCAGAAGGGGACCAGTCGGGAAGAGGAAAGGGACAGGGGATGGGTGGGAGGGGAACAAAAGAGGGTGATGGAATGAATATTTCCAAAATGTATTATATACATGAATGAAATGTCATAATGCAACACATTATTTTGAATAATTACACATGCTAGTGAACACAAGATCCAGGGCAGCTAGGATTACTAGTGAGACCTTGTCTCAAAACAAAACAAACAGATGGTGGTGGCACAGGCCTTTAATCCCAGCACTCAAGAGGCAGAGGTGATCTCTGTGAGTTCGAGGCCACTGGTCTACAGAGTGAGTTCCAGGACAGGCTCCATAGCTACAGAGAAACTGTGTCTCAAAAAAAAAGAAAAAAAAATATTGGGGCTGGAGAGGTGGCTCAGCGGTTAAGAGCACTGGCTGCTCTTCCAGAGGTTCTGAGTTCAATTCCCAGCAACCATATGGTGACTCAATCATCTGCCCTCTTCTGGCCTGCAAGCATACATGCAGATAGGTCACTGTATACATAATAAATAAACATTTTTTAAAAATCAGAAGGAAGTGATATGCTCCCAGCTAGAAGGTAAGAAGTGTCACCATTAACATCTATTGATATAGTTCCTGAGCAGCAGTGTCCCAGGGTCTCCTTGAGCACTGAGGAAAGAACAGGGAAGGCTCTTGCTGTCCTGGATATTTTCTTGTCACCAAACAACTTTCTGGAGGATTGCGGTTAGAGTTGAAAAGGAAAATATAGTTAAAATGAAAGTTGGGGGAGAAGAGAATGCACTGCTTGTGAAAATGGAGCATGCCAAAGCACGCCAGCCTCCAGATGTGGGCAACAGCTGGGGAAACAGACCCCTCACAGCTCCAGAAGATGCAACAGAAGCCCAGGCTTTTGTTCCCTAGGAAACTTGTGCAGGAAACCAGGAAGCCAAGAAAGCCCCGGGAGCCCCACCGTCCCCAAATATCTGCACACTAAAATCTTTTTAATAAGGAAGTGTTGTAATTATGAAGAAGTATAAATTCTTTAAAACAGACAAACTCATACTTAATAAATAACTAAGCAGTCCCAAGGAGGCTTGGCTAGTATCAGCGTCCGCAGGAACAGATGAGGGGTGATGGCTGTGAGAACTGAGGGGGGCTGCCCATCAGGAGACAAAGAGATGCCTGGTCAAGGAGGCTTTGGGAGACGAATTTAAGGGTTTAAGAATTTTGTCAATGTAAAATTTAGGTAGTCAATTAATTCTTTACAAATGAATTTCAGCTTAAGACAAAGGGGACTGGAGAAATAGCTGTCAATCACGAGCATGAATTACATCCCCAGCATCCAAGTTCTTTTAAAAAGCCAGTCATTTGTTTTCCTAGCACCGGAGAGGCAGAAACAAGCAGATCCCTGGGGCTTGCTGGTGAGCCAGTCTAGCTTTATCAGAGAACTGGTCCTAGTGAGATGCCTTATCACAAAAACAAGGTGGATGGCTCAAGCAAGAGACACAGACCTCACACACTAACCCACCACACACAGAGCAAATTAACTATGTTTCTTTTTTGTTTGTTTGTCCAGACAGGATCTCTCTAAGTAGCCCTGGCTATCCTAGAACTCACTATGTAGACCAGGCTGACTTCCGTATGCTTCTTATAAATACAAATAACAAGATAATTGTAGAGGATTTAAAAAATTAAGACGTCATATATATTCACAAAAATATATTGCTATATTGGCTAGTCTGTCTGCCTAGAGTTGTACATGGCTCCTCTGTGACTTCTAAGTGTATCATAGAGCCCTGTGACCATGCATTCAACAGGGGTCGTCGTGCTGGGGAGCCCTGTAACCATGCGTTCAACAGGGGTCATCATGCTGGGGAGCCCTGTAACCATGCATTCAACAGGGGTCATTATGCTGGGGAGCCCTGTAACCATGTGTTCAACAGGGGTCACCATGCTGGGGAGCCCTGTAACCATGTGTTCAATAGGGGTCAT
>JAQHUG010000107.1:585705-599471 GCA_028555095.1 Dicrostonyx torquatus | reverse complement strand
TCAACAGGGGTCATCACACTGGGGAGCCCTGTAACCATGCATTCAACAGGGGTCATCATGCTGTGGAGCCCTGTAACCATGCGTTCAACAGGGGTCATCGTGCTGGGGAGCCCTGTGACCATGTGTTCAACAGGGACCATCATGCTGGGGAGCCCTGTAACCATGTGTTCAACAGGGGTCATCTTGCCCTGGCAAAAGGTAAGGTTGGGAAGACAGTGGGGGGGGGGACAAAAACTCTTAATGACTGTGGTCCACCCAAGGCCACAGTCCACAGAACACAATGGACCTTTGGTATTAAGCTTTCTCACGCTCTGTCCTGTGTTCTGGAGCCTTGGTGCTTTCTCTGGCATTGGAATAGCCAGAGAAAATAAAAATTATTTTCCTGGGTCTTTGGAAAGATTCTTTAAGGAACACATACCAATCCTGGATTGCTCTAACTCAAACACTTCCTTCATCTGAAACATTTTCTGTGACTTTCTCAAGCCATAAAACATCTTTCTAAGCTGGACATGGTGGCTGAGTTCAAGGCCAGTCAGGACTACACAAGAGATCCTGTCTTTGCCAGCGATGGTGGTGCAGGCCTTTAGTCCCAGCACTTCTGAGGCAGGGGCAGGCAGACCTTTGGTCTACAGAACGATTTCCAGGATAGTCAGGGCTCCACAGAGAAACCCTGTCTTACAAAAACCAAACCAAACCAAAAAAGAAACCTTCTCTCAAATCCCACCCCTGAAATATCTTTCTAATAGCTGATTTCCAAATTTAGCTAAACTTTCCTAAGCCCGCATTGCAATTTTTGAAAATCAACAGCTCTTTGGTAAGACCATCACAAACTACAGAATATTAAAACAAACAAAGAAAAAAAAACAAAAAACCACCCAAGAGCAGGCACAGACAAAGGGTAAAGAGATGGGACTTAGTAGGAGCATGTGATATATGAAGCTTGTGCAAAGGCCTGAATTGACTCCTGAGTTCATGTTTGCCTGTTTACACACACACACACACACACACACACACACACACACACACAATCACATATACACACTGCTTCTATATCAGAAAATGTTCCTAAATTTCCTTTTAAAGTTTGTGATGGAAAAGGACTCTTTTAAGTAAATGGTCCAGCATTTCTCATGTCTGATTGTCATTCTCCACCTCAACACTTGGGTCAGTTCCCACAGCGTCCCACCCAGCTATCTAAAGAAACCCTCCTGCACTATTGTGCTGGCCATGGGGCAGTGGTAAGGGGACGAGCATTTCCATTTTCGTGTTAGCTGTTCAAGGCCAGGTTAGCTTCTTTGCACTCCTGTTCCACTCGATCCCAGTCTCTTTCTCATTTTCACAGCCCAGGAATGACAGCAAGCAGCAGGCCTCCAGCACGCAGCATTCAGCCAGGCCTCCTTTTTCCATCCCTTGCATCAGTGGTAAAATGGACTGGGCTTTTCATCTGGGCTAATTCTCTCCTGAAAGTGACTTCTGGCCGCAGCCTCCAGCGGTGTTATGGCCAGTTCTATACCCCACAAAAGGTTTGCAATCTTCCTTGCTCACTCCCTCACACTTCTTCTGAGGCTGGCTTGCCTTGCTCTCCAGTAAAGGCATTCCTGGCTAAAGACAGCACACACACACACACACACACACACACACACACACACACACACACACACACACACACCAGCCCCTTGCCCCGGACAATCTGATTCCACTGTCCTCAACAGATTTATAATGCAATGATGTTTATTACGTGACTCTAGGAGCAATTTATAAATGAAGCATGTCTTTCTTTCATGGCGTCTAAAGTTCTTTAAGAACTGACCTTCTAGTAAATGTAATACTAGTGAAACACAGTAAGTGACAAAAGGGGCTGGGGAGGGATGAGTCTGCCTTACAAGTGTGAGCCTGTGGTCAGATCCTCGGAACTTATGTGAATGTCAGGTGGAATCAGGATTCAGAGACAGGGAATCTCAAAAGAAAACTGGCTAGCTAGACTAGCTAAATGGTGTGCTACTGGTTCAAGTAAACAACCCTGCTCCAATAAATAAGACAGAGTGCTTAAGAAAGACTGGTTGACAACCATAAACCTCCACACGAACTCGTACACACGTGCAGCTTCATATACATAGAGCCCACATGTGAACACACATACCCTACATGCATACACGTAAAAGAACAAGCACAAAGGTTGAGATGAATAAGTCTTAAAGGTAAGCAAGGAATGTGAGCATCTTTCCTAGATGCTGTGGAAGGATCACTTACAAATACATGACTTGTCTTTCTTTCAGGACATAAATAACATCAAGATGCTATCCTAAGCAAAGAAAAATAAATAGAAAAAGGTCTACTACGTTCAACTACTTACTGTCATTTGTAGAATAATACCTTGGAAAACGACTTGAAAAAAAAATGAAAGCATTAGAACTGCTGTTGGAAGTGCAACTGGACTGATGGAAGATGCAGAGGGAGGTCAGGGGCTGGAGAGGAGGGAGCATTGAAGTGTTGCAGAGGGGAGTGATGTGGTGGAGGCTGAGGTGTGTGGTGGGGAGATACTGGCAACCTCATGGTGCTTTGAGAGATAAGCAAGGCTGAGAGACTCTGAGTGTCAAAAACAGGAACACTTGTTTGCCAAAGCATACACATTCCAATCCACTGATACAGTTCTAGTAAGTTCTTTAAAATGTGCGGCACAGAACAAAGGCAACACTAAAAAAGGTGAGAGAGCGTCTAACTCAAGACTTCAAGAACGGATGTGATTCAAAGTTAGATATGCTAAAAATGGATTTAGACCAACCCCAGGATAGCTGGAGGAGGAGTGAGTCTATGGCAGATTGACTAATCACCACCTGCAGGTAAAAAAACACAGAAAGTGAAAGCAGAGACCTCAGTGGGTTCTATCTAGACGGCTACAGAGATGGAGTCCTTACTGCTCCTCTGCTACATAAGGGCGATGTCTTCACAGGTACTGCTTCATCTAATTCATACACGACATAGACTCTAAAAACTCCATTACACAGGGAAACGGGGGCTCAGCATGGTTCAATCACGTGGGCCCTTTGAATACCTATTTTGCACTGCAGCCAGAAGTTGACAGCTACTATGCCTAGCTGGGGCTAAGCTCTGTACACTGGTACAATTTAAAACGATGCGTATATTCTACTATGATATATGTTAATGTTTTATTTATTTATTTATTTATTTTTGAGAAAGGGCTTCACTCTGTAGCCCAGCCCAGCCTGGAACTCACAATGCCAAGACCAAGCTCACCTTAAACTTGCAGCAATCCTCATGTCTCTGCCTCCCGAGAGCTGGGATTACAGAATGTTTCACCAGGCACAGCCACCATTTATATTTTAAAAGAAGTGGCATCAAAGACACATCCACAGGGATGTCATCCTCATGGATTGTAACATGCGATCACAGATGAACCAAGACTAGAGACACAGCCAACATTCCAGGGATACAGTAGAAAATCCTGGGAATGTTACAGTCCATGAGACACTGTTGCCATGTGCACAAGCCCAGCCGATGGGCAGGACAGAATGGTCCACTGGGGTGTTTCAAATTATTCGTTTAGTTACAATCAGTCAAAAAGAACATAGGCTTTGGAAATAATTGTCCTTATTCAAAATTCAAATTCTGTTGCATAGTAGAGGCCTTGCAAACCCTAGAGAGGTTACTGTATATATTTTGGTTTTTTCGAGACAGGGTTTCTCTGTGGCTTTGGAGCCTGTCTTGGAACTAGCTCTTGTAGACCAGGGTGGCCTTGAACTCAGAGATCTGCCTGCCTCTGCCTCCGGAGTGCTGGGATTAAAGGCGTGTGCACCGCCCAGCCTACTGCATATTCTTAATTTCTGTTTTCTTGTGAAGGTGTTACTGTTAGTTAAAAACATATTTAGGGGGCTGGAGAGATGGCTCAGTGGTTAAGAGCACTGGCTGCTCTTCCAGAGGTCCTGAGTTCAATTCCCAGCAACCACATGATGCCTCACAACCATCTATAATGAGATCTGGCGCCCTCCTCTGGTGTGTGGGCATACGTGGAGGCAGAATGTTGTATACATAATAAATAAATAAATCTTAAAAAAACATATTTAGGTCAGAAGAAAAAGAGGAGGCCTTAGATAATGGGAAGAAAGTGTAACATTAAAAATTAAAGAGAACCAGGTATGGAGATTCACATCTGCAACCCTATTTCTCAAGAGGCTGAGGCAGGAGGATTATCAGGACTGTGAGGCAAGCCTGAGCTGCAGAGTGAGGCAATGCCTGAAATCAAACACTGTTTGCATTCAGCTAGTATTTATTCCAGCTGCATGGCCTTTGGCAAGTATACACTCTGCACTCCATTCTGTAAAATGGATATAGCACCATCCCTCTCAGGATGGACAGAGACATATCAGGACAGCCAGTTTACATTAAGGAGATGTCCCACACTAAATCATTAAGACAAATTTTGCCAGATTAAGTAGAAATTTCACCTCATTTTTCTTTAAACTTGGGCGTTATTATAACGACGCCAATGACTATGGATTAAAATACTACAGAAGGTTTAAAAACCATCAATGGGTCTGATGCCTATAATCCCAGCACTCGGGAGACAGAGAGAGGCAGGCAAACCTCTGAGTTTGAGGCCAGCCTGGTACAGAGGAAGTTCCAGGACAGTCAGGATACACAAAGAAATCCTCTCAATCAATAAACCAGCCATAATAATTTGATTAAAAACTGGGCCTTTGGAGTTAAGAAAATTTCTGGCTCTGTGCTGTTTGAAAAGATAAGCTTTACAGTGGGTGGTGGTGGTGCACACCTTTAATCCCAGCACTCAGGAGGCAGAGGCAGGCGGATCCTGTGAGTTCGAGGCCAGCCTGGGCTACAGAGCAAGTACCAGGACAGGTTCTAAAACTACACAGAGAAACCTTATCTCAAAATAAATAAATAAATAAAAGCTCTTCTTTGGAATGTAACTAATTCATAAGACTGGCTAGTACCCAGCACAGAATAAACTGGACATGTTAGCATACTCCCCCTAAAGCCAGCGCTTGCGAGATCAGACGTTCAAAGCCATCCTCTGGTAAATTGGAAATCTGAGGCTAGTCTGGGCTACATGAGACCAATAAAACAATAAAACAAAAACTCACAAGATTTGGTTAAATAAAGTGCACAGTCAGTCTGAGAAACAGATTAATGCCATTTGCAAAGGCTTCAGGTGATTTTGCTGATAAGAACAGTAAATCATGCTTACTGCCTTTCACAGACATGGAGATGGTGGCCCTACCTGCTGCCAGTCTAGAATATAAAAAAGGGAAATGCTTGTGCTTGCAAAGCCCTCTTTCTCCCAGTTGGTCTTAAGTCGTAAGAAATTCTATTATCATACCACTACTACAGAGTTGTGTAGATCTAACCCAATAGCTTTGCCCACAGGTCCAGCGTGGATTGCAAATCTGGGTAAGAGTTTAAGAAGTTCCGATGACAGCCAGGTTTCGTAGGTTTGTACAAATCGTTAAAAAATAAAGAGAGGCTTGGTGGTTTGCAGACTCCTGTGAACCAAGAGGTTTAAAATCACTTGTATTCCTCTGTCACCTAGACGGCATCTCAATGCCTGGTCGACTCTAAAGTCCTGTTCAAGCTTCAGAAAGCCACTGCATACCTGGCAGAAACGCGACCGTCAGTTGGGACCACAATTCTTAGACTACTGCAGGCTCTAACGGGTTCTGCAAGCCTCCGAGCCAAACTCTCACAACGATCACTTAGTCTTATTTTTTCCACTTTAAGGAGGGTAGGAACCCGAAAATGTTTAGCCGATTTGCTGTGAGGTTAAAATGCTTAAGGAAACCCAGTGAAATTTTGCCCTCACCCTGTAATAAAACATCCGCATAAGCATGGTCCCCAGGGATGGGCTGAGCCATTGCAAAGCCAGGTAAACTCGGAGGATTTGAAAATAACTGAAATCTGAGGAACACAGCGGAGCGTGGGGGGGGGGGGGAGAATTGGCTATTGAACAAGAGAAAGGCTTTGGCATTTACAGAGCACACCCTAAGGCTCCTGTGGGGCTGGCTCCATCTCGAACACCTCTATGCTGGGAACCACAGAAAAGCAAGATCCGCAAGACTCTATCTGGGATGAAGGCAGATGTCCTGGCCGCAACTGCGGGCCTAGACACCTGACCTCCGGGCCGTGGGATGCCGAGCAGCTCCCTCCCGCCCCCCTGGTCCTGCAGGTGAGCGGGCTGGCGCTTACTCGATCCCCACGGAGACCACGGGTTTCCCCCTCCGTCCTCAAAAAAGTGTAACTTCAGGCATTCCTGGGAGGCGAGGGGGTTGGGGAAAAGAGCAGAAAAAAACAGGCCTCAGCATCTCCGGGGTTTTGAAGGTATGGAAAAAGGAGACTCGCCCAGGCCATCCTTGCCGCGACCGCGTTTTCTCCTCGTGCGCCCCTCCCCCAGTCCCCAGAACCAGGTGCGGTCGAGCTGCGCTAGGCGCCAGGCAGTGGGGTCCCTGACACGGACCCCAGGACCCTTGTAGGTTGGGTGGGGTTGGGATTGGTGGGCTTCCGGAACCGCACGCTGGGCAGGCAACCACATTGTGCCTGTCCCAGAGCCCAGAGGAGGCAGGAACACGAATGAGGCGGGGTGGGCGCATCCGGCCTGGGGCGCGCCGGGAGGACTGAGTCGAGTGGCCGTTTGTCGGCCGTCCCTCTCCATCCCTCCGTGAGTCCCCAGCCCTTACCTCTGGGGGCGAGGGTGTTGGCAGGAGAGGGTGCCGGGGCTCGGCGAGCTGTGTCCGGATTGGGCTCAGCGGCGGCCAGCGACCTCTGGGTCGCTGCTCATGGCTTGTCGCGCCCAGAGTGCTGCGGCCGCGGCCACGGCAGCGCCTTGGTCCTCGTCCTCTTCGCGGGCTCCGAGCCGGGACGCAGCTAACGCCCCAGCTCCGCAGCCCTGTTCCTCCTCCCCAGTGCCTCCCAGGCTGCGAGCGGTGCCGCCTCCAGCGCCGCCCCGCACACAGCCTGGCCCGCGGCAGCCAGCGCCGCCCAGCGCCCGGTCCCGGGGTAGCTGCCGCCTGCCGAGCCGCCGCCGCGGTGCCAGCCCCGCTGTGACGCAGGCAGTGGTGCCCGGGAACTTCCTCCTCTGCAGAGACCACCCGGCGCCCGAGGCGAGCGGGTCTGCCCTGCAGCTGGCTGCTGAGCACCGCGTTTAGCACCGGGAAATCAAGCCTCTCCGCCGCTGGGTGATTGCGCTGCTCGGAAACGCCCACCTGGCGGGCACTGCAGTGGAAACCAGCTGCATTCCCAGCCTCCCATGAGCATCCCTAACAATGCCAGAAAGCGGGTGGCTTCTGTGCGGGAGGCGTCGACTCCCACACCGCAGCTCCTCCTGGGGCTTAGTTGGACTGAGTGGCCGCTGCTAAAAATAGCCCCCCCGGGAACTGCTGGAGGGTCAGGATGGAGATAACCCTTCCCGGGAGAACCTAAGGTTGAGGAAGTGGGTAGAGGGTGGGATACACTGAGGGAGACAGAGGAGAAAGAAAAAACTCAATGTCCATAGTACACGAAGCCTCAAGTCCCTGGACAACCTCAAGCTTGGTGTCCCGCTGGCAGGAGTCCCCATCTGCCCGACCCTCCAGATGGGCTTCTGGGCTCTGACCAGCAGGTGCCACTCAGTATGAAAGCTCCGCCTACGATTTTGTGTATGCCAGGGCGGTGTGTGTGTGTGTGTGTGTGTGTGTGTGTGTGTGTGTGTGTAAGTGTAAGAGTTAACAGCGTGCACCAAACCACCTGTTGTTTGTACGATTGTGAGGGAGGAGTGCTATTCTACCCATTGATTTGAACCATGGGTTTCTCCTTCCATCCCTCTGCCCAATTATAGGTCGAAAGCGCAAACCGACATCCTGAAAGCTGGCAGCTCCCTGCATAGAAAAATTCCCTAATGTGTGTGTGTGTGTGTGTGTGTGTGGAGGGGGTGCAGACAAGATAACTGTAGCGGAGTCTGCTGGGAGTGAGTGCTTTGTCAGGCCCAGCTGGCCTTCCTCAGATGATAATGATTACTCTGTCCTGGCAGCCTGGGAGAGGCAGAGGAGAGGCAAGAAATGGGCAGCCAACACCCATTAACTGCTTTGTGTGCTTTTGCACAGTTAAGCCTTTAGAGGGCAATCACTTCCCAAGGAATGATAAAAAAAGAAAGACCCCCCACCCCCCCACACACACACCGGATCACGAAATAAAATACTACACTGTCTCTAATCCCAGTTCCATTGTTGGCTCCGAAGATAGCCTTAAACCTCTTCAGGCCTTAGGGGAATCGCTCTTGCATGAGCCTCATTAACCTCAGACAGTCCAACAACCTGGGGTGGGGTATTCTGCGGTGGAAACAAGGTGGGGTACAGGGTCTCTGGGGGAAGGACAGAGACTGGTTTGGGGAGTTTGTTGGAAGGGAGGGAAGGAAGGAAGGAAGGAAGGAAGGAAGGAAGGAAGGAAGGAAGGAAGGAAGGAAGGAAGGAAGGAAGGAAGGAAGGAAGGAAGGAAGGAAGGAAGAAAGGAAGGAAGGAAGGAAGGAAGGAAGGAAGGAAGGAAGGAAGGAAGGAAGGAAAAAGAAACCTGAGAACCCTGTAACCCAGCAGGTAGATGCAAAACTGTTCCATGGGGTAGCTCCCAATTCAAACAATTGACTTCAGGGACTGGGACGGGGATGCAGCTTAGCGCTAGTGTCTCCCGGTGGTCTTGAGTATGGATCACAAACACCAAACACGAATCTCAGAAAAGCAACTCCTAAAGGTGAAAACCTCCCATGCAGTGTCTTAGTCTCCAGATACTTCCCCAGGCCACATCAGCACTCTGTTGTCTTCAGCATCCCAACTAAGCTGAGGCATGCTAACCCATTACTAAGACACCACCAAACCCTAGCCTGGTAGTTTTCAACCTTCCTGACAGGGCAACCCTCTAATACAGTTCCTCGCGTTGTGGTGACCCCTCCTTCCAACCATAAAATTATTTTCATTGCTACTTCATAACTATTTTTTTGCTACTGTTATGAATTATAATGTAAATATCTGATATGCAGGATAGCTGACAGACAACCTCCATGAAAGGGGTCACGACCCATAGGTTGAGAACTGCTACCCTAGATTGTTGGTGAAGGTGAAATGAACTTATATCTCTGCTCTTCCTCTTTAAGCTCAGGGAAGAACTGTCTTTTTCACACACCCATCAGTGATCTAGTTATAGTACCACAGGGAGCTGGGAGAATTCCATAATAAACGTAAAGCTCCAAGAGAGTGAACCAAGCACTTCCCATTGTAAACACTCAGTACATGAGAACAGTTACTGAAATCCTTCCTCTTTGCTGCCTTGAAAAGCACAAGAAGAGGTACAATGTTAAGTTTTGGAATGAAGTCTGCATCCCTTTGTCAAGACTTCTCTAGAGGTGCTTCCTGCCTGTACCCAGACCTCATTTGTGATGACCTACCAGGCTCCCAGTGTGACAAGGACAGTTCTGCATCTTTAGACAGTGCACGTTAAATATGGAGTCCAAAAGCCATGGCGCTCTACTGTTTTGGTCATCTTTTCTTATTTGCTAGCTTATAAACATCAAGTCTGGTCTTTTTTTTAAAGTCTGGTCTTTTTAGTTAACTCAAACCACATACTTAGCAAGCTCTCTGTGAAAACACTGGATGGATCAGAAATCGGTCAGCATATCTAAGTGCTTGGTCCTGGAGGTCTTGGCAAAGTACAAAGGCTCATTTGTTGACTTCAAGGTGTTATGGAGAGGGAGTCTGGCAAACGCATGAAATTGTAAGTCTTCGTCTTCAAACTGTGATTCAACTTGAGTGAGAGAAGAGGTTGTTGTTGGATGGTTAAACTGGAATTCTATCTTGACCTCATACGCACTTCTCCGTTCCCTTCCTCCCACTCTGAGCTGGGGACAGAACTCATGGCCTCATTTTAGGCAAGTCCTCTACCCTAGAGCAAGTTGTCATTCTATCTGAGCTTCCAGACTCTCGAGTTCCACATCCAGACTCTACAGATGCCAGTTAAACAGTTAAATACAGACAATTCTGATAGCACAAGTGGGCATTTCTGGACTGGGCCAGGCTAAAGGTCTGGGGTAGGAACTGTATGCACCTGGGCTCAGATTCCGTGCCACCAGTTCTGTCGTCTTTAGCTTCTTCCTTTGAACTTCAGCTCCCTCATCTCTTTCCTAGACCTTCTTTAGGGTTGTGATGAGACTTGGTGGTGGTGGTGGCAGGTAATCTTGTAAGTGGTGTGGAAATGGTAAGGTGGTTGCCTTGTTTCATTGTTAGCTTCAGACTTCAGAGAGAAAAATTCCCCAAACTGTCATCTCATACTTTGAAGGCATAATTAAGAAATCAGTTTGTTAGGTGCTTGCATCTGGAAAAAAATTTTTTCTTCTTTGTGTTCTCACAGCGTTTAGTTACAGGTCTGCTTCACCATCAAGTCTAGGCTCTTCCCCAATGCGGGAGCTGTAATTATACATCTTCAAACCTGCCATCAGTACCTAGCCTAGAACCTGTTCTTAACTTCTAATATTATAAATTTTGGCTTATACTAATTCCTTCAGTATAACTCATACTGTAGGCTCTGAAATCTGAATCCTCTCCCTAGTTAATAATTTGTATTTAATAATGAATATGTATGAAAGTGCCAAATATTTTGTATGCTAATTTAACAAATTTCCAAACTCTTAGTCTCACTTTAAAAGTTATACTAAAATTATGTATTTTATACAGGCATGAGCCATAACACCTGATTTTTTCAATGCTAGAATTATTCTTTAGGGTGATCATGCTGTTTTCGTTATGTCTTGATTAATGTCAGTTGATCTGCTTGCTAAGAACGAAAGTAAAGTCTAAGTTCTCAGTCAAAACCACCCACAGAGTTTTCCTCTCGAATCCTCTATGCCATCAACGGGTCCACTAACCAGACCTTTTCTGGCGTTGTGGGAAGGAACTGCACTAACAGAAAACATCCTGTTTTAAGTTTCAGCTGTTAACATTGTTGCAACAATTAGCACTTGAGTTATTGCTCTGAAATCCCCACTTTGCACCACCAAAACCCCTAAAACAGTGGGAAGAATGCCTCTGCTCAGACAGGTGGCTGAGTGGTGATGGCAGCTGAATGGGCACCAAATGACCTAATGATGGGCTCGATGCCTTAAACATAAGAGACCTTAAGTTTTTAGATCCAGGGCAGGTGAGAACTCAGCTGGTCAAGGGGCTTGACAACCGGGGTTGGCTCCCTGGAGCCCACAGTGGAAATAGGAACACACGTGCACGCACGCACACACACACACACACACACACACACACACACACACACACACACACACACACACAGAGGGATGGGGGTAGGGAGTAAAAAATTAAGAAAAATGCTTCTAGATCAAATTCTTCTAAAGAAGAGAGAAGACGTTGGTTCAGTCTGTGTTGTGAAATTTTCTCTGGAAATAGTTTTGAGTTAGTGTGTGTGGTGTACATGTTACAGACCAATAGAAGCGTCTATGTAAATAAGCCTATACACGGGCTTATTTACAATCACCATAGCCCCCATGAAATGGGCAGCATTGGTGTCTCCTGCTGACAGAGGATGAGCCAAATCCCATTAAACTCTTTTAGCTAACCCAAGGTCACATAGCCTCGAGGGAAAGAGTTAGACACGAACCTAGAGGAGCCTGACTTGGCAGTTACACACAACTCAATCCTGTGAGAAAGAAACAGGTGTTTTAGATGAGCCTGTTGCTGTTAGTGGTGCAGCTTTCCAGCCGTTCTTTTAAAAGTTTTATTTATTTTCTTTTTGAAACGTAGTGCATGCATGCATGTGTATATGTGTGTGCAGGTGCACATGGGCCACGGCACACATGTGGAGATCAAAGGACAGCTTAGTGTAGTTGCTTCATGTAGTTTCTTAGGGTTTCTGTTGCATTGAAAAGACACCATGATCACACCAACTCTTATAAAGGAAAACATTTAATTGAGGTGGTGACTTACAGTTCAGAGGTTCAGTCCATTATCATCACAGCAGGGAGCATGGTAGTGGACAGGCAGACATGGTGCTGGAGACTGTAGCTGAGAGTCTTACATCTTGCAGGCAACAGGAAGTTGACTGAGACGCTAGGTAGTATTGTGAGCATAGGAAACCTCAAAGCCCACCCACCTGATAAAGTGACACACTTCCTCCAACAATGCCATACCCACTCCAACAAACCCACACCCCCTACAGTGTCCCTCCTTTTGGGATTATGGGGACCAGTTACATTCCAACTACCATGTGCAGTTCCTCTTCTTTGATCCTTGTGGAATCCAGAGACTGAACTCAGGTCATGAGGCCTGTGTAAAAGCACCTCCACTCACTAATCTGGGCCCATCCAGTTTTGCACTTATTTGCACTCTCGGGGGAATGCTCATCCCGGCTTCACCCTCTTGTGGTCGCCTCACTGCTTACTCTGTAAATGCAAAGCACTGATAAGGAAACTTAAAAAAAATTACTTTTTGCTTTTGTTTTTGTTTTTCAAGACAGAATTTCTCTGTGTATCCTTGGCTCTCCTGGAGCTCTCTCTGTAGATCAGGCTGGCTTTGCTCTCACAGAGATCCATCTGCCTCTGCCTGGGATTAAAGGTGTGCACCACCATCTCCTGGCTTTTTTATTTTTTTTAACAGAAGAATGTATTCAGGTTTACACTTTCTGAGAGATAAGAATATATCATGGCAGGGAAGTGATGCAGCCAGAGCAGGAAGCTGAGAATGCACATCTCCAACCACAATGAGACAAAAATGAAACAAACTTCTTTTTTTTCTTTTCTTTTTCCTTCGAGAAAAGGTTTCTCTGTAGCTTTGGACCCTGTCCTGGAACTCACTCTGTAGACCAGGCTGGCCCTGAACTCACAGAGATCGGCCTGCCTCTACCTCCGAATGCTGGGATTAAAGGCATGCACCACCACACCCAGCAGAAACTTCTTAATGAGAGATTGTGACGTGTCACTCTGAGAGTTTAAGCAATGCCACATAGACTGGGGGAGAGTCTCATTCTTAGAATTATTGTTCAGGTGGACCAGTAATAGATACAGTTCTCAATGATACAGTCATTACACCATGTTCGTGTTCCAGTTTTTATTCATGTTTCCTGGCTTGTAACTTTCACACCTTTTGTTCTAAGTGATTATAGCTATGGGAGATCCTTTACATTCTGGGATTTGTTCTCAGTTTATTAAATATCATAAAGGGGTGACTTCCAAGGTTTATTTCAAGCCCCTTTCAACTGAACATGGCCTTCTGTTGAAGAGGTGGGTTTCTGAAGACCATGTCAAGGGAGACTGGCTTCCATGGGGGGCCAAGCCTATGGTTTGCTGGGAAACATTTCTTTGGGGTGGCTTGCTAACTGTTTGTTTTTTCCCTTCTGTCTCTCTTGCCGGGCCTTTGTTTGTTGTGCTGTTTCGTTGCTGGACGCATCTTACTAAGCGCTCTGGAAGCCATCTTGCCTGGTCTTCTTCCTGTGAAAAAACACAGACATATCCTCTTTTCCAGATTATTATGGGATCTGGCCCTTTCCAGATTTTAGTGCATGGGTCTTTTCATTTTGTTTTGGCAAAGGTGGTCCTAGTTCCATGATGCCATAATCTGTCTGTCGTTGATTTCTCATGGGCATCCATGTTTAGAAAATTTAGCGTGAACAATGCGTGGTTTAAAGCATTGTGTGGCGTCTGTGGATACAACTCCCCTGTCTTTATTTTTTGGAGTTGTGTTTTTAAAGTTTTGTGAGCACGTTTTACAATTTCTTGT
>JAQHUG010000107.1:564544-580446 GCA_028555095.1 Dicrostonyx torquatus | reverse complement strand
CACACACATTCCCATTCACACATCAGCTCAGAAATCGCCACCTTTCCTGGGGCAATCTACAAACGAATCAGAGAGGCTGGAGCAAAAACCTCGGCTATTGTCTTTCTAAATAGTCGGCTTCAGCTGCGAACCTGCACGGTGTCCTTTGGCTAGCAGGTATCAGAGCCCACAGTTCATTATCATCGTGGTGGGACATGGCAACATGCATGTCAGGGTCCGGTGCCAGCCCAGACCCTAAATTATTTCTCTCGACCAGAGGGGAGGCGTGGGAATAATTGAGACAACTCACATGGCTTTATCAGGAGGGAGATTCTCAGTGATCTCTCATGAAATTCTGAGTTTACATCCTGAAAATTCTTCTGCACTTATTCTCCAAATAGCCTTATATACCAAAACATAAGCTAAGGCGGAACTTATTAGCATTCTGTTTCCTAGGTAACCAGGTGAATGGTTGTGGTCACATCCACATCTACCTATGCCTGCTCTGTCATGTCTATCTTCCTGCTCTGTATGCCAGCTCTGTCACATAGACTGAATTAACATCTCTTTTCAGGCATCCTCCAAATTACAAAGAAGGAGCAGAATAACATTAGCATATCCTGACCCTGGCGACAGCCTGTCTGTAAATGCTAGGTGACCACCTCCTGTGTGGCAGGTGCAAACTGTGGCCTGGGATTCTGGTCGCCATACCATGTAGAAATTTAGTCATACACATGCAGTCAGACGTGGAGCTGGAGAAGTAGCTGAGAGTCCTGCATCTTGCAGGCAACATGAAATGGTCTGACTATAACACTGAGCGAAGCTTGGTCATCTATGAAACCTCAAAGCCCTCCTCCTCAGTGACACACTTCCTCCAACAAGGACATACATACTCGAGTAAACCCACACCTCCTAACAGTGCCACTCACTTTGGGAGCCATTTTCTTTCAAACCACCATAACATCTGAAGCTAGGCAGGGGGCAGCCTTCGAGGGATGATGCTATCTCCACATAGACAGAGTCAGAACTTAATTAAATTTAGGACACTCTGTTAGTTTGCTGAAGAACTGAATTATTCTATGAAAAACCTCTCTCTGTCTCCCCACCCTCCACCCCCTTCTTGGCAAGAACCTGCAATAGACTTGCTTCCTCAAGCTAGTTTCTATATTTTCTTAAACAGAGATGACTTTTCTGCCAGGTAAAGTCCACTGTGGTTTACAGGATGTCTGTGGATTAATTCACAGAATAAACTAAGAAGGGATACTATACATTCTTATGTCACCTGAAGGTCACTAGGTGTTCTGGGTTATCTGAGATCAAACAAAGATTATTTAGCAGTTGTTATGGGTTGGGTCTGAAATGTTCCCCCATGGGCTCAGGTATGTGAGCACACAGTTTCAAGTTGTGGGAACATTTGTGCAAGCTATAGTGTCTTTTGGGGGGGAGACATGGCTGGTGTGTACAGAGCCATCAGGGCCTCAAGAGATTCTGGTTCTGTATTAAGTGTGCTTGCCACGCAACCACAAGACCAGAGTGTGGCTTTCAGCAACCATATAACAATCTGGCTATTCTGCACACTCCTGTAACCCTGAATGTGTGTGTGTGTGTGTGTGTGTGTGTGTGTGTGTGTGAGGGGTCAGATATAACAAGCTGTATGTCCTGCATGTTCCTTATGCATGCACCAGCACACATATACTCCCAGACACATTCACACACATATATAAAAATCATAAGTAGATCTTTAAAAAACTAAAACAGAGTTGAAATTATAGGCTCTGTCAACTCATTTCCTGAATGTCTCCTAAGAACGGGTTCATTCTCATATAGAAAATATAAGCTCGTTTCTTTACCACAGGCTCATCTCCCTTGTATTTACATACTTTTTTAGCCCCTGGTTCTAGGATTTTTTTTATTAGAAACATGTAGCTGCAGCTTGTGGAAGATAGGCACACATATTCTGAGAGCTCAGAGGGAAAGGGTAAAATTATTTATTGATAATTGTTGCACAACAGCCTGGGGTTGATCTTAAGAGCATTTCTATGGATGTGCTGAGCCAGCCAGCCGCCCTTTATTGCAGACTGAATGTTCAAGTGCATTGTAGTGGTTTGAACAAAAATAGCCCTCATAGGCTCATAGGGAGTGGCACTATTGGGAGGCGTGGCCTTATTGTAGGAAGTGTGTCACTGGTGGTGGGCTTTGAGGTTTCAAATGCTCAAGCCAGGCCCAGTGTCACTCTCTCTTCCTGCTGTCTACTGAGCCAGATGTAGAACTCTCAGCTACTCTGTCTGCCACCATGCTTCCCACCATGAGGGCAATGGACTAAACTTCTGAAACTGAAAGCCAGCCAAATTAAATGTTTTCCTTATTAAGAACTGCCATGGACATGGTGTCCCTTTGCAGTAATAGAAACCCTAAGACAATGGCCTTGAAAGAACTAATCTGTTCTCTCATTTGAAAGGTCCACATTCACTGTCCAGTATAATGCAGACTATATGAAATGAAAGGCCTTTTCCTCAGTCTGTAACGTTCACGATCCCTATGTTCCAGGTTCCTCTTTCTCCTCCTTCCTTCCTTCCTCCCATTCTAAGATTTATTTATTTTATGTGTGAGGGTGTTTGGCCTGCAAGTCTGTGCAGCACTTCTGTGCAGTGTCTGTGAAGGCCAGAAGGTGTCAGGTCTCACAGGAAATGGAGTTACAGATGGTTCTGAGCCATCATGTGGTTGATCTGGAACTTGGATCTGCATTTCCTCCCAAAGCAGCCAGTGCTCTTAACTGCTGAGCCATCTCCACCCCTAAGGGTTCTGTTCCTGTCATGCACTCATTTGTACCTGAGGTACCTGAGGTACTTCATGGCCCCCTTTTAATCTTTCTGGGGCCTCAGGAGCCAAGAGAAAATGGCCAGTCTCCTGGATACTGTGGTTGCTGTAAATAGAGAAAATTTCCTTTCTCTTTGACTCAGGATTCCACCATTTTCAACAGCATCCAAGAGATTGTGGCAGACAGTTTCTTGCCTTGCAAAGCCAGTGAAACCTCAGCCCCTTTACATTCTTGACAGTTCCTGTGTCATTTCTCTGTGGAGACCCAAAAATATGAGCCTGTTTCCCTGTTGGCCAAAGGTCAAAGAGTTGGGACTTACCTCTGTTCCTTCAAGGTTATTGTGTTTCAACCTCAACAAAGGTCGCACAAAGCTCAGAGGGTTCTGCTCTCCCAAGGTAATTGTCAACAGGTGTGGCTAATAGCCAGCCCTTGTACTCCAGGAATAGAGAAGTAGATATGTTTCCACCTCACACAAAAGTCTAAGAATCCAATTAAGGGTCCAGTTCCTTTATGGAGAGAACTTTGGATTCCACCCAGGGAGTAGCTTGCCTACAGAATGTTTTGGTCTAGGGTGTGAGCATGACTTGTTTTGTTCTAGCAACAGAATGTTTAACTAGGGACATAGCCCACGACCTTCAGCTGGTCTGTTCATTTCCTTGTATCATGTTAATGCAGTTTTGTCTTACTCCTACCTTTTAGGGTCAGGGGTGTAATGATCTGTTCTGTCCCTTTAAAAGGCAAGTGCCCCACCACCACCACCACCACTGAGGCAGGCAGATCTTCCTTTATGCTTGCAGCCCAAGCCTCTTTCTTTCCGTCTCTCCCACAAAGAGGTAGCTGCTGCTATGGCTCCTCTCCTGCTCTCTCTCTCTCTCTCTCTCTCTCTCTCTCTCTCTCTCTGCTCTTCTCCCCTTTCCTTCCATAACCCACTAAATAAATATCCAACCTCACTCTGCATGGCGTGCCTATCCATCTCAGTCTCTCACCCACCATGCGGCTCTGTGCCTAGAACTCACTGGCAAACATGGCCCACAGGCCACTTGGGGGCTCCCTGCCTGGGATGACTGCCTTTGTGGCCTGCCGTGGTCTGGGGACCCACCGCTCACTGCAGTCACTCTGGGAACAGCGCCGTTTTATTTTTACCATACAAGGGGGTGTTTTAAGCAGTTGGAAATTAAACACAGGAGGATTTTTAGTATTCACTGGAACTCCTTCCCAATACTATTCTATGTTTCTCTGGCTTATTATTTTCGGGTCTTCATATTCTTTACTAATATTTCTAAAATCCAATGCCCCTACCCTGGCAAGAGGTATTTTTGTTGAGGCTGGTCCCCGACATTCCTCCTGAGTGGCTGGGCAGTGGCAGGGTAACTTGGTATTCCCATCTTCCCCCTCCTTAGCCATTCCTGTCTATGAATATCCTCTGCTATAAATGCTTTTCTAGGCCAACTGCTGCATTTATAGCCCTCCATCCTTGTTTCCGAGGAAGATTAGTAGAGGGCTGTTGGAAATGAAGCATCCCAATCACAAGATTTGAAGGAAAAGCTACCCAGTCTGGCCTGGTATATCCCCAAGATCTCAGTTACATGGAGAATGGATGTAGAAAGATGACATGATGAAAGCTCTCCTGGATTGCAGAGGGAGTTCTTGGTTAGAATGGGCAACTTGCTAAAGCCCTACTCACAACAGAAAGTAAGAGCTGAAAGGTGGCTCAGAGGTTAAGAGCCCTTGCTTCTCTTGCAGGACCTGAGTTTGGTTCCCAGCACTCACACGGTGCTTCTCTTGCAGGACCTGAGTTTGGTTCTCAGCACCCACACAGTGACTCAAAACCATCTGTAACTCGAGTTCCAGGCTTCAGATGTTCTCTTCTGACCTCTGCAGGCCTTAGGTGTGCAAGTGGCACACAGACATGTGTGTGGGCTATTTGATCACACTGTGTGAAAGGCACCTTCTGATTAGTTTAATAAAGAGCTGAATGGCCAGTAGTTAGGCAGGATAAGCAGGATGTCAGGAGAGATAGGAACTCTGGGGGGAATCTGAGGTGTGGAGAATTTGCCAGACATGGCGGGGCAGGGATGGGGGTGGATGTACAGTATGGAGGAGAGAAATGAGTCATGTAGTAGAACACAGATGAATATAAACTGGTTAATTTAAGTTATAAGAGCTAGTTGGGAACACACCTAAGCTAAGGCCAAGTTTTCATAATTAATACAAAGTCTCATGTCATTATTTGGGAGCTGTGGGCCAAAGAAAGTCTGACTACAGACGTGCTTAGGCACATACACATACACATAAAAACTGAATAGTTTTTAAAAATAGGAAGTAAACATAACTTCATGATTCAACATGAGTCTAGCACATGCAAGGCTATATACTCAAGCCCTAATAACATACAGGAAAAAGAGCCAAAAAAAAAAAAAAGCAAAACAAAGCCCAAAACAGATACCATAAATTTATATCCATAATTATAACAAAAATTTTAAAAATTATTCTAATAAAAATAAAGTACAATTAACATTAAGGAATGGTGACAGTAGTGCTAGTGTGTGCGAGTGTGTGTGATATGTATGTGTGTGCAGTGTGTGTAGTGTTTGTGTGTGTATTATGTGTGTGTTTCTGAGTTGAGATTGTTTCCAAAAGAAACACTTAAGTAGAAAAGACGAGAATGCAGATAAAATGAAGCACACATGTGACCAGAGAGAGGACACTGACCACAGCAGAGACAGAGCCCATGGTCTCATCTCATGGAAACATCTGTGTCTCTAAACCTTCCCACTGTTCTCCAGCTCATGACATGCTCCACAGGGCAGTCAGCTGACACCTCGATCTGATTCCATTTTACACAAAACTATCAGTGTCATTAAGTCAGACACAGAATTCCTCTTTCTATAACAAAATTTGGTTAACTGATCTGCAGGAAATGTTCTGATTGAAAAAACTAGCAGAGACCTCAGGATGGCCAATACCACTGAGGAACGTTTATAAAGTGGCCGCAGTGCTGCCTACAGCCACAGGCAGCAGTCACTGCCGAGGACCTGATCTGTGCCGAGCCTTTTAGCAATGTTCTAACCATCTCCACTCCATAGACAGGGAGGCTAAGGCCCAGGTGGGAATGCCACTTGCCTGGGATCACACTGCTCCCAAGTGGCAGAGCCAGACTGCAACCACACCAGCCAGCCCTAAAGCTCACTCTCCTGTATCTCCTTTTCCTCTTTATAACACTAGAGTTCTAAGAACTGTCTGAATAGTGACTGTAATTCCAGAACGTTAAGAGGGAAGCAGCATGTATCCTCAGCCATGCTGCCCAAGATGATGTTGGATATCTTTTAGTGTTCGACATAAGGCTTGGTTTGGTTTCTAGACAGGGTGTTCCTGTCAGACTTGTTACTTTCTGTTACTTGTTACAAACAGCCTCCATTTATCAGAGGGAAGAAGCTTCAGCTGAGGAATTGTCTAGTTTGGATTGGATGGTGGGCATGTCTTTTGGGGACTGTCTTCAGTATTAGCTGATGTAGGAGGACCCAGACGGCTGTAGGCAACACCTTCCCCCCTAGTCAGGTGGTCCTGGCTCTACAAGAAACTTTGCTAAACGTAATCAAGGTAGAGAATGAGTGACTGAGCAGCGTCCTCCATGACTCCTGCCTCTGGGTTCCTGCCCTGACTTTCCGCAAAGATTGTGGAAATTGAATGCAATTGGCTCCCATAAGATCATAGGGAGTGGCACTACTAGGAGGTGTGGCTTTGTTGGAGTAGGTGTGGCCTTGATGGAGTAGGTGTGGCCTACGTTGGGGATGGGTATGTGGGCTCACTCGCTCATACCTACCAGACTTCTCCTTTGTAACCAGAGGGTTCTCTCCTGCCTGTCAATTCCCAAATCACTTAATATTAATATTAATTGCAAACTGTTTGGCTTATTAGTTCAGGTGTATCATTAACTAGCTCTTACAACTTAAATTAACCCATTTCTAGTAGTCTATATGAGGCTCTCCTTATCTGTCTTTATTGCTAGTAGAGTGGAATGGAAGTTACATAACTTCAGTCATGTTTGTAACTTCATGAAAGTGAATCAGCTTTCCTGCTGCTCTGCCTTCCAGAGACTTGATTGACAGGTTCTGCTAATGACTACCAGCTAACATTACTGGTAGTAGCTAGTATTACTAGTATTACTGATAACTTGTATTCTTGGTGTCTTGTTTCCACCCCAACTCTATCCTGACACAAACTACCCAGAGCTGGTACCCCTCTTTGTTGGGATTTGTGTGCCTCTTCTCATCACTAGGGGTGAGGAGGTTGGGAGTCTGGGGATGTTTGTTCCCCGAGACCCCTGGGTAATGTGTGAAGTTCGCCTTATATGTCTGTTTGGCTCCTCTTGAAGTGTGTCCTTTAAAAAAGCTTTGGATTGGGTGAATCACCCCAGTGACTTGCTGAATACAAGGGGGTCATGGTAACCCCGCCCAGTTGGGCCAAAGTGTGGGTGGCCTGGAGGCCTCAGGAGACTTCCTGTGGTTTGCATGTGAGAAGAGGACAATATAATGGCGTTACTGTCTCTTCATCCCCGGAGGCATTTGTGCCAGCTCTGGGCAGCTAAGCGTCTGAGTTGAACTGGAAATGGAACAGAGTCAAGCCTAAGCTGCAATTACTGGGATCCATAAAAGGTGACTCTCAGGGACCATGACGCGGTGCAGCACAGCTGTGATAAAACAACAATGGGACCTGACTACCGAAGGCCTCTCTGCTGCTGTCTCCTCTACCATGATTTCATGGACTCTGTTGGTGTGGCCTCCTGTGACGAGATCCTGCTTATGAGTCATTGCAGACTAGAGGAATCAGAATGTTTGGACGAGGCCAGAGTGGGGCATTCCAGTTACACCGCAATCTATGTTCTCATTTCCATGGAGTCACATCCACAGTTTATTTTGGCAAAAGACCACATGGGTGTCCTTTGCCATTCTGTTATCTGAGCATTCTTTCTAGGACAGGCAACAGGCACACTGTAAAGATTTGGAACAGTGGACTCTGTTTGCATCCTTGATAACTATTGTGAGAAAAAATTATGTTGCCAGTACTGGTAACCATAAGGTGTGTGTGTGGGGGGTGTGTGCTTGTAGGTATGTATGTGCCATGTTTATGTAGGTGTGTGTGTGTGTGTTGTATGTGTAGGTATGTATGTGTGTGTTCATTTCTTGCTCACTACACTTACTAGACTGCTTCTCATTTGGGTACCAACACACGTACACGTACACACACACACACACACACACACACACACACGAGAGAGAAAGAGAGAGAGAGAGAGAGAGAGAGCCATTTAAGTGTTGGCATTACTCTCTCTTTGCTTCCTTCCTAAGCCATGGAGAAATGAGTTTCATTCAGCCCTACTGTGCTGCATGATTAACACTGTCATCATGGATTCTTCTATAATAAACTTCCCCGTGATGAACCTGCTACCATGATGAACTTTCCCACCATGATGAGCCCTGCCATCCACTCCCCCATGATGACAGGCAGCACCCTCTTCCCTTAAGTTGCTTCTGGCAGGCATTTGATTACAACAAGAAGAAAAGTAACCATACATTCAACTAAAGCCAGCCCTGAAACAGTCTCCCAGTAGCCCAGCTTCCCACTGCCACCATACTGACATCTCTAGCCCTCCTCCTTCTCACTATCTCTTCAGGCCTCTTGGTTCTAGTCCTGGGGAGGTGTTAGCAGCCTCACCAGCACCCTAGAAACATCCTGGGTACAGCCATCCTGGTCATATGTCACTGGGTTTTATTAAATGGTCTCCCCACCCTCAACTTAGCTCTGTCTAGTTGTAGATAGCCCAACAAGACACAGAAAGAATCCTCAGAGGCATGTCCCCTCTGACCCTCCAGATGACGGGTACCATGGCTCGAGCCTATTGAAGCACACTGGCTGATGAGGTTGTGTCCTGCATCACTGTGAGTCTTCTAGTTGCTAGGTGGGAACCCCGAACTAGTATGGTTGGCCAGAGGCTTAAAGCGGGGGCCCTGGAAGACAGTACTCAGTGTCTTGGGCAGGGGCACCTACTGACCTCTGACGTCTCACCTGGCCACCAGCAGGGTGCTATTTCACTTGTGTTGAAATGTTGAGCAGCTGTGGACTGGGACCTGCTTGTAGACAGAGTGAAGGCATTAACCAGAGAGCACACTTTCCCTTCATTTCCCGAGGGTTTGTGGCAGTTGTTTTCCCATGAAAACAAGAAGAAATCTGTTGCGATCATCTGGCATTTTGGTTTCCCGGTTTGTATGGGAACCTTGAAAGATAGACAGATGGTACTTTCATTATCCCAGAAAATTACAGCTGAAAACAAACATGAAAGCCAGTCTTAGGAGGAATGCCGGGGTAGATGTCTTCAGACCTTGGTCCCTGATCTCAGGACTTGTCAGCAACCCTGCTGGGCTTGCTGTTTCTGCTCCAGCTTAGTACACTGTAGCAGGATTTTCATCTGCATCATGGTAGGTAATGCCCTGTGACACACTAGCCTGCCACCTCTTGTCAGATCTCAACTGTCCCTTTCTGCACCAGCCGGAGATTGGAGTGACCAGGACAAAGGAGTCCTCAGGCCCATGTTCTAATCCATGGGATTCTGGTATGAACACGGTGCACAGACACACATGCAGGAAAAACCCATACAGATAAAATAAAAGCAAAAGTAAATCCAAGTGGGTGAAAGGAAATGTTTCCACACGGGAGGCAGAGGAAGCAAATCCTCTCCTGGTCACCCTGGGACCTGGGGTGTGTGGCATGGGGAGCTGAAGAGCTAGAACTGTCCTGGACTGAAGATCCTCTGCAGAGGCCCTGTGGCTTCCCTTTGCCCATCAGACTATTGCAACAGTGGACCCCAGAAATCTCCTGCTGGGCAAGGAGACGTCTGGGGCCTGGTGTCAGCCAGGAGGGGAAGCTAGGAAAGAAATTTTATACGCTTCTGTCGACGTGTCAGGCCATGGTACAAGAGGGACTGGAGCTGAGACAGTTCTCAGTCACTGATGAGTGAGACTGAATCTAGATTGGACTGTTGAATTATACACATGCTACTTTCCCTCTATTTAAGCCTATTAAGGACCCCAAAGACGGACTTATGTCACCAAACTCCTTGTCCCTCTTCCCAGCATGGCCGCATTGAACACATCTCTTTCTTCTGATTTTCACTATTATTTATCTCTTTAGCTCTCTTACTGAGGATGGGTGGCTAAGCCCAGTTTGCTAGGACCGCCAGACTCCTGGCTTTGACCCTAATACATCAGTAGCAACGTGGTTGCATGCGAGGGAGGGATGTTATCTAACTCAGTGGGAGGTCTTCCAGCAAAGCTGTCTGCTCATACAGGCTCTTTGTGTAGCTTTTACTACCTCTAGGTGTGTGGCAGGATCCTTTCTAGAACCATGTTATGTGTCCTACAATGAATCCAGGTGGACCAGACACTTTTAAAAATGCCAGGTCCTGAACAACCCTGTAACACTGTGACAGTTTAGGTTAGCTTCACCAGGTCTCTGTCTGAGCCAGGGCCTGAACAACCCTGTCACACTGTAACAGTTTAGGTTAGCCAGACTCCTGGCTTTGACCCTAATACATCAGTAGCAACGTGGTTGCATGGGTTAAATGTCCCATTTAAGGGAAAAAGGAAGATCAAAGAAAGTCATGGTACTGGCCATACAGTATCAAAAGCAAGCTAGGCATGGTTAATCCCAGCACTCAGGAGGCAGAGGCAGGTGGATCTCTGTGATCCAACCTGCTCTACAGAGCAAGTTTCAGGACAGCCAGGGCTACATGGTGAGGCCTTGTCTCAAAAAATTATATTATGTATATATTCAAATATTATTATTATATATTATTATTATAGATAGAAAGGGGGCACTCTTGACTAATGGAATAAAAAAGACCATTGTACTTATATTAGTTTGGTGGACATTCTGGTACTCCAGCGGAGGAAGTTGTGAAGGCCGGAGATGAGTTACTTATTAGAACCTATTGCAGTCTTACAGGGCTGCCCAGGCCACCTGGTGAAGTTTACCTAAAATGTCACAGTGTGACAGGGTTGTTCAGGCCCTGGCTCACACAGAGACCTGGTGAAGTTTACCTAAACTGTCACAGTGTGACAGGGTTGTTCAGGCCTTGCTCACACAGAGACCTGGTGAAGTTTACCTAAACTGTCACAGTGTGACAGGGTTGTTCAGGCCCTGGCTCACACCGAGACCTGGTGAAGTTTACCTAAACTGTTACAGCGTGACAGGGTTGTTCAGGACCTGGCTCACACGGAGACCTGGTGAAGTTTACCTTACTTTCTTGTATTGCTAGTCTCTATATTCTCAGTCGCTACATAAGCAACGTAACCGTGACTTGAATGGAGTCATGTTGTGTGTGTTTCTAAGGTCCTAAAGATTTAAGGAGTTGGTTAAGGTAAGGACAGTCTTCAGCAGCACTGCACAAGAGAACTGTAACCAGAGCCAGACTGACTCCAAGTTTTCTGCTATCTTCATTCTAACGGGCAAAACCAAATGAATGAAATTAATTTTACCAATATATGATGCAATCCAATAAAGTAAAAGTATAGAAATGGAGGAGGAGTAGATGGGGGGTGGGGTAGAGCAGAGGTGGGGGAGGTGCTTGGGAAGAGAGGAGGGAGAGGAAACTGTAGCCAGGATGTAAAATAATATTATCCTGTGTTGCCTCATCAATTAAGTCATAGCTGAGTGGATTATTAAAAGGTGAGGTCTAATCAGAGGAAGTAGGTGCTGGATAGTGCCTTTGAGGGTGTATTTGTCCCCGGGCCTGCCTTCTGTTTCTCTGTGTTTAAAAAGAGTGTCCAGGACAGGAAAGCAAAGCTGGGAAGAGCACTGGGTCCCGGGTATGAGGAAGAGTTCTAAGGATGCTCTGTCGATCCCTGAGCTGCCTGGGAGGTGATTATCATTCTTGCTCAAGTTGAAAACTTTATTTTCTGAAGTTAAACTATATTACTCTTGTTCTCGCTCAGCTCCTGATCTTGTTTTCTTCAATGGTTGCAATGTGTGTGAGTGTGTGTTGTAATTATTATTTGAAAATGTTACATTCGTTTATGCTGTGGAACATTTGTTTTAATGATGCAAAGATGTGTTGCATCCTTTCATGTTGCATTTGTTTAACTCTGTGAAGCTGTGTTACTATGCCTGTCTAAAACACCTGATGGTCTAATAAAGCGCTAAACAGTCAATAATGAGGCAGAAGAAAGGACAGGAAGGGCTGGAAGGCAGAGAGAATAAAGAGGAGGAAAATTTTGGGAGGAAGGAGCTGGCTAGAACAAGGAGAGGAGGCCATCAGAGGCCAGCCACCCCGCTACACAGCCAGCCAGGGACAAAGAAGTGAAGAAGGGTATGCAAAAATAGAGAAAGATAACAGCCCAGAGGCAAAAGATAGACAGGATAATATAAGATAAGAAAAACTGGCTAGAAACAAGCCAAGCCCAGGCTGGGCGTTCATCAGTAAGTTCATAAGTCTCTTAGTGATTTATTTGGGAGCTGGGTGGAGGGCCTCCAAAGAGCAAAGGAACATAAGAACCAAAAGAGTAAACAGCCAAAGAATGAAAAAACAACCAACATTTTGGCGTTGAGTAAACATGGGGCTTGAGTGAAAGAAGAGATGCACATGTATGCACGTGCGTATGTGTGTGTGCGCACGCGTGTGTGTGTACAACCTGTTCAGTCCTTATATTTGTTACTTGTGTGTGTTATGTTCTCAAGGCTGACCACTTGGTGCTGAGTAACTCATTGGGGGTTATGTCATGGTCCTGTCCTGAGAAAGATGACCTGTCAAATGTTTCTGTGGCTTGCTAAGGATGACACAGCTGGACAACTGAGGAGGTAGGATTCAACTTAAAGCCTGGCTGGTGACAAGATCTCAAGCTTGTGACTCCCACCCTAAGGAAAGGGCAGAAGTGACCAAGCAGTCAGAGAGAGTGGAGTCCTGGTTGAAGACTTTTGGAAGGGAGGTCAATCAGGAAAACTAGCATTTGTAGACTGCCACGCTCTGCAGACACACTGGCTTTTGACCAGCCTGCATTTTAGATGTCCACAGAGGCTGTATGGAAGACAAGCTTGCAGTGATGACAGAGTTCCGGGAAGGCAGATGCTCAGCGGATCCTCAGTCCATCAGTGCCCTCTGCTGTGACTGGGTGGAAATTAGTCGCAATCAGTGGAGTTCAACACAACAATTACTGTAAATGAAAATTCTTGAATTAAAAAAAAATCAGATATGCTTTTCAGCGAGGGTTGTGACTCCATGTCTCAGTCTCTCAATCAGTTATGGTTTTGTAACAAGAGCTGCGACCAGGTGGCTTAGAGAACAGATGTCTGCTTCTGACCACGCTGGAGGCTGGGCAGTACAAGCTTGAGGTGCTGCAGATTCAGTTCCTTCCGTCTAGTGGACAGCTGGCTTCAGAAAGAGAGGGCTGTCAGTCACTGCTTATCAGGGCCATGGTTTCCAGCCATGGACTCCTCCTCATGATCGCTCCAAGCATAGCTAACCTCCCCCCAAAGCCCTGCCGTCTAGTACCTTAACACTTGAGTTAGAATTTCAACATAGGAATTTCAAGGGGACACTGTAGTGATATTTCATTTGTGTTTTAATAAATACAGCTTTCCTGAAGTTCAGAGAGTAAAACAGCCACACTGATCAGCGTTATAGACCAGGCAGTGGTGACACACACCTTTAATCCCAGTAGCCAGATTATCTGGCCATAAAAACCAGGACTAGAGAGGATTGTAAAACGGGAGGAGACAGCTCTCAGTCACAATCTCATTCTGAGATTCCTGGAGGCAGGATCACCATTTTGGGAGGAGGTAGAAGTAAGAGCTGTTTTGCTTTTCTGACCTTGAGATTGAACCCCAATTTCTGTCTCTGGGTTTTTATTAATCGTGCTACAGGACACAAATACCTGGTTTATAACCAGGGTAACCGATAATACATCTATAGAGTTAGACTTGATCAAGGAAATCCCAGCAACCATCTTTCTTGAATCTCATGATGTTATCTGAGACACCTACTTGCGTTTTCCAGCTGAACTGAGAAGTGTGTGTCTCTCCCAGCATCCTACACTAAGTGGCAGTAGTGGGCTGCACACCCCAGGGTTCTGATCCCCAATCCTGTGTTCTCATACCTACACCATGGACCTGACCTTGTGCCTCTCATATCAACAGCAGAGACATCAACAGAGGAACAACGAGAACTCAGTGCTGGTCTTTGAGAGAATATTCTCTTAGGGAAGGTGCCAGCATTTTCTCTGCCTTACACATTCAAGAATTATCAGGGTTAAATAACTATATGATTACACAGATGGTACACCATGCACTGAACATTTGACTAGCGTTTGATTGAATGTGGAGCTTGTGTTCTCATTAAACCACACTGCTAACGTGGCCTTTGGGGGTGCTCTTTGGAAAATGATATGCAAGATGAAAAGATCCTGTTTGACATTTATCAGGATTTTAGTAAAAAGAAAGAAATTCTTGCTCTTTACAAGCACTAATGTTCTACACAGCACTCGACGAGAAAGGCTTGTTTTTCAAGGCCCTGCAGATGGAGGACAGATGTTTCTTTATGCTTGGAAAGGTCCACTCTATGTAGCTGACTCAGAGAGATTGTATCTTGTTCTGAATGTTGCACAGAAATGGCACCAGGCAGATCCTTCCAAATAAAAGTCACATCAAAGGAGTTATCATGAAGATTGGATTTTTTAAAAAACCCAAGACACCAGGATGTCATAGAGTGGCAGGGCTGAGAACCCTGCATCTCAGAGGTCATCCTGGACCTAGTCCTTTTCAGGTGTCTTCTACCCTGAGTTCTAGCTTGAAGCCAGAGAGCATCCCCCATGCGTCTGATTGACAGCTGGGTAGGTGGGGCAGGGTTGGGAAGCAGTGGTGCTGTCTTGTGCAAGGCTGGTATTTGGTCACACTCAGACCATGGGGAGCAAGTGGGAACATGGTCATCACTCAAGTATACTATTCAGATGAAAAGAAACTCACAGTGAACTCAGAAAAGTTACGCTGGATTATGTGGGCATATTTGAAATAGTCACTGGGGAAGAATAATCAGGCCTGTAAGATCATCTCACAGCTTTTGGAGTCAGGATGGCAGCCCATGAAAAGGTTCTTCAAGGAAAATGCACACATTCATTGTTATGTGTACGTGTGCATGTATGTTATACGACGTATGTGTGCAAGCATGCTTGCCACAGCTTGCATGTGGAGGTTGAAAACACTCCGTGGAGTTGATTCTCTCCTTCCACCTTTACTTGGGTTTCAGGGATCAAACTTAGGCTTTCAATCCTCAGGGGGCAAGTGCCTTACCCTCTCAATAGTCTCCCCAGTTCGGCTGATTCCCATGTTAGGAAACCCATTTGTATGCTACAGGTTATTACAGCATTGCAATGCTGCCACACAGCCTTAGGGATATGTGGTTCACATTGCCTTATTTTATAGAAGAGGAAACTGAGGTCCTGAGAGGGCTAGTGACATGCTGGAGTCACACTTCACACAGGTGGACGAACAATTCCTGAGTATGTAAAGAGCCTTGTTTAAAGCGGTGCTTGTAGGTTCTCTGGGGTTTTGTACAGGATTTATGGACATAAATTCGGGTCCTGTCTGTGTTTTACATGGGGCCCTTTTACTTATGAGCCACGTTTCCTCGTTATGAGCCACATTTCCTCGTTATGAGCCACGTTTCCTTGTTTTGAGCCACGTTTCCTTGGAGCTGCGCTGTGCATTTCCATGAAGTTGGGCCGAGCTGCACACTCACAACCTAAGGCAGCCCTGGGGTAGCGGCAGAGACTCAGTCTTTGTAGAAGGGTGTTTATATCGCTAAAAGAGGAGCAAGGCGGAGACAAAGAAACAAGAATAATTGGTGGAAACAGGACTCTACGTCGGCATGGAGACAAGTATCCTCCAGGCTGCCCATCTGAGTTTCTCTCTGAGTTGCTGTGATAATGTTGCCTAACAGAAGCAACTCAAGGACCAAGGGCTCACAGTATTGGGGGCCATTCGTCATGGCAACAAGAGCTTGGAGCAGCTGGTCCACAGTTGTGAAGAAAGCGATGGACACTTGAGTTCAGTACATTCT
>JAQHUG010000107.1:527396-557805 GCA_028555095.1 Dicrostonyx torquatus | reverse complement strand
GCTGGATGCTGAGCACCAGCGGAAAAACAGGCAAAACGGAGGCTGCTTGGTTTCCACTAAATCACTTATTTGCCATTTATTATAAAAATCTAATATTTTTACACAAAAGATACTTTAAAAACAGCAAATTTTACCGAAATCTACAGAATGGAGCCAAAAACACTGAACACAATTTTACATTTTCTAGTAATTCATTCCAGAAACAAAACCCAGATATACATTTCTGAATATATGGCAAAGATAAAGTAACAAATGCCAGCCTTCACTGGACGCCAACAAAAGAGTCTCCACTCGAGATTGGCCCACTGTTTTATTAGAACACAGCACAGAATTGTAGGTCCTACTGTGATGTGTTATAATATAAAGACTAACACATGGCGGATGCAAGCACAGGCAACGCCCATTCAGACGCTATACCTCTTATATTTTTAAAACTGCACCATTGGGATTTGAAATGATGAACATGCAGAAGGCATTCGAAATCGTTTTTCTCAGCTATGGTATATTTTGTGTTAGATTCAAAACTTGTATGAAATTAAGTTCAATGAGAAGCCGTCTCAACTCAGTACTTTGGCTCATATAATCTGTGTTAATACTTCCATTTGATGAAATTCTGCATATATTTTTTTTAAAAAGCTGAAGAGATTATAGTTCATGAAGTCCATTGCAAAAGGTACATAGTAGACTTGTCCCTGGATGTTGAAGCTGTGGGTAAGAGACAGGAAGGGTGCCTTCACAGCTTTCCCCTGGCTTGGCACACCACACAGGTAAAGAGAGACACAACCACACCCAGGACATTCTGCAGGAGTTGCTTGTTTACACTGTCTAAATTTATGTATTTCCCCCCTCCAGGATGCAAATAAGTCTTCCTTTCTCTCTATAACTAATCTTTATTCTCCAGAAACTAATACAGATTCCAATGCAATGTCATCAATGAAACCGAAGTGCTCAGAAGCTGGATTCTTACAGCAGGAACGAAGGACTGAGCATGCTCGATGTTGCTGCAATTGCTACCACACAAATACATGGCTCCTACACAGTGAGGTGGGTGACCGCACCATGTGTGGATGGACCAACGCGACTCAAATATAAAGATGGGAAGGTCATTTTACTGAAAATACAGGTAAATCATGTCAAGTCTACAGAATAAGGGTTTGGCTAATTTTAATGAACTCATCAATATTAGTGTAATATTCTAACTAAATATGATACCTGAATTATAAAACATGAGCAGAAACATTTCACCATGAAGGAATAACGTTATATACATAAGCTGCATTAGCATGGTGAAGCAAAGTAGAGCTTGGCACATCACTGAGATCCCAAGGTTTTCATGTACTGGTTCAAGCTGCCTTTCAGTAGCAGAGAAATATGGTGACACACAGGAGATTAAATGACAATTCGACATCAATATGCCGCAGAGACCCATCCTAACATAGGTGACAGAAGAGCTCCAACTTTGTGGGAGCACAGAGCTCCTTTTCAAACCAAGGTAGTGTTTGGTTTTAAATGCCATAATGAAGGAAAATGAATACTTCATGATTAAAGTAATGAATTTTTAAAAAGTAACTATTCTTAGACTAACCTAAGTGAAATTTGCAAACATGTGACATGTGTGTCTCTCTGTATTCGTGTGTGGATGCAAGTGACATGAACCCATGCCATCATACTATAAGCCAAAATTTTGCTTTTGATCCTTGATGTTTGCGTTTTGGAAAGTCTCGTGATATTTTGGAGATTTCACTTTCTTCATTTACGATTCTCTTAGGTATGAAGTGACTCTCAACACCGGGCAGCGAAGCCAGTGCTAACACAGATTTCCATCAGTCGGATGGGAGGGTATTGTTCATTGCCTTAGTGTGAGTTAGCTTGAAAAGCTACTTCAATGTTGCTGCCTAAGCATCAAATACAAAATACACCTCAGAATGGTGGTATCAAGAGCTATATGGTTTCCAGCAGTACAGCCTAGTGTGGGGAAACGGCTTGTATCTCATGTTTGATTCTCCCAGGGAATTGCTCTGAGGACGCAGGAGAGGCTTGCACCATGAAGCAAGGCATGGGGATGTTCTCTCTTGTCAGGTGAAGGTTAGAAAATCTGAACTGTGTTTTGAATTTCTTTTCTACAAAGAGGGTAGAATTTTTTTTTTCATATAAAGTATGGTTGACAATATTGAAACCTCCCTCACATAAAACATTTATGTTCAAAACTTCAGAAAATTCCAGATAACTTTGGAATTGGTCCACGTGATGATTCTACAGCAGAACATTTATCATCAACTCATTTTTTTTCAAAAAGTAAAAATAAGAAAACCCTGGCTATACCAGGACCAGCTTGTGGGGTCCTAGAGAGAGCTGCCCTTGTCATGCCTGGTTCCCTGAGACTCTCAGCTTGGCCGTTCTAAAGAAGGCAAGCTTTGTTAAAAATGTCTATTTGTCTATTTTAGTCTGTTCCTTGCCAACCATAGTGTGTCAGGCAGCTTTTGGACCTTTATCTATTCTCTGTAACTAACCTTACTCGAGTTTCCTCTCTGCAACTCTTTTCTCTGAATGTCAGGCATATGTGGTAGCTAAGAGAAGAGGCATTTCGAACAAATCAAGAGGAAAAATACACAGCACAGTTCCATGTTTATAAGATTCCTGACCCATAGTGTTTTCCAGTTTTGTGTAGATGCAGTTAATGGGTTACTTAGTTGATATCCAAAGAGAGGTGGGTTCATAATGCCTAGACCCAACAGAGAAAAACACACTGCGGTGTTCATGTCTCCAAAGTGAGCCAGTCCACTTTATTTATTCAGTGATGTGCATGATAATGAAGGGCCAGACACAAAGCTCTCAGTCAAAAGGAGCAAGATCTATCTCAGGAGTTAAGAGGCATGGATGTCAGGTCAATGAGCTCAGTTAGGCGGTGAATAGACAGCTTCCATCCTAATCACACCGGGAGACCGTGCCCTGCCGCTTTATTCTACAGAGTGCTTTCCAGTCCAGATCTCACCCTCTCCCCTCCAGCAGTTTGTAAGTAACTGAGACACGTTCCCGTATGGTTGTACAACACTAAGGAGAGGTAGAAGGTGCAGCTGTCCTCTCCCAGGGAAAACCTCAGAGACTTTAGGGGGGAAAAACTAGGCTTTTGTCATCCAAAAGTAATTAGCTGCATGGCACAAAACCTTTTGAGAATGGAACACATACAATGAGAATTATAATTGGCTCAAATCCAGAATCAGGGAACTCTTATAGAGATGCACATGCTCACTGTACCTTATAAAGTATTCTCAGAGATGGAAATCTGAGATCGTCAGTAGAAAATATGTTACACTCCATATAAAAATTCTTGACATATTTTAAAAAAGGCTTGGATGATGGACAAGAAGACAATTTTGAGAACCCGTTAATTTCTAGGATGCTCAGAGGGTCACATGTCCTCAGAACCCTGGCTCCTGTTGTAGGCGAATGCAAAATGTGAGCCTTCTCCCAGGGATGTTCAGGGAAAACCAGAAGAAGATTCCAGCAAAATGAGAAAGGAAGTGGGAAGTAAGCCAAGCACAATACACCCTGCTTAAACAAATGGAAGACGATAAGTCAGAGCCAATGGTGAGCATACATCGAGGACACTGATGCTGAGGAGTCTTTATGGGTTTGGTGACAAATACCACAACTAGACAGTCAGGAAAACAAGTGTGCAAATAAGAACAGGCTGAAAAGAGTGAAGAGGAGAAACAGACAGTCCTGAAGATAAGACTGGAAAGGGAAAGGTTCCCTAACTGCATGCCTCTCAGTCCACCTCAATGTATACTTCTTCTTACAATATCTTCAATAATTTAAAGATCAGTTATTCCCCAGACTCCATCTTTTCCCCACTTGCTTTAGACACTGGGTTATTTGGTAAGATTTTTGGTTATGGTGTGTCATAACCATCAGCCATTTTTCATCTTCATAACTCAGGAGAGGTCATTTACCTTTAAGCCCTGGGGCCTCACTTGAAAAGTGCTTTGCTGTCGGTCTGATCCTTAGGTCAACATTTATCTAAGCACGTCTGCAAACGTTCTGTCACAGGAAGCGGGAGAGTATTGAGCAAACTGTCCTCGACAATCAGACAGCTCCGCTTCAGGGACTGACACCCTTCCAGTTCTGGAGGCAGTGTCTCCAGGTAGTTCCCGATGAGCTCTAGGTGGGTAAGGTTGGACAGCTCCCCGACCAGAGGGGACAGATTTGTTAGGCTGTTTCTCCCCAGAAGCAGACATTGGAGCTTCTTGCACTGGAACAGCCCATCTGGTAGCATCTCGATCTACAAGGAGAAAGGAAGCAGGTGAAACCGGTTTTGACTGGCTCCAATAGTACATTCATGTACTTCCATTCCAGTTACCTTTCTTCAAAAACATGCCTGCAGGTCCACAGGCTGTAAAGTTGAGGTACAGGCAAAAAAGAAAGGACAGCGTGCGTATGTGTAGCCAAGGCTACTATGGACCCTGAGCATCTACACTCTGAGTGTGGGTGGACAACCAACCTGGTTCTGAACGCTCAACGTGATCCTTAAAGAGAAAGTACTTACACATTCAGCATTTCTCAGATGAAAGAAAACAAGCCAGTAAACCCAGGAGAACCGTAATTACTCAGTCCTGGATCAGAAATAAATTACTCTCCAGAGCCCTCATAAAGATCATGCCATGCTAATCAGTGAGCAACACCCGGAGCCTCCTGAGACAAGGCTACTTCCTATACTGCTCTTCTTAGAGAATGAGCCTTCACATTTTATATGCCGTAGTCTACAGAAGCAGAGATGAAAACAAAAAGGGGTAAGAAAACAATCCACTTCACATCTCCACAGACACACACTCCTGAGTTCCTGCCCTTCTTCCTATGCCCTCACATCCATAAAAGGACACACATAACACTCAGGTGACGTTAAATATGGTAAATAGCCTGCAACGGGGTCAACTTGAGAGCAGCCTCAGCTGAAAGCTCCCTGCATGATGAACAGGGTCTTTGCATAAGCAATGAAATGGATTCAGTGTGAGGAGACCTCCAAGGAAGATGCTGAGCACGTACCATCCCCTCAACTCATCGCTCCACCGGGGACCTTGGAAGGGAGGGGCATCCTTGGACTAGAAAGTTCACCTGTGTGGGTTAGTGACAACATGAGGCTGTTAGCTCCCTGGATCAGGAAGTGGCTTTGTTGGGTCTGGATGAAGGGCACTAAAGGGCTGTTAGAGCATTCTCTGATGCCCTAATGCAAACCCACTGAACAAGCTCTCCTCAAAAGGATTCTTTTCATAGAAATTCAAAATTGCAAAGTTGCATTAAAAATGCTTAATTTCTTGAAACTTCCCTCTTCTACAAGTCCCGTCCCCTTTCAGCCCTGTTTACCCTTGAAAACAGATCTAAAGTTCACCATTTCTATGACCAAAGCTCAGTATTGATCACTCCTACACTAAAACTAGACATGAGCAAAGGAAAATATGCACAGATAAATCATTACCTATGTGGAGTCAATATTGAAAAAGGCAGGCAGAATAGAAAGGCACACAGGGAGCTGCTTTGAAAGCCACTCCTTGTCACTCAGATGCTGGGTCTTACATAGACATGCTCAGCTGGGACATGGGAGTCATGCCAAAGAGAAGGAAGGCATGGCATGGCTCCCTGGTATTCAGGAAACTCGTGCTGAATGGCTTCCAGGCACTGGGGATGAAGTGCTGAGCATCACACAAGGTTTTAAGCTTTCTGTCAGAGGCAGGCTGCATGAAAACTCAGCCTCAAGCTGTAGACATTTTGGGTGGGATGATTCTGGCTGTGGGGCTGTACTGTACCTTGTAATGTTTAGCAGCCTTCTTCGCCTCTACCCCAGCTGCCAGTGACACTCTCATTCTTGGTCTTAACAACCCCAAATTATCTTCAGCCAATGTTTCTTGAAGGGACAAAATCACCTGCAGTGGAGCAATACTGTCCGAAGAATTGTACATGTGTCCCAAGTACTAAAGACTGCACCAGCCCCTCCCCCCAGGAACCCCACAGTCCGCTTCTGCCTCCAACTCCACAGCTAGACTACTCTTCCCCTAGGTGCTCTCCCGTCTGCGCCACCAGATCCCCACCTTTCTTCCAGAGTTCTGAATTTGAGTCCTCGGTAGGGGAGAGAGACTGCCTGAGGAAGTGGACAGAGTCTTTGGGGCTAGGCCAATGCCAGGGATTTCCAGGTCCTCTGATTCTGCGCCACTGTGGTTAGAGCTGGTGGTATCCACTCCTGTGAGCTGAGCGGTTATCTAAAGGGCTCTCTGTCCAGACCAGTGCCTAGCTGAGGTGCCGCGCCCTAACTTACCTACTTAATCTAAATTTCCTGAGTTAGGAAGGGGAGTTTTTCCTTCAGTTAACTAAATCTATCCCAAACTAAACTATTTACATTTAAAAAAATATTTACTTTCCGAGTCATAACACCAAACGTATCTGGAACAGTACATCTTATGGGGATGTGATTCAGGTGTTGGGATGCTTGTCTAACATGTATGAAGTCCTGGGTTTGATCTCTAGCTGGGCATGAACGGGGTATGGTGGTGTGTGCCTGTAATCCCAGCATGACACTGAGGCAGGGAGGGCTCATGGTCATCCTTGGTGGTGTAAATCTAGAGCACATGAGATCCTGTTTTCAAAAGCAGTTCCATAAAACAATACATAATTCTTTGAACACATCCCTTTAGGCTGAACCATACATGACTTCTATATCTTTGTATTAGTTAATAAAGTGAGTTTCATCTTCCCACAAGTTCCTAAGAGAAAAATATCATGCTCAACACATGGCAGATCCAGTCTGTGTGTATTTACACATTAAAGGCACTGAGGAATCTGGGGGTGAAAACATGATTCAAAGAGAAACCATGGATGTTTTCTATGAGAATCCTACTGTCCTTTATGCTTAGGGCTCTGTCAAGAACACTGGTCCCCTGAAGACTGCCCTGATTTGAGGATTCTATTCATGGCTTTGCAGGAAGCAAAACTTAGTACTGCTATGGGACAGTGGTCTATACCCTGCCACTTGTATTTTAAATAAATGCTGATTGGCCAGTAGCCAGGCAGGAAGTATAGGTGGGGCAACCAAGCAGGAAGTAGAGGCAGGGCAAAGGAAAGATTCAGTCTGTAGTTGTCACCCAGAGACAGAGGAAGACAGATGTGACTGCCTTGCCAAAAAAGGTAACAAGACATGTGGCTAACACAGACAAGAATTATAGACTAATTTATAAGAGTTAATAAGAAGCCTGAGCTAATAGGCCAGTTGGTTTACAATTAATGTAGGCCTCTGTGTATTTCTTTGGGACTGATTGACTGTGGGACAGGGCAGGACAGACATCTCGGTCAACACACCACTACCAGATTCTCGTGTCCCTAGGTCTCCTGCGTCTTGAGAATGGAGCATCCAGGAAGAGAGAATTAGGTGCTCACATTTGGGCTTGGAATTGAGACTGTCACAGGGAAAGGACAATGACAGGGGACCTCTTTGTAGTAGTGTCCAGATGCAGGACAGTGCCCAGGCCCAGCATGGATGTGAGAGTGCTGTCAACAGTGTTCCTCTGAGCTTCATCTCGGCTCTGGTCTCTTCCCTGTGGTCTGCCTTACTTTTATTCTTGACTGTCTGCCAGGTTTCACTTTGCAGACTTAATTTTCCAGTGATACTATGATATCCTTGTTATCCTCTTAGTAAATGGTATCTTATTTATATTTATAATATATATTTATGCATCCATTATGAATGCTTATCATTTTCATAAATATTTTAGCTTCCCTTTCAGAACCACGAGAACTTCAAGATTAGATGGTACCTAGATACCTGCATCTCCACATGAAACATGAATCCCAAGTTTCTTTAACAACGACCACACTGACTGGCTGATAAGAAGCCTGGACAGATTCAGCATATGTCAACTCCTTTTTCATGTCAAATGCACATCCAGTATCCTAGGGACTGTGTGACCAGATGAGAAATCTTATCTTGACTGTTCTGTTCTCACACTTGTGGCTCTCAGCAACAAGATTTGTTCAAATCCTTGAATGCTAATATTAAAGAATATTCTCTCTGCCTCCCCACAACTGTCCACTGCCACGTCACACTGCTCCACCAGTGGGTAATTTCTTTTTTAAAACAATATTTTTTTTAAAAAAAGTACTTATTCTTTCATGATTTCAAATAATAGACTCTCTTCTCTGATGAAAGTCCCGCCCATTATCCTCTTTTACCCTCTCACCGAACCACCTTTCTAAGTCCCCTACTTTTGTACCATTGATTGATTGATTGATTGTGTGTATTTATGCGAGTGAGTGCACGTAAGTCACACAGTGTGGTGATGAGAGAACAACTTGTAAGAAGTCTGCATCTTTCCTTTCACCATGAGGGCTCTCTGGGGCTCAAACTCAGGTTTCCAGGCTTGGTGGAAAGCCAAGCGCCTTTACCTGCGGAGCCCCTATTCTTCCTTTCTGTTGTGACCTACTGCCTTTAATATGGATGCTTGCACATCCATGACATGGTAGTGTGGCGGGGGGATCGAAGAGGACCCACCTTCCTGGAACTTCCCTTCTCTCTGGCTATCTCAGTCTCTTTGACTACACTGGGGGAGAGCCTTCCTACTCATTTCCAGGAGTCCTGTTCACTCTGAGATGCGTAACAATAGCCCCTTGCTCAGGTGTCCAAGACAAGGCGCACAAGGACATACCATTCTACTTTGGCCATGACATGCATTTTGCCTAAGACTTCCTGATGCTATAACGTATCTTCCTGTACCCATGATAGCACTTGTCTGACATCAAAATTCTGACGTCCTCCGTCTCTTTCAGATATGGCCATCAAGTCAAAAAACTTGGGATCAAAGGGACTAAGGGCCTTAATTTGCCTAATCATGTCCTGAAAAGCATAACCAACCACCACCAGCTGTTTAAAAGCTGTAACTTTTTTAATTAAAAAAAAAGTGTGGCTTTTTTTTGACCCAACTGTCATCTGATTATAGATGTTTAATTAGGCAAAGGTGTGTTACATTTGTTTATGCTGTATTTGTTTAACTATGTAAAGATGTGTTGCATTTGTTTTACCTTGCCTTCCTGAGGTATCTGATTGGTCTAATAAAAAGCTGAACAACCAATAGCAAGGCAGTAGAGGGATATGTGGGGCTGGTGGGCAGAGAGAGAACAAAGGAGAAAGAGAGGGAGATGCCAGGGGCCAGCCAGCCATGGAGTAGGCCATAAAGAAGGAAAGAAAGGTGAAAAGCCTTGAGGCAATGAGAGAAACAGGTTAAAATGAGTTGTAAGAGCTTGTCATGATAGGGGCTGGTGGTCCAAGAAAGCCTGCTACAGTTCTACCTTTAAAAGGAGCACTAATAGTCTTAAGGTTTCTTTAAGTTTACCTGCCAAAAATTTCTCTTGTTCATACATGTAAGGCATGGCCAGCTAAACGGTCCAAACACTTGTGTGGTGACATCACCATATCACAAATAGAATCAGTGCTTCCCAAACAATTGTTCATACTTCTTACTCTAGTGGTAACAATAGAAAAATGAAACCCAAACTAGTTTACCACTCAACTTCATAGTAAGATGACACTGAAGACAAACCTTTAGCTTTGTTATTTTCTATTTGGGTACCAGGTCAGCATCAGCATCCAGAGACTTCAGAGATACCAACTAGGGTGTCTTCCACCGGACCTACTCAGTCAGAAACTTTATGTGCGTGTGTGTGTGTGTGTGTGTGTGTGTGTGTGTGTGTGCCTGCGTGTGTGTCTGTGTGTGTACACGTTTCTGTCTGTGTGTATTTACTGGCAGAGGGCTGTCCTGCAGTGTGTATTTTAACAAGTTCTTCAGGTAGTTCTCATATATATATCACTAGTCCAGATTGGTCCAATTTTGATTTTAAAACCTCAGGTTGAGGGATTTCTCATTTACCATGGGCCGGGCATACTTCTTTTATGTATAAGTCTCAGCATCCTAAAAAAGTAACATGAGCTTCCTTCTCATCTCCATTTTCTGGCATCTTTTTAATATTCATGCTGTCCAAATATAAGTGTAGGAGAAACATATTTTGGGATGCGCTGGAAGAAAGCAGCATGGAGAGGCCAGGCCATTCTCTGGAAAACTGCATTTTGAGTCTCCTCTCTCACATATACATTACCCTCATTCTTTGGCCCACCAGACTAGCAAGAGTTTCTCCCCTTTGTCCTCCTACTTCATATTTTAGCCTAGGAAGCTACTCATTTTTTTCTTGTTTCTGTGAAGTTACATTTTCCTTAACTGTTGCAAATGATGGTACATTTTAAAGTATGGAAGCTAGAAAAAGACTCTAAGAGGCCCTAGTGTTGCATTATGGAGCTGGACCTTTCATTTCCAACTGTCTTTTTAGATATACATGCAGATTGAAAGTATTTTCTTCTTACAACATAATGAAAAGAATTTATGAATAATTCATAGTTCCATCTGCTTAAAAAGGCTTTTCTTGGTAAAAATGAAAATTTTACCAAGTTTTCTAAGTACTCAAGACCTCAGCAGACACAAGTCAGCTCTGCTATCACTAATTAGTGAGTTTAAATGCTTTAACTGTGGTATTTGTACAGAGACCACAGAGAACATTTGTTGAGCAACTATTATGGGTTAGGAACTGTGCTGGTGCCTACGTATTCACAGAATCTCCACGATAATTTGTGAGATGAGAATCTAATACCCAGGGCTTTGGTAATTTATCAAGACCACAGGCAATGAGGCTGTGCCGGGAACATTCTTAGTACAGACCCCCCCCTACCCCCGTCCATGAATTTTCCCCATGACACACAGGGCAAGCTCGGCACAAGCAAGGACAAATTGACTCACGTTGTTGTTGGTCACGGCGAAGTACTGCAGATTGGTCAGGTACTGGATCTCCTCGGGAATGAAGGTCAGATGGTTATAGCTTAGATCCAAGTAGTGTAGTTTGGTGCATAGAAAGAGCTGCAAGGGCAGGCTCTCGATGTTATTGTGACCCAGGAAGAGCTGCTCAAGGTTGGACAGCGCTCCAATCTGGGCAGGGATGTAAGCGATGTTGTTGTGCCAGAGCTTCAGGCAAGAAAGGCTCGGAAGGTGCTGGAAGCTGATGATCTCCTCCACCGTCTTCAGGTTGTTTTCCTTCAGGTCCAGCTCATTCAGGTTGTTCAGGCTGAAAATGGAGTGTGGGATGCGTTCAAGATCGCAGCTGAGAAGCTCCAGGCTTTTCAGGTTGACCATCTTCTTCAAGTTGTTCAGCACAACCAGTTTGCTTCCCTCATTATCGAGGGACAGCTTCTGTAGGGAGGGCAGCAGGTCCGTCACCACCTGGGGGATGCGGGACAGGCTGCTCTTCAGGTAGAGGGTCCTCAGGTTCTTCAAGTCCTGAAAGCCCTCCGGCTGCATGCTGCTCACCTGCTCCGGGAGAACGCAGCCTGACAGGTACAGTTCCTTGAGGTTCTTCAGGTGGAACACCCAGCGGGGGATCTTGCCCATTTCGGTAAATTTCAGGCGGAGGATTTTCAAGTTCTCCTCGAGGAAGGCCAGGGCAGAATGGTCGACGACCAGGGACGAATGGTATACGTGAAGTTCCCTGAGATTGACAAGCTGAGAGACGGTGGCCGGCAGCTTGACCTCAGGGATGAGTTCCAGGCTCAGCACCTCCATCTCTGTTAACTCGAAGACGTTATCGGGAAGGCCGCTGAGCATGAAGAGGTGCAGCTCCACCTTGTCCTGGGAGTTCTTCACGAGCTTACTTTTCAGTTTCTCCACGGTCCACTCGTTGTTGAGGTTGATCTGTTTCAGCTTGTTCTCACTGACCTCTGACAGGAAGATGGAGAAGCGCTTGGAGTACAGAGGGTCGTACTGGTCGGCCAGATGCAGGATGAAGGCAAAGTCATTCTTGACGTCGGGGATGTCGCTATAGTTGCTTTTCTCTCTGAGTGCCTCAAAGGAGTATTGCTTCAAAGAGCTCCTCAACATCCACCACAAGCTATAGGAGGAGGTCAGGCCGTAAAGGATCACCAAAATGACGTAAAACGAAGCCAGGACCTTAAAGATTTCTGCCAAGGAGTAGACACACTGATAGCGCTTATAGCCTGTGAATGCCTGCACATCAATCAAACAGTCGATTTCAAGAGTTATATAGCTTAAAAAATATGGAACGTAAGCTATAATGAGGACAAACAAGATGACTTTGACTATTATCTGCTTCAGGTACACCCGATATATGATGTCCCTTTGTTCCACGTGCAGACGGAACCTCTTCACTTTCTCAAAGATGGCTTTGGCCTGCTCACCCTCCTTCTTGTCCAGGACACTGGAAGTCGGACTGTCTATGCCTGGTGACTCCAAGCCTGGCTGTGGGTAGGGCGATGACTGCTTGCTGGCATCTATGTCGGCAGAACCCCCTGAGGTTGAGAGCAAGGTTTTGGACTTGGAGTGTTTCAGGGGCCTCACTGACTGTTCGGCCACGGTTTCCGACAGGGCACGTGTGGTCCACGGAGAATCGAAGCACTTGTGAAGGATGGCCACGAAGTGCTCCAACCTGGAGCTGGTGTTGGGGTAGTGAAGCCAGAAGTTGCTGCAGGCTGCGAAGATGAGTGTGTGCAGAAGCACCAGGTAGGGGAAGAACTTGGCAAACCAGTGGAGCTGTTTCTCATAGCAGACAGCGTCGATGTAGGAGTACTGCTGCCGGTGGAGGTCGTTCTGGACCCGGAGCGGCAGTGCCAGCGTCACGCCCGAGTTAGAGGACGCATTCTCGCTGGCTTTCAGAAGGTCCCAAGGCACAGCACAGTGGTTGTCAAACTCCACCTTGCAGGGAAGACAACAGAGGACCCTGCTCTGCGTTAGCTGCAGTGCGCCGGCCAGCACGGCCACCAGCAGCATGATGAGGGTGATGTAATACCAGAAGACATCCCACCATGGCTTCAGGATATGATAGGATGACTGGGCGTCTGCTAAGTACTTTAGCTCTGTTAGTGTGATCATGACTTCCTCGTAGAGAACAGGAACTGGAGGAGGAAAGAAACTCTGCTGAAGCCATGCCGGCATACCTTTTTGTTTGTATTTTGAGATAGGGTCTCGTGTAGCCCAGGCTGGCTTCAAACTCACTATGTAGCTGAGGCTTTCTCCTTAAGTTCCCAGTCTTCCTATTTCTACCTTCCAGTTGCCAGGATTACATGTATGCACCACCACACGGGGCCACAGTGCGTGCATTTAATCCTAATGCTCGTATACACTTACTCTACGTACCTGGCAGGATTTTAGCAGAGGTAAAACTCAGGAGGAAGGACTGATTAATGGGTGTGTAAGGTTTCTGGTTTCATTTCTAACCTAAATCACATGCAACCATTAAGTTTGGGGGCCTTTTGGTGACACATATATAAGGGGTGTTGGGGGCAGCTTGAAGACAGCTCTTTAGTTACCTCCTGGATCTTAACTCCAAGGCTGGGTTAGCTGTTCTTACATGTCCTAACCCCTAAGACCCCGAATAAGCCCCTCTCCAGACAGAACCCATGTCTAAGAATTATTTCAACCACCACAAAGAGCCTTTCTCAGCAAGCTCTGCTTCACAAATGCGACACTTGAGTGCTAACCCTAAATAGGACACCAATACCACCCCTCTAACGCTTAGAACAGCATGGTAGAGGGGGGGGAAAGCCAGAAAAAGAGAACGGCAGAAATGCTATACTGTGAGCATGACACAGTGTAGCATGAATTCTAACTGATCTTAATAATAAAAACCCGGAATTAGACATAGGCGTTAATGCTAAAAGATCAGAGAAGCAGAGCAGCCAGCCACTAGTTCTTACCTCTGCTGAATCCTCAGACCAAACTGGAGATCCTTTCCCTATGAGTTCTCAGACTGAATGTTATGAGCTCCTGTCTCTCCCACCTTATATTCCTCTTTCCGCCCAGCCATATCCCTTCTTATCTCCACCTCCCTAGTGTTGGGATTAAAGGTGTGTAACTCCCAAGTATTAGGATTAAAGGTGTGAGCTACTACTGCCGGGCTCTGTTTTTCTCTGAGACTGGATCAATCTAATGTAGCCCAGGGTGACCTTGAAATCACAGAGATCTGTCTGCCTCTGTCTCCCTAGTGCTGGGATTAAAGATGTGTGCCAACACTGCCTGTACTCTATATGGCTAACTAGTTCTGGCTAGCTCCACCCTCTGATCTTCAGGGAAAGCTTTATTTGTTAGATCAGAAACAAAATATCACCATATCCTGGCAGTAACCCCAATGAACTCACTGGTTCATAAAGCAGGACTGAATGGAATCAGTTTCTTTGATCTGTTGGTACCTCATCTGTAATAAACAGATATTTTCTGTCTCCCTTAAAAAGTGACAAAATGTATCTCATAGGTGAAAGAATGTGTGGATTTGTTTCAGAGGTGGAATTGATGAGCAAAAGGGAAAAGGGTTTCATGTAGCTTAAATTGGCTTAAATTATTGATATGTGGCCAAGGCTGGCCTTGAATTCTTGGTAGAATTATAGGTATGTGCAGATGATCATGTGAGGCCGGTCATCTGATTCCATATGTTGGTAAGTGGATGGTTTAGACAGCTCGGTTCTCCATTTTAGCTGGGTCGTGATGGACAAAATGACTGCCCACCAGGAACACTACGAATTTCTTGTAATGGGAAATATTTCTTTGTAATGGAAAATAAGTGTGAACCACACCATCTCTAAAGATTTTCCTAGCCTGAGTATAATTATGGACTTAATTCATCCCCTACAGGTCTTGAGAGTTACAGTCATTTAATATCTCAAACTGATATTGGGGAGAAACAACTCAAGCCATGATGGAAAGTATCTGACAGGGAGTAGAGACTGCTCACAGACTACAAGCCAGCATTGACCTAAATAACACCGTGTTCATACTCACTGTTATGAAGAAATGAATCAAATCAACCACGCTTCAATCAGGAGGTCTACACCTTTTGAAGTTTCTTAGACACACCATCTCTGAGTTTGTCTTCATTCTATGAAGAAGCAAAACATTACCTTGGAGATATTCTTTTCAGAGACCAGCTCCACCAAACATCACACAGAGACCTACTTTCAAAGTCAGTTCACTCCCATCGAAGGCACATCCTGGCCAAGCCCTGCAGACAGTACCCCACCAGCATGCCCCACTACACCCTTCCCTAGACTTCCTTTGATGTTGGAGAAATCTCTGCAGAATCCTCAGTGTGCTATTTTTAAAAATTCTCTAACAACCCTTCCCAAGCATTTTACATATGTTAGTATCTCTTGTCCACCCCCATATGCAATTGGCCTCATTTGCATGTGTCAGGTGGCTGACTGAACCATGAAATTTCTATTCCAACTAAAAACCATTTATCTGCTCAAATAAGAATTCACAGCATTCCAAAAATTCAGCCTACTAAGTTCAGTCACAAGGTAAAAGACGTCATTCTTACATGGGGTTTTGAGATACAGCTTCTATTTCCCAGAACTTAGATACAGACGGTCTTTGTGTCCATACCATTTGATCTTGCAGTGGATAAAAGCCATCCTCAGCATCTATTTTAATCACATATGGTAATGAAACTGCATATACACTGATGACCTTGACATGCAAGAAGATTTTAGAGTGCTAACATTGCTTTTCCAGTGCTAGGAACCGAGTATGGAGCCTTGAAGCACATGCTCTACCACTGAACTACATCCACAACATCCAGTAATTTTAACTGAGCATAGAAATGATACTTTAATGTCTGTGGATCCTTCTTAAGAAAGTTCGGAAGATGCGTATTTGCTCTCAAGATATCATCCTTTAACAAATGATTACGTACTTAAAAACAGCAAAGGATAGAAACCTCAAACTACAGTCACCCTTTCTTTTTGCAGTAATTTTGTGGCTTTACTGAGTGTGTTTAGAGTTTCCTTTGGGCTCACAGAGCCATGTGTGGCTCCTGCTTAGACAGAAAGTCAGGTTAGTTAAAGTTGGCATAGAAATCCAGGGCTGTTTTGCAGCTCAGGAAGCAGTTTGAATGTATGACTACATGACTGCATTTACATGCAGTGAGCAGGATAAAAGTACCAGGGGAATGAGGAGTGGTTCAATGGTAGAGCATGCATGCTTAGCATGTGTGAGGCCCTGGTCCAACCCCTTGCACGGGAAGGAAGAAAAAGATGTCTGAAGCTGGGAGGGAGGGAGGAAGGGAAAGAGAAAAAGAGAGAAAAGAGAGGGGTGGGGTGGGGAGGGAAAGAGACCCTGTCTCAAAATAACAAAAACAAACAAGAAAAGCGACCTGATGCCCAGAACATAGTCTCCCACTGCACTGCAGAAAAGAATTCATTGGGAAGCTCTACTGTCCTAGGTAACATCATGTTCAGTGTGTTATTATCACAGTTCTTAGAGAAAAGATTCTCTTAAATATTACAAATATATTTTTGGCATCACAGAAAGTTTATATAAACCCACAACTGATGGTAACTATATAAAATAATCCTAAGAAGAAATGTTGATAAACTAACTTCACAGAAGATCCCCAGCACATAAGGCTTTACCCTACTTATTCTATTAGAAATTAACTGTAAGCTTTTTCCATTTGCCTTTTAAAATACTAGCAGGCATGACTAAGCTGCTGCCATGCATGCCAGTGTAGTGGTATTTCACTTATATTTTAATAAATAAAGTTTGCCTGAAGATCAGAAAAGTGTAACAGGAACCCTGGTCAGACTTACAGACCAGGCAGTGGTGACACACACCTTTAATCCCAGTAGCCACACCGGTTTGCCATAGGAACTGGGTGGTGCATGCCTTTAATCCCAGCTCTGGTCTATTCTGGGATTAAAGGTGTGTGTCACCACTGCCTGGTCTGTAAGACTTTATTTATTAAAATACAAATAAAATTCCACTACCTGCCAGGATATGAGAATATGTGATACGTGAATGTGGCCCAACACACTTGTAGGTGATATCATGTCTCAATGTCTGAAGTTTGGACATTTGCTAGTAGGACTTTTCTCAAATCACCATACATATCATCAGATTTTGATGAAGTACTTATTAATAAGATCAAATAAAAATATTTTATAATCAATATCTTAACTGGTTATGTGCATTCAAAGAACATTTTATTTATATCAAACCGTTTCATACTTAAACAAGCCAGTGAGATGAACACTAGGTCTTCTTGTGTTATAAACACGGAAAACCAAACTGGCCCAAAGAACTCACCTTGCCCAATGTAACAAAAAACAATTACAGCTGGAACTCAGACCATAAGCCTTGTCCACGGGTCACATGACCTCAGTAAACCTAACTAATTATGCCACGTCTCAGTTTTCTCAACAGCTACAGAAAGGGCTATTGAGCTCTATGCCTAGCTCTTTGCCCGGCATCTGCATCAGAACTGAGTTCTATTATAGTCTCGGGAACAAGGGTCCGAGTGTTGTTTTCTCTGACTTTTCCAGTGATGCAGTCACATACCATGTAATAGGCATTCATCGCTAAAGATTTCCCACTAGACGTTTTCTACTGAACCGACTTCATCCTTAAATCCTGCATCGGGGTTTACAGATGCATGAGGAGTCTGAAGCCCTCCTGTATGACGTGCTTACAGTTAGAGACATTATGCCAGCGAATGCTGCTTGAAGAGTCTGAAGCCCCCCTGTATCTGATGCTGATTTTTCTGACTGGCGTGCTTACAGTTAGAGACATTATGCCAGCGAATGCTGCTTGTGCCCGAAACCTTTTCCAGGCCACATATCAGCAAACAATGAGGAGGATTCAGTCCAAATGAGATCTCCAATTCTAACACACAAATGCACTAAATCACTTCAAAGAAATAATGTGAAGGAAGAGTAATGGATTTTATGGTCCCAATCCCATTCCTTCAGCTTTTAAATCTCATTAAAAAGTCATCAAAGCTCTTCAAAGCCTATGAATTCACCCGACAGCCTCCTCCCGATGTCTCCAGAACTGGAACAACAACACTCAAGTTAGGCTTCTAGATTTCCCAGCAGGCCTCCTTTTACTTTGAAATCATTTCCAAAATAACTAGTGAAAATAAACAAGTAATGATCAGATGGCATTCAGTCATTATGTGCTGAGAACTTGATGCTACTCCAAAGATCTGGGTTTCTGATCTCAGACACAGCATGGAAAGCTAGGGCTTCCTCCATAGAATTCCCCTACCATGGCATGCTGAGTCATCACCGGCCCAAAGCAGTGGAGCCACCGACCAGGTCCTAAAACCTCCAGGAACATGACTCCAGATTTCACTGATGATTATCCTAAGCATTTTGTCATAGTCACAGAAAGCTAATGAACACAATTGGTTGAGTTAAAATTAGTTACCACCTAGTAAGATCAGACAGCAGAAGTTCAGAAAGAAATGAGTCAAATGAATTTAGATTTTAATTTTCTGACATTATAGGATCTTACATCTTTAACAAGGTAAGATACGACACATGTATATGACACACTTAACATGCAGAAATGCAAAATGCAGGAAGAACACTGAGATGTTTGTACGGGGCATATCCACAGCGACAACCTGTGAGATGACCTGAGCAGGGAGCAAGGCAAGAACCTGAGAGGGAGCATGGGACAAGAAGGGCTCTGGCTGTCTTCTACCCGGTATCCTGATAGTTCAAATCCCACAAAGGCTTATTTATTGAGATCTTACGGGCCTTTTCTGTCACTGTTTTGGCCAGCCCAAAATGTCCTCATACACTAGGAAGGCAGCTGGTGCTAACACTTGAACCTGCACAGTTCTCTCTTCAAACAAACTACGCCTCAAGGAAGTCTCAGGCTAGCCCGGGAGACGGAGAAAGGAAGCAGGCTGTACTTTTCTGTAGCAATAAATTCTCAGCTATGCTCCAGAAATCTTCTGGTCATAAATGATTTACATGTTTTCTACATGCAAAGCACACTAATACTCCTGCAAAAGTTTCACCCCACCATGAAATCAAGTTCAAACTTGAGACCAGGATCCTGCCATCTAAATCAGGTCCAGGATGCTATGACATCACTCTGGCTGAGAGGCTGGATTGCTTTAATTTACTTTCAGATTTCTACTGAGGGTCTTACACATGTCCTGACTTATCTTTACTGTGAAATCGAGTGCCCTGGAGTGTCGTCCTGAGTCTGATGTTTGCAACTGAGGTTATTTCTTTTTTAAAGCTCTTTTGTGGGGTGCAGAAACAAGGAATAAAAAAAAAATCATTTTATTTAGGATCCTAGACAATTTTAGACAGAAATTATTTCCTCTAAATCCAGATTAAAACCTGAATGTTCCTTAATCCATTTCTCCCCCAACACTTGGATCATCGTGGCTAAAAAAGGAGCCTCCAGTGCTCTGCTAATATCCCACGCAGGTAATGGTTTGCTGAACATTCTGTTCATCCCTGAGTAACGGCCTCCTTACTGGCCCTCGACAACCACGAAGACTGTATTTTCGCTGAGTTTAAGGGTCTTCTTTGCCAGCTGCACACTGTGCCAGTGCCATAGGTTTCATTACAGCAATGAGCGGCTCACTTCAAGATATCACTTTCTGCCATTGTTACTTGGTCTGTCAAAACCCACACCACATCTTAGTATCTAAAACAAACATTTCATCATTTCCCATGATTCTGTTGAATGATGAATAGTTCTGTTCCATATGGTGCCTACTGGGATGCTGGGATACCCCAGAGACAGGGCTGATGCTGGAATGGATTCCCGGAATATCTAGCATGCCCCAGTGACAGGGCTGATGCTGGAATGGATTCCCGGAATATCTAGCATGCCCCAGTCACAGGGCTGATGCTGGGATGCCTGGAACATCCAGCATGCCCCAGTCACAGGGCTGCACTTGGGCCATTACTGTGACCCAGAGCCCACCCTGAGCTTTTGGCTGAGGCCTCCCAATGTCCAAGAGGTTCTTCAGGCTGACTGTCAACGGAGTTGATTTCCCAGAGGAAACTTCAGGTCACAGGTTCATAAGGTCTATGTCACTTGAGGTTCTGTACCTTAGAGATCATTTTAGCACAAAGACCAACAACAGGGTCTCAATCCACTGTGGGATACTGTGACCACCAAGAGAGGGAACAGGGCCTCAGGAAAGAATTCTTTGTGAGGCACTGTTTTATTCTGCTGAGTGTGGAACAGAACTGCCAAGGTGTGGAGGGAGTGGTGATATTGGAAAAGGCAGGAAGAAAATATTCTGTGGGCACAGGGAGCAGAATTTAAGTCAACAGAAAATGCAAATGCAGATAGTTAATGGTCATTTGGCAATTCCCTAATGAGTTGGTTAAATATCGTAAATAATATTCCAGATAAGTCACTTTATTCACTGGAAGTCCTAGGAGAAAAGTACTGAACAAATAAATTGAATATGAAAGACATAAGCTAAACTTACTGAATGAACACAATCCTGGAATCCCAATGAAACTGAGTTGGGTTTTTAAAAATTTGTTTATTGGTTTTTTTTTTTTGAAACAGGATATAAGTGGAGACTGCTTGTTTGTTTCCAGCTACCCAGACCTGAATAATCAGGCAGAAACTATAATAATTACAACACTCTTTGGTCAATAGCTTAGGCATATTACTAGCTAGCTCTTACATCTTAAATTAACCCATTTCTATTAATCTGTGTATCACTATAAAGCTGTGGCCTACAGGTAAAGTTCCTGCAGCATCTTTCTCCCATGGCAGCTACATGGTGTCTCCTTGACTTCGCCTACTCTCTCTCTATATATCTCTGTTCAGATTTCCTGCCTGGCTATATTCTGCCCTGCCACAGGCCAAAGCAACTTCTTTATTAACCAATGGTAATAAAACATAGTCATAGCATACAAAAGGGAATACCCACACCAACAGGGTCTCACTATGTATATTTGGTTGGCCTGGGCCTCGTCAATATTAGGCTGGCCTCGATCTTAGAGATCCACCTGCCTCTGCCTCCAGAGTGCTGGGATCAAAGTGCTTCACTGTGTCCAATTCTATGTTGTTTGAAGGTTAAGGAATGTTGGTCTACTCTGTTTCTGCAAGCTACAGAATACGTCATATATTAGCTTTAGGTGATGGTATGTTTTGGAAATATCATAAATTGGCAATGATTTTAGTAGGCTACTCTATCATCTAAAAACAGTATGTTGATTTTTGGTTTTGGAGTTTTTATTGAGACAGAGGCTTGTTATATAGCCCACATTAACCTGGATCTCACAATCCTCCTGCCTCAGCTTCCTGAACTCTGGGATGATTGTCATGTGCAACCACACAGGCTCTGAAACAACTCTCCCAGAGATGACCTAAGAAGGCAAGCTCGAATCCTTCATTAGTTCTCATTACCTTAAAAACGATTTTCCTGGCCAACTCCCCCAGAGTAAGAAAGCCATCGTAAGGTGGGGCCACACTCAGGCCCTCCATGGTCTCTTCTGAGTCACATACTCTCTCTCCTCTCAGGCTACCATGCTGAGAACGGAGGCCATCAGTCAGGAACACGTCACCCTTCTATGCCCTTCACAGAGCAGTCACGTGGAGCACAGAAACCAGAGTCCACTCTTTACTAAATAAGAAACACCTTCAGAGAAGTGAGGAAGTTTCTCCATAGACGGACGGTAACAGAACCTGGGTTACAGCCCAGAGCCGAGCCTGGAAACATTGATAATGGTCTTCCTTAGAAACATGAAGCTGCACATAGACTCAAGAAAACATCTGTAATAATCCCTTTTAAAGTGTAAAAAAAAATGAGAGATTTTAGATGTAGAATAAAGAAACTAATATGCTTGAAAAATTCTTAAAAGCATGGTGTAGTCACTCATTTAAATCCCTTTTCTGGGTTAGCATTTGTGCATTCAGTTATGGAGAGCAGGCACGCCAGGATGAGGCAGACCAAGAGCAGTCTTATCTGCTCTCCTGGAATGAGTGGGAAGTAGGACACCATCATCTCCAGACCTTGTGGCGACTCAATGAGAGGGACAATGGGATAAACCTAGCGGAGTCTACAGCTCTTATGTAAACAAGATGCACAAAGGGACTGCATGGCACAGAATCCAGAACAGCAGCCCCAGTCAGAGGAAGCTCAGAGCTTAGCTGTTCATACTCCAAATACTGACAATGCCTGTAATGCACCAACAGATCTAAGTCTTAGGGAAATACAGGCATATAAGACACACGATGAAAGAATCTCAGTGGAAGCATGTACAAGGCCCTGGGTGCATTCCTCAGTTGAGGAGGTCTCTGTCCTTAAGTATTTTACTGAAGTAGGAAGAGAAGAAACAACAACCAAACACACAGACACAGTGAGACCAAAAGCACTGTGCAGACAATGGACCCCAAGAAGGATGGCTTGCTTGGAGGACAATCACTAAAACAGTGATTAAGAGAGTCAGAACTCCACTCAGCCCCACCAAAGATCATTCAGGCAAAGGGAGCCGCAGGCTTGGGAGGCATGAGGGTCAGACAGGAGTGTATTCTGGCTGAGCCAGAGCCTGGGGCAAGGAGGAGAATGATGGCAAGCCTGCAAGCAGCCAAGGCAAAAAGTTTGGATACAAAATAACACAGAAGTGATTGAGAGGCCACTAAGAGGTCAGAAGCAGCAGATCAGCAAAACCTGTTCTAAGCTTTTAAAAACTCGGGCAGCTCAACAGATCCGCAACATGGCAAATGGGCTGAATAAATTACACTTGGGAGCTGAGTATGGAGTTCACTTGGTAAAGTGTCTACCCGGAATGCATAGGGCTAGGTTCAGTTTCCAACAGGGCATAGAGGCATGGTGGTCCGTGTCTGAAACCCCAGTACTCAGAAGGTGCAGTCAAAAGAGTTCAAGGCCTTCCCTGGCTACCCAGTGAGTTTGAGATCAGCCTGCTATAAAAGAGACTGTCTCAATCAACCAATAAAACAACAAAAAGGATCACATGCTCAAATAAAATACGTAGGCATGAAGTCTAAATCTCTCATAGATTATTATATTCTTTTGATCTTTAGTGGTTAAGAAAAAAAGTAACCAACTGAACATATACACTTCCTGCTTACAAAACCCACAAAGGCTGGGAAGAGCAGATTTTAATTGAAATAACACAGATTTAAATTTCTGCTTAACCAGTTTAAACATATCAAAGTGATTTTACTCAAAACATCTGTAAGTATGGCAATCTTTTTCTGTATTCTATTTTGCCCCAAGCTACCAACTAAATTGTAATAATCGCAGCCATGTGTTCACAACTGGAAATGCTCATCTTACCCTATGAATGCTGGTCAGCCGGAAACTCTGCAATTAGTTTTGATCTGAGGAATTCCTAAAGAGAAATCATAAGCATATTGTTATATTTTATGCATCCTAGGACTGAAAAGATCATTTCCCACTTACATTGTTCTAAAACTCCCAACATACCTAAACATTTTGTAAAACACAGAAAAATGCAACTTTTTAGTTTTTAATTTTTTTTTCGAGATAGGGTTTTGTTGAAGTTTTGCAGCCTGTCCTGGAACCAGCTCTTGTAGACCAGGCTCACAGAGATCTGCCTGCCTCTGCCTCCTGAGTGCTGGGATTAAAGGGGAGCACCACCAATGTCCTGCTCAAAAATGTATCTTTTAAGAAGCTTGAGGCAGGGTTAGCAGACACTGGAGGTTGCTCATAGTAGCAACTCACAAGGCACAAGACGTAGACAGTTCATTTTAATAGAGCATGAAACAGTGTTTCTGAGGCATAGATCCTTATTTGTCTTTTACAAGTAAAAATATCTTCGCGACAGTTTCCTCCATAGGATTTGCTATTTTGTCACTCCTGGCCTGCAGTGCACAAAGATGCCACCATGAAGCTCCACACCATAATTTACAGATTTCCTCTGGACCCTCATGCTCCTTTTCATAGTGTTAAGTTTCCAGGCACTATTTCTGATAAAACATTACAAATGTGTCACAGTCTTAAAAGCCACTCCCTGTTTATTACTAATAAGGCAACAGATATCTCTGAACTAGGCTTATCTCTTCCTTCTTTCCCTTTGTGAACTGAACCTAGAACCTTGTTCATGGTAAGCAAGCACTCTACCACGGAGCAACATCCTCTCCTTCACCCTTGTACATGTGATTCTTCTGCTGAGAATTCTAAACTGAGAGCAATGGGCCAAAACAAAATGTTTAGTGTCTCATATGTAATGTCAAATCGATGCTCCACCCCCTTACAATGTTACACCAATAACTTTTCTGGTAGGCAGGAGAAACCCCATCAAAAACAAACAAAAGACACCTTCACTAACTCCACATATGAAAAAGAATCTTTCTATTTCTTCACTGTGCCTACTTTCAAAGGTAGGTTGTACAACCCATTAGGTTTATTAATTCATGAGTCCATTCCTCTTCTCTATTCAAACTCACCAAAACCAGAGATGTTTCTTGTCAAAGAAGCAGATGTAGAACTCCGGGGAAGCTCTCATAAGGACTACCTGTCATCTCAGGGTGAAGCCATCGCTGAAAACTAAAAGCGATGTGCCTCAGTTTCTTTATCCAGGCTAAATAAATCATCCAGACTAATTTTTGAAGCTGTAACCACAGTTATCCCCTTTCTTCCTCCTCAGCAGAACACAAAAGTACTGAGCTGGAAGAATGAAATGTGAAAATCCTAAATGGCGATGCTGCTCAGAATAGAATAAATCATGTACTTTAGGCAGAATAAAACGGGGACAAAGACGGGCACAGCAATTCTGACAGGCCAGCTGCAGAGACAGCAGCTCTGTTATCCAGCTTCACTATGCTAATAAGTTACCAAACTAGCTTCATGTATATACCACTCCCTGGCAGAGGCAAGACACACGTGTGTGTACTTTTAACTTGAAAACTCAGCCCCGCAACAGCCTAAGAATGGAGCTAGAGAGGCCAGGCAGCTGAGACCTTTCCCTCCCTCCTTCCAAAGCCCAGTTCAGAAATTTCTTCTAAGGGATGTAGAAGAAAATCCTCATTCTCCCAAGTGACTGAGGATTAAGGGTCAGTTTTCTGATACAGAAACAAAAGGTCCCAAGGTTAATGACTGCAGGAGGGGAGGAGTCGGGATGTTTTTGCTCTCTGCTGGTCCACAGGGATGGACGACAGAAATTGACAGCACACTCCTGCGAGGCAGAGCAAAGGGCAGCCGCATGGCACTGGAATTGACAGCACACTCCTGCGCAGCAGAGCAAAGGGCAGCAACGCAGTCCTGGAATCTTAACACAGCTTTCACATGTCTGACTCTGTCTTGTAGGGATAGGCGCAAGAAACTTGAAAGATGAAAGATGGAGCAAAAATGAAGATAATGGTGGGAGTCGAACCCAAGGCTTTGACGAGGCAAGTGTTCTACCACTGAAGTACATTCCCAGCCCAGAGCTCACAAGCTCCATGGATCTAAAACACAATCCTATGACATCACTATGCACAATGCATTCCAGAAATGGCAGGAATCATAGCGCTAAATTCTATCTTGTGTAATCCATATTTTAGGCTCTGATTATGTAAAAATCAGTCTCACACGTCACTGATTTGAAAGGCTCCAAAGCAAAGACTTAAAAAGGGACATTTCAGCTGGGTGTGGTGACACACGCCTTTAATCCCAGCACTGAGTTTGAGGCTTGCCAGATCTCCATTCCATCATTTGTCCTGCCTCGCGGTCCTGTGACACCATCTCTGTGAGCTGTACCGAACTCATTGGCTAAGTTCCTGGCTCTATTTCCCTCAAACTACTTTATGGTACCTGTTAAGCTAAGATCCCAAGTCCCTTGAGGACTAATGCAATCTTTTGTTTATCTGCATCCTAGGAACCCATCCCAGAGTATTTTCAATGGCTAGATGGAAGGGTGTTGACAGGACCGGCAAGGAAGGTAAGGACATGGCTGTGACTTCCTTCTGGTCAGCTGGGATCCTGAGAGCTGACACAAGGGAAAGGTAAAAGAGGTCCCCCCCCCACCAAGATTGTTCCTATTCAGCCCCTGGCTACTCCTCTTAAATATTGGTGATGAGGTTGGAGAGATGATTCCCTGGCTAAAAGCACCAATTGCTTTTCCAGAGGACCCGGGTTCAATTCCCAGCACCCACATCATGATTCATAACTAGCTCTGCTCCGGTATACAGCCACAAATGCAGGTAAAACTCTCAGATATACAAAATAATAAAATACTTTTTTTTCAAATGTGAAGAAATACAGACGAATGGTCTGAAGAGGCACTGAAGCTAGTCTGCCCTATTGAGAAGGGCTCAGACAAGCCAGTGGGGCCCCATGTCTGCTCTGACAGCATGGGAGTACTTTGACAAGTGCCACACTGTGCGTGCATGACACCAGTCCATAATGGATCTCATTACCCAGTTAGGAACCAAGAGTATGTAAATGGCTTGGCTCTCAGATGGATTTGCAAGCAGAGACAGGCCACACATACACTGTGTCCAGGAGAAAACAAAAGGGGCAGGCCATGACAGAGCCCGGGGTGTTGTCATCACCCACAGCAGGTGCAGTCAACAGACACAGAGTCCAACCCCCCCAGGAAGCATGCTTGTCAAGCACCCACGGAACAGGACATTTCCCTTCTGAAAGCACAACTGCCGTCAGCCTCAGCATGACTGGCTGCATTATGACGGCTGCAAGTCATTTCAAATCGGCCATGGACCCCTGGATAACTGCCACAGCATTCCCAAATGACCTTAGCACCTTACAAATGAGGATCACATAATTATTCTTTCGCATGAGTTGGCCTTATGATACAAGAAAGAAAATGAAATGAGAGCATGTGATTATCCAAGTCAGAATATTGCCTGTCACACTAAGCTGTGCTTAATTCTTAGCCTGTCCTCTTCCACCAAGACCACACCTTCTGGGGGATCAGAAACTTTTCTTGTATCTCACGGCCTGTCAAACACGATTTGCTCCTAAACATTGTAATTTCACAACTCTATGAGCTAAGACCAAGCTGACAATGTTGCATGTCCATGGGATAATTTTAGTCTCTTAGAACAAATCACTTCTGATGGGATCACTGCGAGGAAAGCTGTGCTACAATAGACTCTTGAAACAATACCAAACATCAAACATCATGAGTTGCAATAAGCCTAGCATTGAGTTTAAGGTAATAAAACAAAGGTTTAATGTTCACCAATGGATAAATGACCAGAAAAAACTAAAGTTACATACTTCTTTTTTGGTTGAGACAGGGTCTCATATAGTTCACAATGGCCTCAACCTTAATACATAGCCAAGGCTGATCCTGAACACCTGATCGTCTCTGAGGATTAAGATTATAGATGTGTATCATTTTACCTGATGCTGAGGTGGTAGAGCTGAGGACTCAAGCCAGGGTGTCATGGATGATGGCCAAGCACCCCTACCACCTGGGCTATTATTTCCAGCCCACAAAAGGTATTTAGAATGAGCCCTACTGCACAAACTCCCCAATCAGAAGTTACACCACACTTTGTCCTTCGTTAGCTTTGGGAACACGGATGTTATACTGCTGTCGAACCGCATCACAGATACCTGGTGACACGCTCAGCTGCCTCAGGCTGGGAGTGTTGGACGAGGCTAACATACAGCAATCCCCGCCTGCTGAATGGAGAGGGCTCCAGGCAAGGTAACCAGTTCCTGTGCACTTAGTCAAGAATGACATGAATAAATCAGTTACTTTTCTGTTCCTAGACAGCGGCAACTTGAGGAAGAAAGAGTTTATGCTGGGCGGTGGTGGTGCACATCTTTAATCCCAGCACTCGGGAGGCAGGGGCAGGCGGATCTCTGTGAGTTTGAGGCCAGTCTAGTTCTTGGAAAAACCAAAAAAAAAATTATTTGAACTTACAATTCTAGATGCATGGTTAAGATTCCATCGTGGTGGGGGAAGGAAGCAGCAAGCATCAGGGAAGGCAGCAAAATAAGATGCTGACCGCTCGCATGCTTTACTGTGCAGGAAGCAGAGAGAGCCAACTCAGCAGCATAGGTGAGGCCTTAAGCTCTCAAAGCCAACCCTGTAACAAACTTTCTCCTGCAAGGCTGTACCTCCTCTGCACCACCTCCTGGGGACCAAGTGTCCAAGTGCTTGAGACCTTAGAGGACATATGTCATTCAAAAACCAGAGTAAAAATCAGAAAAACTTAGAAACTTGTTCAGTCAAGTTCAAAAGCAAATCCAGAATTCATACTAGCTCTGAGAACACTGGCTGCATGCACAGCTTCCCCAAAAGCACTAGAGAGGAGTCCACATAGAATGTGACCTCTCTTTCTCTCTTTCCGAAACCTACAACAAGCATTTTCTGAGAAAATAAGAGATCTTTGCAACCCAGATCTCCCTGGGTGGGAAGGAAAATAGAAGACAGTGAATGGACAACCAGGGACTGACCTAGGCCCTCTGCAAATGCATTACGGTTGCGTGGCTTGGTCCTCTTGTGGGACTCTGACAGTGGGAACAGAGCTGTCTTCAACTGTTTTACTGGCTTTTGGGACCCTACTTCTCATACTGGATAACTTTACCCAGCCTTAATACCCAGCCTTACTGTAACTTGATATGCCATGTTTTATTGACACTCATGGGAGACCTGCCCTTTCCTGGATGGAGATGGAATAGGAGGGGATTGGAGGGTGGTGGGGGATGGGGAAGAGGGATTGGGAGGGAAGGTTGGGGGGCTGTGGCCAGGAGGGATGTAAAATAGATGAACACACACACACACACATACACACACACACACACACACACACACACACACAGAGATGCGTATAGTATCACAGGCCTTCAATCCCAGCATTAGGAAGGCAAAGGCAGGTGGATCTCTGTGAGTTTGAGGCCAGCCTGGTCTATCTATCTCCCTCCCTCACGATAAGTAAAGAGCAGTATTCCACATGTCTACCCCATGTTGGTACTGCCTGTTCATGTTATAAATGCTGTTCATATATATAGTACAGGGTGGTTAGGGAAGATTCCTAGTACTGACTTTTGGTCTTCCCATGTATGCACACACACATGCACCTGCACACAAATGCACACACGTGAATATGTATATATACATGAACACACAAAGCAGTGATAAGGATGAAATGAAGTAGTTTTTATGTGATGACAAAATACCTTTCACTGAATGGTGTATAGTATCATTCATAACATAATTCTAAAATATATAACAACCACCTCACACAAAAATTCAATAAACTAGCTTCCTGCAGAGATAAAACTTAAAAAAAAACTATTTAAAATGTGCATAGCCATGGAAAATGAGGTAGCTTGATAGGTCACACGCTTACTAAAACCCTGAGTTCAAGCCACAGCCCATGTGGAAGAAAAGGTATAGATCTGCATTACTTTTGAATTGATAAAATGTCACAAATACTGCAATCGATAATTGGATGGCCTGGTTACAGACACATAACTGGCCTTACAGTTACCACTACAGTATCAAACTGAGAAAAAGGCAACACCATCCCTGTGGGTGGAGAAGTAAGGCATTTTTGGTCTTTTCCTGCCCTTCCATTTCTTGCCTCCTTGTTTCCTTCCAAAGGGATTCACAGAAACCCAGTTCTTCCTCCCCACCCCTACCAGGGTGGGTCAGTGATTCCTCCTCTCCTGGACTAAGGCGGGTCACAGAGACCAAGAGTGCTTCCTCCCCTCCCAAGGGAGCACATTCTGCTCCTTCAGCCAATAGCCTTTAAGATACCAGCTCACTAGGGTGTGGTATCTTATACTGTAAAAGCAGTGGTAACCACACCCCAGCTCTCCTGCTTCTGACTCCCGCTTCCAGATGGTAGACTCTGTTCCTATTCGCACAGAGGACTGTTGTCTAGGACAGTGATCTGTAAGTTTCCCCCTTAAATAAATAACCCTTTAAGATTCATAATTCTGAACTAGTGTAGGATTGTTTTGTGACTTACATCATCACTCCCCCACCAAGGTGGAGCCAAGAATTTCCCCGGATGGTCACCTTTACTCTGCAGGGCTTCTGCACTATGACCGCTACATCTGAGATTGAGAATCTGAACAGACAGGTTTCACTGAGCTGCCCTCGGTCTGTCAGCAGAGGTTCCCGTGCTGATTTTGTTCAGTCATAATTCTACCCAGCAACAGTCTGTTCTGACAGTTTTGACTGGGCGTCTGGTTGCATTCTGAAAGTTGCCATGTCATCTAAAACTCTGATTACATAAACCAGTTAACAGTCACTCTTCTGATGAGTCAGGATCAGTGTCCCACCTGTCTACCCTAATGTTAGCATGGCCTGCTCATATAATTTCCCCACTTGCTATCTCTGACATGATAAGATGGAGCAGTGTCTTCAGTGGTTTAACCTTTGTTAACATGGCGGGAAGGTGGGCAGGGCACCTCTCACCTCTGTGAGTCTATGTCTTGCTTTAGCCAAAGAGAGGGAAGGCAGGGAACTTATTTGCCTCTGTCTTTTAGCTTAACAATCCTTCGTATCTCGGGGGAACATTTTCTGGCGTCCACACGCCAGAGAAACTGTCCCAAAAGAAAGCAAAGCAAGACTGCAATTGAGTGAGAGAGAGAGAGA
>JAQHUG010000107.1:481173-521091 GCA_028555095.1 Dicrostonyx torquatus | reverse complement strand
GAATCCAAGCCCCAAGCCTAACAGATATCTAAGTAATTATTATTTGGGGGAGCAGAAATAATTTTGGGAATTAACAAAGATTTTCAAGAAGAAAAGAATTTAGACTGGATCTTACATGCAGTAAAATGTCATTGAGCAATGGAACAGTGGGAAACTATCTCAGAGAACATATTACATTTCAGGGCTATTAATTTGAAAACATTCATTGGTAAAAGTCCAAAACTGAGAGCAGGAAGTCTAATTTACATTAGAATGTATATCTGATAACCTCAAGAAGTAAAACGTAAATGGGCTTCACAATTAAAATTCCAAGTAGAAAAATCATAAAATGCTATAAAAAAATCAAATTTCCAGATTAGCCTGGCATATGATGCAACTAGATAAAGCAGTTAGATTTTTGAGGAAGCAGGATTTTCTTGAAAGTCTTAACTGGGTTTTTTTTTCAAAGATAAATGAATTTGGTAAGTAATATTTTAGACTAGAAAGTACCTGAATACTTCAGTAGATTAAATATTTCGCCATACTCATTAGAACAAATAGTCAAATACTTCACGCAATGCTTTAACATGCATGAACATACACACACACACAAGGATGCCAGTTTTAGCACGGTCACGTAAACTGTATAAGACAAGTTATCACCTCAATATACAAGGCTGTTGGTCATTGGACAAACCAGGCATCATGTCACTCACAATCAAATCATTAGAGTTAGTGACTCTAACGATGGACCAGCCCTCCATTTTTTTTCACACTGGTGCCTAATGACTTCACCACAAGGGCCTGGCTCTGTCAGAAAAGGAACCTAACAGGTAAACATGAAGATCTGAATTTGGCTCATCAGCATCCACATTTAAAAAAAAAGTCACAGAGTGAGTGGTCTGACTCCCATGGCTGGGACGGTGGACACAGGAGGGTCCTTGAGACTTTCTGGCCAGTCAGTGTAGCCAACCAGTGAGTTCTAGGCTCAGTAAAGGAGCTTATCTCAAAAATTAGGGTGGGGAGCAAGTGAAGAAACAGCAGACATTGACTTCCGTGGAGGTGCGCACACAGACACACAGACACACACATGCGTACACACACTCACACACGCGCACACACACATGGAGTTTGAACAACTGACTTACCAGTTTAAGCATTGGGAAATTTTATTCTGTAAAAGTCACCGAATGGGGAAGAAGGACCATCAAGGGAGGTGTCACAGAAGAACAGGGCAGCATGGGAAGGGAGTGAACAAGAACCTATAATGGTAAACACATATGACAACGCTATAATAAACCCTTTACTTTATATGCAGAATTTGAAAGCTATTTTGAATAAAAGAATGACAGTATGAAATGACTAAATCTAAATCAAACTAAATTAGACTCTCCACTTGGCAGCAACGTTTTTCTCTCCTAACCATGTTACTTAAATATTTCCCAGGAACAGGCTGAGTGGGCAAACCAGGAAGTGAAACCAAATATGATCACTGTGAGAGCTGAAGGCAATGAAAAACACTTTGGAATTAGTTGGAGTGCTATTAACATTTCGTTTAAAGGTCTATTCCCCTGGCAACATCAATGTAATCAGAGCAACGCTAAGAGGGATCTCAAGAGGTAAGTCTTCAATCTGTTGTCCGGCAACTGGTGTAATCTTTTATGCAAATGCACTTTCCTGTAGTGGGGCGGGCTGGCCCCTGTGAAATATGAGTGACTCACCACACCCTGCTGAACAGAGAGCAGGGTGAAGCTATGTTTTCCATGCTAGTAAATGTACTCAGAAAAGCAATTCATAATGACCCACTTTAAGGAAAATGTGGCTTTTGTTTCTCAGATAACAGATCCTATTTCTCTGAGTTATTCCGGGATCTATTCTACTGTAAAGTCTAACTTCTATGCAGTCACACAGTAAGAATTAAAGTACGACGATTCCGTTGTGCAAGGTGTTGCTAAACAAAGCCCGCCGCTGGCTCTCCTGACAGGCACACTATAACGCTCCGTCATTTCTTCGGCTCTTCAATCATGACATGTATCCTAGGAGATTGGGTGTGGAAGAGGGTCTAGAAAAACCGAAGGAATTCTCACTTACTGATTTATTTTCCTCTGGCTTTAAGCAGGGTTGAGTAAGTCTAAACACATGATGTGCAACACTGAACATTTCTTAGCAACCTAAGTAAGTTAGAGCCTCAATGACCTCCAGCCTTAGCCCCTGCCATCACGGCGAAAAAGCAAAGGCAACATTAAGTACCCTGCCCATAAAGCAAGCCTACTGCCGTTACAAGTATGAAGAAAATCTAAAAGGAACGTCTGAACAAAATAAGCAGTGACTAACAAGTCAATCTGAGTGTCCATATGAGCACACACATGGGAAGTGTGCAAAACCCATGGCTAGTGAGTGTTCGGTAAACACCTAATAGCCTATTCTACAAGTCACTGAGCCTGTCCTACTGCCACTGTTAGAAGAGACTGACATGCTGGAATAAAGCTTTAACTGAAATGAAATCTAAAGACACATGGATAAAGCAGGACAGTGGTATGTGAGAGGGCTCAGTATATAAAGGGGCTTGCTGCCAAGCCTGACGACCCGAGTTCAAGCCCTGGGTCCCACATGATAGAAGGAGAAAAATACTCCTGAAAGTTACCGTCTACCCCCATGTGTACCAAAGCACACACCTACACACACACATGCAACACATGCATGCATGCACACACACACGCAGGTGTACACACATCTTTTTTAGAGACGCAGACCAGCCCATTAGGCTACCTTTCATCTAGGTACCCTCTCCCGTCTCTGTTGCCCCCCCATCAGACATTACACTTTCATTTTAGAACCTTGTATTTTAGAGTTATTTTGTTTCCATTCCCTTGACAGGAGAATTGGTTGGTGTATGCTGAATTACAGGCTGAGGGGAAAAAGGAAGCAAATTGATCTCTTGTCTCCCCTTAGGACACACGAAAAGGTCAGGGAAGGTCAGAAACAAAGCGAGAAAGGGAAAGAGATGAGGCCCAGCCGACTAACTCTGCACACAGAATTCTAAGTCCGGGAGCACTGTTTCCTTGAGTAGTTATGTACACCATGCCCTTGACTTTAAGGATAGCCGCTCAGAGAGAAAATGCAGTTTCAGCTGGAGATCGGTGGTAGATGTTGCCTGACAAGCACAAGGTCCTGAGTTTGATTCCCAACAATGAAGGAAGACATGTGGCTGGAGAAGAACATGAGCCTACTCCGACACCAAGTACCGAATAGAGATTTGTACTGGGAGTTGTTCTGTTCTGATACAGGGTTTCACGTGGCCTACCTGGCCTGATGCTCCTGATGCTCACCAGGTCTCCAAAGTTGACCTTGAATTTCTGACCCTCCGGACACAATCTCTCTCCCAAGAGTTGGGATTACAGATTTAAACCACCATGCCAAATTCGAAGCACGGTGTTTTCCCAACCATGGGAGCTTCTCCTGAAGCAGATAATGAGCTTCCTGTCTTTAGAGGTACACAGGGGCTGGAGGGGAAGATGCTCCAGGTAGGTTTTAGGGGCACACAGGAGCTGGAGGGGAAGATGCTCCAGGTGGTTTTTAGGGGTACACAGGGGCTGGAGGGGAAGATACTCCAGGTGGGTTTTAGGGATACACAGGGGCTGGAGGGGAAGATGCTCTGGGTGGGTTTTAGGGGTACACAGCATCTTAGGGAAGATGCTCGGGGTAAGAAGAATGAGGGGGCGTGGTCCTGAGTGAGGAAATGTGTTCAAGGTCAGCATCTCTGTGAGTACATGGCCAGGACATTTGGGGCTTCAGACTCCCAAATAAAGTGCATGATTGACTTGACTTGGAAAAGATAATCACAGAATCTGAAGGAATGAAGCAATATTTTAAGTAATGTTGAAAGCACAAGAAATACTTTGGTCAGAGGTGAAGTGAGGGGAGCAAGTGGGCCAGGGAACCCTACAGGGACAACTGAACTGACAGGGTATGAGGGTCTGGAGCAGGGAACATGGTGAGAAAGAACAGGAATGATGGGTTTAGGAGGAACATGGGGCTGGGAATGGCTGTCTACAGTGGGAGTCTCTGAATGGCCAGCTCTTTCACGTCAGATCAAGAGTAATTAACATAACTGAGGAGTTTGGTTTAGGGCTTGGCATACCAAGCCTTTAGCTGAAAATGTTGCTGTCAAGAAGGACAGGCACACGGAAAGGCAGCAGACTGGGAGTGGCCCACAGGATAACAAAGAAAGGACAAGAAGAGGGGATTATAGTGAACCTACTATTCACACATTTACACGTTTCCCACAAGTTGTTCCCCGATGGGAACGGATTCTGCTGTTTTTCAGGAAGTCAACATAAGGTCTTGGCGTCAGACGAGCCACTAAAGGGAGCCAGGACGCAAGGACAAATGACAAGCCTGATTTGGGCAACAGGGCCAGTAGTGGTGGAGAGAGAGGGCTATGCTTGCACGAGTTGTAAAAGGCCAAGTTTGCACAGCTTGTGGACTTTCAAGAAACAGAAGATTAACAGGCAGACAGAAAAGCCAAACAGAGCCCAGGGCAGGTGTGTGTGTGTGCGCGCGCGCGCGCGTGTGTGTGTGCATTTGTTAGGCTGTTTATTTCCAATTAAGGCTCTGTGATGTAGGATATAAAATCCTGAACTTGGTAATATGTAAAAAGTACATTAAAAAAACAAAACAAAAACAAACGTAGCCCCCTCCACAAAGCAATCCATTTACAAAACTGCTCTCTAGAGAATCCCATTTAAAGACAGGAAACTTAATTTATGACAGCTTAGTAGAATAAGGCATAAACCTGGCTTATTGCTTATGTAGAGTTGGGGAAATAGATTCAGGGAAATAATGGGCTCCAGGCTAGCCTGGGTTGCATGGTAGGACCTTGTCTAAATGAACAAACAAATCCTGCATCTCCAAACATACATGTTATAGGATGCACACACACACACACACAAACACACACACAGACAGACAGAGAGAGAGAGCTCTACCAAGCACCTCTAAGAACAACATCTACTTGCACTTGGCGCCCGACTGGAGGCGAACAGGATGACTGGAAGTAATCAAGACTCATTTCTGAATGACTACCAGCATCCTGGACCACTGCAGGTGCTTGTCGCCTTCCTGATTATGAACTGCCATCAAAACCTGCAAGGGTACACTTTCCATTTTACTTCAGTATTAAAAAACCTGGCTTCTCTCAAACCACATAGACTAACTTGTGTTCTAAATTTCTGGTCATAGAACCAGTGAGCATATTCAGTTCATCAACATCAAGAGTAACAAGAATTTTAGAAGCGGTGTTCTCTGTTTCTTTATGAGCATCAATGCCCTTTCTTTGGTAGAGTTGGAGACTGTAACCTAGGGCACCATAGTTTACAAGTGCTTCTCTCTTTTTTTGCTGCACAGAATTTATGTGTGATTTGTACACTGACACTTACTTATTCTGTCTCCATCTGCTAGGGGCTGTGCCCCAGGAGCATGGGTTCTCTGTGGAAATCACTGAGAGTTTCCCACCAAGCCTAGACAATACTCGGTGGAATACATCAGTCCTGTGCCCATTCCACTTTTTTTGGGGGGAGGGCATTTGAAACAGGGTTTCTCTGTGGCTTTGGAGCCTTTCCTGGAACTAGCTCTTGTAGACCAGGCTGGCCTCAAACTCAGAGATCCGCCTGCCTGTGCCTCTCAAGTGCTGGGATTAAAGGCGTGCACCACCACCGCATGGCTCCATTCCACTTTAAGAACTGATCACGTGTTTTCTTTAGCAATCACGTCACATTCTCCAGAATTCAACTTAATTTGGTACTACGACTTCTATCTACCCTAAAGAAACTCCTCTGGGAGCTAATCAAGGCTCCCAGGGTCTCCAGATGCCTTTCCTGCCCACCTGTCTGAAGATGCCTTGTTGAGGCTCCTTACCAGCTGCCCTATTCTGGTTTCTGGTTTCCCCCTCTCAGTTCCTGTTGGTAGCAAGTGCTCTAGTTCACATTTCCTTTCGGTATTTTGACCCCAGGTACCTGAGTTTAACATCTGTTGTCTTCATTGTTTGAGACTCTTGTTTTGATGATTAACCTGGTCAATGATCTAAGCTCATCTTTCTCCAGCTGCATAGCTTAACGTTAAAGTAGAAATTCTAACCGATTTTTCCCATCAAGGCCATTGTTTTTCTTTAGCCCCACCATGAAGCCCAACCACTACCCTGGTTGATGAAATAATCATAATGAGCAATTCAGTGTAATCTTTTTCTGGCCAACTAGATTAAGTTGGTATGAATTATTACATAATCAAATTCCAAACTCATTGAGAATGACATGAAAACTCCAACCTTACAAAGAGACACCTTTTATCAGTTTAAGTAACTGATGTTACAACTTAGATGTTAGAAAAATATTGTGACGTTTGCTTTATGAAATGCAAACAGCACAAAATGCAGGCTGCAACTTCTTAAACCATTACAAGATGATTATTTTAATTCACAGGCCAGTAATTCCAAACACATCTAGAATCTGAGTGAGGTAGTACTCAGGGTGGTGCAGAACACTAAGCAGTTGGTGGCTCTCCTTTCATGAGTGATGACGCAAGTCAGCTAGACCGGAAATAAATCTAAAGGGCATACAGCTGGCATACAGCTAGAAGCCGCCTACTGAGTGATACCGTGATCTGTTTCCCCTATTTGTGTAAATGATTTTGCGAGCAAGATTACAATCCAGCGAGAGCATCTCTCCTCTGCAGCCTGAGGACACTTCTACTGGGTTCCTCCGCTTGCACCATGAACTGCACAGTGACTTCTTGATTTTATTTAAGGAGAAGCTGATCTTTTTTTTGTTTTTTTGTTTTTTTTGTTTTTCGAGACAGGGTTTTTCTGTGGCTTTGGAGCCTGTCTTGTAACTCGCTCTGTAGACCAGGCTGGTCTCGAACTCAAAGAGATCCGCCTGCCTCTGCCTCCCGAGTGCTGGGATTAAAGGTGTGCGCCACCACTGCCCGGCAGGAAAAGCTGATCTTTAAAGCCAATGAATTTTAAAGTCAAAGTATGAATCGCTTACAAAATAAGGCTCCAAAACTTGAGAAGACTTTTGCTAAAGGAACTTCACTAGCAAGATTTAAGGGCCAGACAAGCGAAGGCCCAGAGTTCTGTGCCGACCACGAAGTAAATAAAGGCAGCTTGTTCGCTTTCAGTGTAGAACACCGTAATTCACATTTTAACCTTTTCTTATGGGAAATTCCAATCACACACAAAAGCAGAGTGAGCCCACACCAGAGCCCACATGCCCATCAGTGATGCAGTAACCACAACAACAACCCTCTCTGGGTCATCTGAATGACACTGCAGACACGGTTTATATCTCATTTCAACGTACCTTCGGTAGATTCTTGAAAATATAAACAAAATACCATAAAACACCCAGTAGCTTGCTATATATATTTAACTAATATTCTGAAACAAACGAAAGGCCCAACTCTGGAATCCTTACTCTCACATGGTGTAAAACATTCCCACCAAGGCTAACTTCAAACCACCAATGAGAGTGCAGTTGAGATGGACATACAAATAAATGTGTCAAACTTATGTGATGCTTCAGCTCTGCAGGAACACTGGGCATAAGGCCGTGTGTGGGGGTGTGCATGTGTGCTCATGTGGAACACGTGTATCTGTTCATGAGTGCCTGCCTATGTGTGCACATGCATCTCATGGAGGCAAGAGGATCATGTCAGATGTCATCACTTTCCACCTTTGACAAGCTCTCCCACTCTACCTGGGACCTGCTCACTCATCTGGAACAGCTGGCCAGTAAGGCCCTTGGATCCTGTCTCCACCTCCCTGACTGAGTGGAGTGTTTCCATGGTGCTGGGATCTGATTCATCTGATAATGCTAAAACTTAACCGAGTTATGTCCTCTCTCGAGCGCATAGGTAGCTGTAAACTAGCGTAAAACTCAAAAGTGATGGATGTGTACTACTCTTAATACTTCATAAACTTTTATAACTTAGTTTTCCTAAGTTTTTTATTTTATGTGTGTGGGTGTTTTGCTTGCATATATGCCTGTGCACCACCATGTGCCCAAGGTCAGAAGGCAGCAGTGGATCCCCTGGAACTGGAGTTATGGATGCTTGTGGACCTTATGTGTGTGCTGGGAATCGAATCTGGGTCCTTGGGAAGATCGGTCAGCGTCCTTAACCACTGAGCCATTTCTCCAGTCCTATAACAATTTTTTTAATGACTGTTTTACAAGTAACTTGCCAAATTCCTAATAACTTAGGAAATAATCTTTAAAGCCGGTACATGTTAGCATCAACACACCCAACTCATGCTGAAGTAACTGGTAATTCTCGTCTAGATTCCTCTGCCGTCTCTGTCCTCTCCACATCTCTGAGGTGGAGGATAAGCTTTGGAAAGCTGCACCAATGTGGGTGGTGCTTCCTGTTAAAACAGCCTGCTCTTTCATGCTTCTGGGGGTGAAATGAGAGGCCCAAATGAATGTCCACCTTCCTATCACCAGGGAATTACAACTATGCTTTTATCTTTTGTTGTCCACTCTCAAGTCTCCAAGAGAAAGCGATTGCAAAGGAGCGGGAGCAGGAAGTTGGAAGAGGGAAAAATATATCCATCCTGAGCACGTGAGCGAAAGCCGGTAATGGATTTGAAGCTGAAGACGATAGGCTGTGATGTGCGCTTGAAAGAATCAGTCACTGTGCTTGCCGTCTGGAACCAAGCCCCATGCATCAGGTGCAATGGACCAAGGCAGGTGGCAAAGCCCAAGTGACCTCCAGCCTGGATGAGGTCACATGACCCCACCTTAAGCTTACTACATCCAAGCAAACTTCCAAGGTCCAACCAAGCAATCTTTTCATTGTAAAATTTAATTTTTTCTTTTAAAAACTGTACTAGGAAGATTTACAACAATAAATACGAAACTATGAGGATTCCCCCATGTGCTCTTCATGTAGTTCTAACAATGATTGGTTCCTGACAATCCCACTCGCTTTCCTGCAAATCCCGGAGCAGACAACTCCATTCATAACCACTCTAGCGTGGCACACCTTGGTCTCCATTTTTCCAAATCCTACAGCATTCCTTCTTCAGCATTCCCAGCAATCGTGTGACATGGGCTCTTTGGGACATTTACCTCATGCTGGACATTCATAATGTCACTGACTTAAAGGGGCAGAACACCTCTTTGGTTATACATGAATTGCAAGACTTAATTATTAGCAGGGAAGAGATTGGTGGGAAATTAGTTTTTACAAAGTTTGCTGGCATTTGGCATATTTTCATATAACACATTGACTGAATGCCTTCTGTGAAAATGGCATTGGGAAACCATACACCACTTGGGTAGGCAAACAGTATGGCGAGGAGAAAAGGGTACAGAGCTCAGGGGCCTGTGTCTGTGTCCCTCTCTTCTGGATATGTGCTGTGCAGGTATAGTGGGTGGGTCCCAAGCCTACCGACAAAAACAGGACAGCAGCTGCCATTCTTCATGAAGCTGTGGTAACCTACTATGACTGTGTCTCTAAGGGTGGCTTTGAAACGGAGGTATACCATTTACAGCAAATACGAGAATGACTGGCTGTACCACCACACAACAAAGACATCTATTGCTTTGGTCCTGAATATGGAAAGAGAATACATTAAAACTCTCCAAAGGAAAAAAGAGGGAAAGAGAAATGGTGCAGAGACTGGATGGCAGTCAGAGCCAGCAAAACAAAGCTAAAGGCATCCTTTGCCTCATGGTAGAACTGGATGAACTAAAGGACACCTTATGGGATTGCCAGCATTGCAAAGGAGCTCTGACAACCCTGCTGGATTAAATATAAAATTAAAAGGCACAATCCAACACGTAATTTCCTCTTCCAATAAAACTGCATAATAATCTAATGAAACGGTTATTATTCTGTTTATACCCCCACGGCACTCTCAAGTCCTACCTTCTCAATGCTGCACTCCACTTTGCCAAAGCCAAGGGATCATTTAAGATCCACGACAAACGTCTATCCCATCGCAGCCAACACCACTTCCATCACAAAAGGACGGAGGTCTCTTTGTGCTCCAGGAGAAAGGAGAGGAGGATTTACCCAGAAAATATCACGCTGTGAACCACACTATTGTTATATGGGAAGGCAACAGAGAGGCTTAGCTTATGTAACACGTGTTCTCAGATATTATTAACATTATTGTAAGTTTTATTACAAGAAAATGACAATTACAATGGGGACATGGTTTGTGTGATGGGGAAACTTGGTTAACCAATTATCTTTAAGAGGTGGGACCAAGTTAGGCTTGCTGAGAACCAGAGGAAAGGCCCAAGTGCGCTCTCTCTTTGTGGTTCCCTCGCAGCACAGCTGAGCTTGGACTTCTTGTTCCTGTTTTGTGAATTTCCCCTTATAATAAATAAAAACATAATTGTTTATCTTTAAGCTGGCCTGGTTATTTCCCGATTCGGGTTAACTTTTACAGTTTGTGTTTTTAAAATCTGAATAAACTAGGGCAGCCCTGAGAAGCTTTTTTTTTTTTTTTTAAATCAATTTGAGACCTTAATATCATCTTTGCAATAGTAGATGAAAAAAACAACAGCTGTTGAGCCTGGTAAATCCAAATAAGATGATCAGGTCAAAAATCACAGAAACACACAGACAACATTTTGAACCCCTGTACAGGGACAATACAGCACCAAAATAAAGATCTTATGAGGGAAAGAAACATTTTTGTTTAAAAAGACTTTTTTTAAAGACTTGACCATAATACGTCACAACCCTGAGAATTCACTGGTGAGGGGAGACACAGAAGACATACCAACACTTCCCTTCCTTTCTCCCACATTTGCAGTCTCCTCCACAGCACACAGTCCCTGTATAACTTATATCTTATTCTCCACAAGCACACCATGACTCGCTTGCTTTCTGCAAAGTAAGGTCATAAGAGAATCAACTTTCTTTGCACAGAGTGCTAAGAAACGAGACTGACCAAGTCACAAACTTTGTTACCTCTCAAGTACACCGAAAAAATGTCACAGTGTAAGACATCTAACAAATGAAATGAATTTTTTTTTTATTTACCTTCCAGATGTATACTTCTTTGAGCAGACTGAGTACTGACAGCCTTGGAGAGCAACCAGCATCAAATATGTCTCAAGGTTGTTTATAATGTCCATATATCAATATATTCACTGATAATAAAAGACCACGTTTTATTTTCTCATCTGCGGAACAACGTTGAAATTCACGGGCTATTCTGCTGTGATCTTACAACCCAGTAGCAAGTTTTTCTATGATTAGAGAGATGGCTCAGCAGTTAAGAGCATTTATCATTCTTGCAAATTACCGAGGTTTGGTTCCCAGAACCCACATGTGGCACACAACCATTCATAACTCTAGTTCCAGAGGACCTAACAGCTGATTCTGATTTCTGCAGACAGCAGGCATGTATGCAGTACATTTACACGCAGGCAAAACACATACACCTAAAATAAAATCAATAAATCTTTAAGAAAGCTCATAAATCTGATGTATTAAGCCTAATTTCACAACAGTAATGTGTCTCTACTTTCAGGACAAAGAAAAGAGTCAATGAAAGCCTAGTTACAGAACTAGAACATGTCCATCAAAAGACAGGACAGAGATTCCCTACTACCTCCTCCCAGGTAGACCCAGGTAGACGGATGAAAGCAGCCCTGTGTGAGGACCCAGTCCCCAAAGAGCAGAAGACAACAATGAACTTCTGTGCTTCCTATCTTCACCTCCAAGTGTAGTGGGCACACACCAAGCCACAGCTAACCAAGTAAGAGAGATCCAGGGCTCTGTAAAACTGACCTGTAGGGGCATTTCAATTGTACTTTTATGAATAAAGACTGCCTGAAGATCTGAGAGTAAAACAGCCCCACCAGTCAGCCTTACAGACCAGGTGGTGCCAAATGAAACATGATTAATAAAAGCTCAGGGTCAGAAATTGGGGTTCAACCTGAAGATCCGAAAAGTAAAACAGCCAGTCACTTGCTCTTACCTCGACCTCAGTCAGAAAATGGCGATCCTGCCTCCAGGAATCTCAGAATGAGACTGTGTCTGAGAGCTGTCTTCCCCAAACCCCCATCTTATATTCCTTTCTAGAGCTGGGATTAAAGACGTGCACCACCCAATTTCTATGGCAACTAGTGTGGCTACTGGGATTAAAGGTGTGTGTTACTATAACTTGGTCTGGAAGGCTGACCAGTGGGGCTGTTTTACTCTCAGATCTTCAGGCAGTCTTTATTTATTAAAACAACAACTGAAATGCCACTACACTGACCTACAGTCCCAAAAAAAAAACAGTTTTTGTTTGAGATGGGGCCTCAAGTAACCCAGACAGGCCTGGAATTTTGTATGTAGCTGAAGATAACACCTTGGACCCATAATCCTCCTGCCTCTACTTCCCATGTGTTGAAATTACAGGCACACACTACTATGCCAACTTCAAATTATCAATGAAAGGGTTCTGGTACTGCCAACCTTTTAATCAAATCAGTATCCAAATCAGCTACTTTAGATACACAGTACAGTAGATGCCCACAAGAAGGCTGAAAATGAACTCTTATCTATCCTACCATCATCAACCTTAACATTAGCTAAGATACGCAGCCTCTCAGGATGGCAGCTTCATCATTAATCAAAACAGAAACAATTCCTGCTGGCCTGATTTCTACTTCCACATTGATTATGACATCAAAGCAACGACATCTCCCTCCACCCACAGGTATCAGGGAATGGTGGCCTACGAAAGAGAAGACTCCTCACAAATACAGCCTCTGCTCTCCTGGGCCATAAACCCTACCAATCTAACCCACGGTGTCCTAGCTCCTGGAAGGCAATGAGCTATCTGGACTGCAAGCTTCCTAGTCTCAGCAAACCTCACCTGTTCAGGAGTCTATTCTCCCCACAGAACTGACTCCACTTCCTTTAGGCCTCTCCTCATTGGCTGGACTGCAAGAAGACAGTATCTTGGAGGATTCCATAACATCTGAGGACCTGGTGGAGAATGTAACCCGCTCTGCCTCTGAGAGATGACAAGATGTGGGACTTGAACTGGCAAATGTCAGTAAGCACAGTTGACAGTAACCACCCTAGGATCTTTCTGATAAAAGAGAACAGCCGATCTGAGGTTTTCTTCCCCCAAATTTCTTTGATATTAGTCTCCTGTAGTAATAGGCTGCTTGTTTGTCCCAGCCGCCCAGAACCATCACATCCGGGTCTCTCAAGATGAGTTTCCTTAGCCAGGTGTGGTGGAACACACGTTTAATTCCAGCACAAAGGAGGCAGAGGTAGGTGGATCTCTGTGAGCTCAAGTCCATCCGGGTCTACAGAGCTCCAGGACAGCCAGGGCTGTAACATAGAGAGACCCTATCTCAAAAAACCAACCAACCAGCCAGGCAAACAAACAAAAAGAAGCCTTTCCTTTAGCCCCAGCACAGTTGCATGGCTGCCAGTGTGGCTTGCTTTAACAAATCTGGTGTCACCTTCTGCTTCTTTTTGACCCTGGACCATTCTTTGGAAAGCCTCGTGCTAGGCAGAGTTATAAAGGTGTTTCCAAGCACAGCTCAGGCTGAGCCTGGGCCAGAGTCAGCATGGACATTCCAGATCTGGTTCCAGTGCCCTCTTTCCTTTCAAGCTATAAAAAGGGGAAACGTTGGCTTGGGCAAGTGGATGCACTCACTGTAAGTCAGGGACTCCAAAGACACCTTCAAATCCTTGTCAGAACCATCACTGCAACAATGAAATGGGCAAATACAAGCTCACTGGGTGAAAAGAAAGGAGCCCAGAGAGGCAAAGAAGCGAGAATGGAAGGGAGTTCTCGTGTCACAGAGCAGCAGGCCTAGACGGCAGATTGTTTATTTACCTCCAAAGTTTGAGTGCTAGTCCTGATTAGGTACGGCTCAAGAGTGACTGTGTTACAGCACTCGCGGGTTAGTGTTCCTAACACTTTTGCTTTTAGCAGCGTTTCTAGTAATTATTTTTTGTTACATATAAATATTTATCTTACCATGGCATTTCCGTGCTCATTTGTAACCAAGCTAATCAAATGCGAATGTGGTTTGGTCTGCAACGGATGAACCATGACTTAACCATCTAAAACACAGCATTAAGTTACTTCACATTGTACATACCACCTAAGCAAACACAAAATAAGCAACACAAAATTTAAAATTTAAAAACAGTTATTTGGAATTAAGTAACTGGGTCATTTTGTTTAATATTTGGGTAGTTTATGAGTACCCAGGAATACGATGCAATGTAGGTTAAAAACAAAGTGTGGAGAAGCTACTGGGTCTTACAGAAATCACAAACTTTTACAGAATTCTAGATATTATTTCATTGTAATTTTAAAACAAGCATAAAACAAGCATGTATTAAAATTCAGGGGTAAGGAGCAAAATCTCAGACTATTAGTCGTCAGGGCTGCTTTTTATGAAGTTAGAAGAAAATTTGGTAAAAGTCCAGTACCTTGAAGATTGGACATCCTAAGCAGGCAGAGCTCCATTCAAAGATTAGGTTGAAAAAAATGTAGTTTATAACGGGGAAGCATTAATGATTTCCTCCAGTTCTCTCCATTTATCAATGAGTTAACACACATCTGACTGTAGACTCTCCACAGACTTCCGTGGGTTATTCGTCATCCTCGCTACTCCTGGGTAGGGACAGGACAAAGGGCATCAGCCCACAGCCCAGCATCTTTTCCAGTGGGTTGCTCCAGTTCTGTCACCCATGACGACGCTTATTATATATGCCATGCTCTCCATTCTGACCATGCTCATCACCATGGCAACAAGGCATGCAGATGAAAAAGTAGGCTAGAAATTCCAAACTCTCGGGTGGAGGTGAGGATGGGAGAGAGTCCTCTGCCTTACTGAGGAGGAAAAGGCAAGAGTTTATTCTAACAGACTGGCTTGTGCATTAAAGGGTGAGCCTAGTGGGGAAAGTAGGCTTTGCATAAATGCAGGCCATGTATGGTGCTGGTGCATGCCTTTAGCATTCTGGAGGCACAGGAAGGTGGATTACTGAGGTCAGCCTGGTTTATATAGTGAGTTCCAAGACAGCCAGGGCTCTATGTAGTGACTCTGTCAGAAAGAAAGACAGAAAGGAAAAGAGAAAGAAAGAAATTCAGTAAATGCCATTGTTTATAGGATAAAGAATGATAAGCGTCTTGGATTATAAAGCCAAGTTTTACTAAAAAACTTGAATATGCAAAATAAAACCTTTAACCTCTACCTGCTTTTGGAAACCGTAAGTGGAGCCATGGGTGGGGTAATGACAGCTGTTAACTTTTGGTCACTTCACAGCACTGAAAGAGCAGACGCAGCTGCTAAGGAAGTGTGGCCGAGAAGATAAGACACAGGATGAGTACTTTCTAGACAAGCTTATCTTCCAAGTTCCTCCACGAGCCCAGAGGAAATTCCTGGGTGGAGGAGGCTTTCCTCACTCTTGCCTACAGGTACAGGTCTTCTAACCTCCCTGTTCCCTTAAAGCCTTCAGAAGCCCCGTCTCTGTAGAAACACTCTCAGCCGGGAGGTGGTGGTGCAGACCTTTAACCCAACACTCGGGGAGGCAGAGGCAGGTGGATCTCTTTCAATTCAAGGCCAGCCTGGGCAACAGAGTGAGTTCCAGGGCAGCCAAGACAACACAGAAAAACTTTCTCTAAAAACAAAACAAACAAACAAAAAAACCACAATACTCTCTCCTCAAGATTTCCATCTCCCTGAGGTGTTTCTTGTTTTGTTTTCCTTTCTGAATTCTTCATCCTTTTCTGGGACATGTGAGTACTTGCGGTTTATTTATATTTCTCCAAGAAAGCACGGGCAAACTGAAGCTCTGCTAAGTGCCTGTCCCCCAAGACTGGTGCTTCTCTGCAACCTTACACAGCCCTCTGGGTGGATATTCATCTCACCCCATTCATGAGGGCTCCACCCGCGTGAACCAATCTTCTCCCAGAGACCTAACCTTACGGGATTAGATTCTTGCTTGTGAATTCTGGAAGTCATTCACAGATCTCAGATATTTCTAATCCAATCAAGGCAACAATAAAAAACAAGTCATTACAAGATCACCAGGAGCAGTGTGAACACAAATGTTAGGAGCCACCTATTGACTCCTCCCACAATCCTAGCTGCAGCAGTTCATGCGGTCCAGGGTAGAGGCATGAGGGTAGAGGCAAGAGTTAAGTAGGCAGAACAGAGATAAGAAACACAGAGACGCGGGATATTAACGGGAGGGAACACAGCGAACACTGAATGTTGAATTCTGGCTTCTGAGTTCGCATGTGTTTAATTTTTCATACACCTTTATACCCCAATACAAAAGGGAGGAAGAAGGCAAGAGACGGCTTTAACGTGACACAAAGACAACCAGAACAGTCATTTGCTCCAATACTTGAGACATTAAGCCATTAATTCCAAAGTAAAATATTTGATGTTTGGGCAGTGAACCCCCCCTAGACCAAGTATCCTGCAGGCAGCCATTCCCTAAGTCAAAATAAGAAACAGAAGTCTGTTAGAATGCTCTGATCTTTGGTTAGGGTAAAGCAGATCTACCTCTGGGGCCATATTGAGGTCCAAAACACCAAGTGACCACACCCTAGGTCAGGGTGTGTTGTCATACTTGTTAATGCCTGTGAGAGAGCAAAATAAACTCACATGTTTGAGTCCCCACATGCAAATGATTTAATTTTTTTTTTTTTTGAGAGACAGGGTTTCCTGTCCTGGAACTGGATCTGTAGATCAGGCTGGCCTGGAAGTCACAGGGCTCTGCGTGCCTCTGCCTCCCGAGTGTTGGGATTAATGGTGTGCACCACCATGCTCAGGTTGTAAATGACTTAATATAAGTGACAGGAATATAATCAGTGATGCGCGTGAGATTCAGGACAGATTCGCTCTAAGTTGTTGAGAGGAGGAGATGGGATCAGCTGCCACATGTCCTCTCCAGGGGGCTAGAGCATCCAGGAGCCCAGCCAGGCCCAAGAAAGGCCCCACTCACAAACTGCTCAGTGGTAGTTTGAGTGTAACTGGCCCCCGTAATCTCATAAAAAGTGGCACTATTAGGAGGTGTGGTTTTGTTGGAGCCTTGTTGGAGGAAGCATCACCTTGGAGGTGGGCTTTGAGGTTTCCTATGCTCAGGATACCACCCTGTGTCTCAGTTGACGTCCTGGTGTAGGAGGGTTCTTCTGTATTTCTGTTGTATTCATTGGTTAAATAAAGAGACTGCCTTGGCCTGTAGGATAGGGCAGCCCTTAGGTGGGCGGAGTAGACAGAACAGAGGCTGGGGAGAAGGGAAGTGTGCCAGATGCCATGTTTCTCCAGCCCAAGATGGACTTTGGTTAGAATCTTCCCAGTAAGCCACAACCACTGGTTGATACACAGATTTCTAGATAATGGGTTAGACTAATATGTATAAGAGGTTAAAACTAATGGGCCAGGCAGTATTTAAATGAATACAGTTTGTGTGTAATTATTACGGGTATAAGCTAGCCAGGGCCAAAAGCAGGCCCGCAGCTGGGAGCAGGGTGGGATGGAACAAAAGGGCCCGCGCTCCTCTCAGGTGCTGGGAACACAGCCTGTACCTCATTACTACAACTTCCTGTTGCCTGCAAGATGTAGAACTCTCAGCTATTCCTCCAGCACCACATCTGCCAGCACACCGCCATGCTTCTGCCATGACAATAATGGACTGAGCCTCTGAAACTGTAAGCCAGCCCCAATTAAATGTTTCCTTTATTAGAGCTGCCATGGTCACAGTGCCTCCCTAAGACAGTCCTCTATGCTTACATTATTCCATAAGGAAAATGCCCTACTTGTTAATGCTGTAGTTAAGAACCTCTTTCTGAGAACAAATTTAGCATTCATGACAAGATGTTGAACATTCCCCTTTTTAATAAAATTAAGATATATTCTTAGAGACCTGGCCTTGTGACCAAGGCCTTTAGTCCCCACACTCAGGAGACAGAGGCAGGCACATCTCTAAGTTCAAGGCTAGCCTGGTCTACATTGAGAGTTCTAGGGCCAGTTATTATATACACCAGTCAACTGTTGGTCCAGCTGACTGCCAGCTAAGTATCTGGTGACTTTTCCCCTACAGTTCTGTTCTGGGAATTTGATCCTATGTTCTTAAATGGGTGTGGCAATACCATGGTATTTAATTTTTAGCTGTAGTGGGGATATTCCAAAGAATGCCAGGCTCACCTACACCCACTGCTATTGAAAGTTTCTGCCCAGAAGAGCAAACTTTTAAGCCATCCCTTCAGCCGACCCTGAGAACTGATAGGGGATTTGATAAAGAAGGTTTCTGTTTTAAGTATCCACACCACGGTTCTTCAAGGCGGGTGTAAGGTTGGAGTCACTTTTGTAGGGAGAAGTATTCTGGCAGGGTTCATCTCCAGATAGTCTTCAACTGAAATTACCTCTGTCACTGATGTCTGGTGTGGGGTGTCCCCCACCCCAGGCTATTTTCTATTTTTCTTTTTTCAAACCCACCATTTCCCCACTCCACAAAAGAAGGGCAAGCCTCTGTTCTCAGCAGTCAGCCTTGGGGGTACAATTATCAGGTCACCTAGCAAAGTGTCATTTTGCAATTCCCTAGGGTTACAGCTGTTGAGGAAATGAAAAGAGACAGTGATTAAGAAGCAAGTCCTCTGACTTGGGGGAAGAGTTGTCATTTCCCGGCTTGGAGCAGGTGTGAAGGAGGACACCTATTATTATTAGTTCAGGAAGACAAGTTTGGAACCCTGCCCTCCCACCATCAATCACTAGAGTAACTTGTGACAAGCACTCAGTAGTTTAAAAGAGAGTGGACTCTCTTGCTCTGTTCCCTTCTCTCCATTATATGGCACAATTTCTGTAGAAATACATTCGAAATTTATATATATGTGTCAAAAGAATATAATATGATAACCAAGATTAAACCTTTTTTTTGGTTTTTTGAGACAGGGTTTCTCTGTGTTGCTTTGGAGTCAGACCTGGAACTAGCTCTTACAGACCAGGCTGGCCTCGAACTCACAGAGATCTACCTGCCTCTGCCTCCCAAGTGCTGGGATTAATGGTGTGTGCCACCACTGCCCGGCCCAAGGTTAAACTTCTAAGCACATGCTTATTACACCCAGATCATGCTTCAGAGAAAATTAGTTTCATGATTAAAACATCTGTATAAATTTTCTGACTTTTGTAGCAAATCTTTAAATTACTTTTTAAATAAACAGGGATGAACACCAAGACATCTTTATTTAATTTAGCTTCTATTGGGAATACTTAAATTACTCTTTTTTGAAAAACATCGATATTTAAGTCATCAGAAATATCCGATTTGTACTTGCATTGATGAAAAACGTTAACTTTATCTTTACACGTGACAAAGGTAGACACTCACAGACTCTGCTCTAAACACCCGAGCCTGAGATCTGTGAAGACGACCTAAAGAACTGACTTCTGATAGAAAGAAAAAGCGGGATTTTGCCAGAAAAATACGAAAGCTGTCTCCAGTATCCCTGACACCAAACCTAGAGCTCCGAATTAGGTTTGTGCTCAGCAATCACAAGCTCACTGACTCTCCAAACCCACACCAGGCAGCCATTTTGGTAACTTGACACAGATTAAAGCCACCTGTGAAGAGGAGAGATCTCAATTGAAAATTCCCTCCATCAGACTGGATGTGAGTATTTTGTTGATAAATGATTGATGGGGACAGACCCAGTCTACTGTGGATAATGCCGCCCCTGGGCAGGTGGTCCTGGGTTCTCTAAGAAAGCAGGTCAGACAAGCTATGAGAGCAAGCCAGTAAGGAGCACCCCTCCAGGGCCTCTGCGTCAGCTCCTGCCTCCTGCCCTGTCTTCTCTCCATGACAAACTATAGCTATGACCCAAACAAACGCTTTTCTCCCCAAAGTTGCTTTTGACCAGTGTTTTATCACAGCAACAGAAACTTAACTAGGACATCTATGAATAGCATTTGTATTATGTCTTAAATGCTAACCTTTTCTAACCTTTAAAGAGATTTCTTCCAAAACACCAGTCGAAAGCGTATCTGTGAATCAATCTCTGGAATTGGGAGTACACAACTCATGCTTCTCTCATGGCTCTCCCCTGAATATGTTTATTGAATGTCTACAGTACATCAGGCTGAGGCCTGGTTCAAGAAGCCCAGGAGATGAGAAAACATATTCATCACCTGGAAGGAACGCCAGACAAGAGGCTGGTCTCTGGCATCTCCTGTACAAGGACCCGAGGCAGCATGGAGAACGGGGTGGGGCAGGGGTAATGGAAGAAAGGCCTTCAAGGATGCCAGCCATGGTCTTCAAAAGAACCAGGCTTGAGAGAAAAGCATCAGTTTACCGAGAATGCTTCAGGTAATAAGTAGAAACATCACCACAGAGTGCGGCCATCTTGTCTCGACAACCTCCCTGTGTTACAAATGGCTTAAGATGGAGTGTGAGTGTGTGTGAGTGTGCATACCATGTCCACGTACCATGGGGACACGAAAACTGTGGAATGGCAACAGGTGGTGCCAAACAGTTGCAAGGGCCAGACAGAAGGAGACTTTGTGATTCTGCACACCTGGGCATCCGCACCTGCTCACTTTCACAGGAGCCAGCCACCTGACATGTGAGATTTGAGGAGATCCCTGTGGCATGTACAAGAGATTGGGCACCTCCCAGAAGGTGGGGGAGAGATGGACAGGACTCCAAATTAAGTATCAGCCAAAAGATAATCACTGGTGTTCCTGGAACAGACACACACAGTGAAGAAGCCGAGAGGGAAGGGTGGGGAGGGAGGAAGTGAAGGAAGCAGCGGCTGAACAAACTATACCAGCTGCCGACGATACAAGCAGAAGCAGAAAGGGGGAAACGACAAAAGAAATGAACGAATTCCAGTAAATGTCCAGCTATTTTGAAAAAAAAAAAACCAACAAAACACAGGAAGGGGGTGCCTAAAAGTAAACACATTTTGCAAGGGGAAAATCATTAGTGCACTAACTGCAGGCCTGCTTATTCTGTGGGGCAGGTACCGCAGGCCAATTTAATGACCAATAGGATCAAATTACGTATCCACTAGTCCACGTGCCAGTTCTGGGAAGCTCACCACTTGGCATGCTAGAGAGCCAACCAAGAATAGAGACAAAGTCTGCTTTCACAGAAATTACATCCTGCTGTCAGTACGGGGGATAGAACACCAACCAATCACCCATAAACCAAGGTATGAAAGACCAACGGGGACTGGGAGAGGGTATGGGGGCTTCACTTAAGGTGCAGGGTCAGAGAAGGGTCCTTTGAGGTCACGATTGGGATGAGAGGTAGTCATCTCTGACAACCTCATCCAAGAGGTTTCCACAGAATGAAGACCTCAGAGAGCTGCTGAGAGGAATTCAAGGTGCCAGAAGAAGCACTCAGCAAGAAGCCCCAGTCACAAGGGTACTTGGGGGATGTTGGCTGAAACTTCTAGCACCTGGGCACAGTAGGGGCACAGCATAAACTGCCTGGGGGTATCCTGGGAAACCAAGCAACACACACACCTAAATCTGGTACTCCGAGAAACTGCATCATGACTCACACAGCTGGGAGACAAGCCATGGCTCGCCCGAGGATGCTGCCCTTCTCAGCACTGAAACTGGGCCAGCTACAAATGCATCAAATTCTGCCTAGAGAGATAAACGTTAGAAATCTTCAGATTAACAGAATTCACCTTAAATGCATCTACTTGATCAATCAATCAATAACCTATTGTCCAGGGGCTTGAGAGGCCCCCTCAGGGATCAGTCACGGTCCTACCATGGTGGGGATCGCATGGAAAGAGGACTTCCTTCAAGCTGGTTTCTGAAACCTTTTGAAAGAGAAAACAGTTTCCTCACTTATCCTTCTTTGGCTCTGCTAGATGGGACAAGGACAAATGGCATTCCCTGCTAATGTACCTGCCAATTATCCCTGCCAACACAAACCTGAAAGCCACAGAGGGACTGGACATTGGGACAGCCCACTGGCCCTGAGACAGGCCATCCCAGCCAGACCTCTGGAATATTGCCCATGCTGGCTGCTCTACGGTCATTTTGTGTGGGCTCTGATACCCGCCAGCCTGAGGACACCATGCAGCTTCGTAGCTGAAGGCCGACAATTTAGAAAGACAATAGATGAAGGTTTTGCTCCAGCCTTCCTTTTCATTTGTAGATTGCTCCATGAGAAGTGGCTATCTCCAAAGCTGGTGAAAGAATGCAGGTGTGTGTGTGTGTGTGTGTGTGTGTGTGTGTGTGTGTGTGTGTGTGTGTGTGCTGGGGGAGGTGCCCCGGAAAAAGGAATAAGAATAGAAAAATTCCTCAAGGGTAGTGAGAGCATTTTCAGAGCAGGAATGGTTTGGAGAGAGCATGGCGGAGCAGAAATGGTTTTGAGAGGGCATTGAGAGCAGGATGGTTTTTGGGGGAGGTAATAAACGCAAGGTCACGCTGTAGACAGGAGAAGTCTGAAGCGGCCTTTAAACTGTAATGGTGTGAAAGCCTGTTTCCTTCCACGCGTCTCCGGGGACACATTTGGGGAAAAACATCAGTTTCTATGTTGGGGCGACGGTCCCCGACAATTTTGGGCGCAGGTGGAGGAGCTGATTCTTCACAAATGTTTGTCTCTGAATGATCCACTCACTAAGGATGCTGCGGACCAGCTCCCAACTCGAAAAAGATCTTTATTATCCTTGTCCTGACCAGCAGAGTCATAAAAAGGAACAAACAATCAGGGAAATACTCTCCAATCTCTGCCACCGGCTTGGAGGAAGCCCTCGTTCTGTGTGTCTCCCATCATGATAGGAGCGTGACTGGGCCTTAGAGGGACCTGTTGGCCACTGGCCTGTAGGTTTTTAGGAGTGGATGGTTAAAGATGCATCTGATTGATATGTCAAAGAAAACAAAACAAAAAAACCCCACCTGTATTAGAACTTGCAGATGCAACATAAGAAAGAGTAAAAGACTTCAACCATTCCCGAACTTTGTGGTCCCCTTCTGGAGCCATACAGTGAGGCTGTACAGCTGTACATCAGACACACTCATTTTGTACTCTCTGTGTGTGTGAGGGAGGGGATGAGGAGTGGGTATGTGACAATCAAGTACCCTATTATCACTCCGCCACTTCTCCATCTCTACAGGCACTTATTTGAATGACAGCTCCAAACAGAGGGAGCCGGGAATTTGCATGTCCATACCTAAGCTGTTTACATCTGAGCTCATTTCAAGCCACCACCCTGTCCCCTTTTAGTTACTGGAGTTTGTGGGTAAGCTTTTGCCTCTAAAGTCACCATTCAGCCCCTGACCGACCGCAGCACACTGCACATGTGTCCACAGCCTTCTCTGTGTCCCCCCTAACAACGACCACCATGGAGAGTCTCCCGTGTCTTCAGCAGCTGCCTGTCGGACTCCAATAACCCACCAGCTCCGTGAACACTGAGACCAGAAAGGGCTTTGCTGACCATTGCTTCCCCACAACCTGGCACAGGACCTGGCGTGCAGCAGATCATGAATGGTTACTTAAAAATAGCATGAAACTCTATCAAGAGTGGAAAAGCTTAGCAACATCATTCATTCATCAGTAGATCATCCAAAATTATTCACTTCAAGGCTGAGGACTAGAAAGGCTTGGCTGTTTTTTGATCAAATGATACAGGAATAATTGTGTTACTCTTTGAGTTATAAACTGACTTTGGAGACAACTTTGTTAAGTTTGACTGAGAAGTTAAAGACATTCACTTAGATACAATGATCAGGACAAAAATACTTCTATTAAGCCGGGCGGTGGTGGCAAATGCCTTTAATCCCAGCACTCAGGAGGCAGAGGCAGGCGGATCTTTGTGAGTTCGAGACCAGCCTGGTCTACAAGAGCTAGTTCCAGCACAGGCTCCAAAGCCACAGAGGAAACCCTGTCTCGAAAAAACCAAAAAAAAAAACAAAACAAAAACAAAAACAAAAAAAACTTCTATTTAGCAGGCGATGGCAAATGCCTTTGATCCCAGCACACTGGGAATCAGAGATGGGTGGACTCTGAGTTCAGGACCAGCCTGGTCTACAGAGTGAGTCCAGGACAGCCAGAGATATACAGAGAAACCTTGTCTTGAAAAAATATAACAAAACAAAAATATAATTTTTAAAATAGAGGGTTCATGAAAAAAGCTAGGTCAAATTAAGATGGGAAAGTTACCACTTCCTTTGCCAGACCAATTTAATTTTAATTTCATATAAAATTTCCCCCCTTATTCGCCTTGTGTCCTTAGTACCCCAGTTTACAGATCAGGAAGCTACGAGTGAGACTGTACATACCCACTGACTAAGGCTGTACACACAGTGAGAGACAGGCTGTACACACAGAGGCTGTGCACACAGGGAGAGAGGGAGAGAGAGAAGCTGTACCTACCCACTGACTGAAAGGCTGTACACACAGTGAGAGACAGGGTGTACACACAGAGGCTGTGCACACAGGGACAGAGAGAGAGAGAATGTACACACAGTGAGAGAGAAGCTGTACATACCCACTGAGCAAGAGGGTACATGCACACCCGGGGAGTGACAGATTCAGAATTCCTGCCGAGGCCCAATTGATTTCATGAGCCATTGTTTAATCTATGCTGTTTTTAATCTAAGAAAGACATGCTGACATTGAGTAAATAAGACATTGCTAAATTTGGCACAGTGGCGCACGCCTTTAATCCCAGCACTAAGAAGCAGAGGCAGGAGGATCTTGAGTTCAAGGCCACCCTGGTCTAAGGGAGAGTTCCAGGAAATCCAAGGCTACACACAGAGACCCTGTCTCAACAAATACCAATCATTGCTTCTGCCACTCTCCGTCTCACGACAAGGTATTATCCAACAATATGATAACCACCAACTGGGGCAAAGGCTCGAACACTTAAAATAGGATTTAAAACCAATAATGTGTCATTTTGGGATTAGGTCATAGAAAGGAATATGCAGGGCTATAAAGACATTTATTGAAGACATGTTGACACATACATACCATGTTAACATGTTGGGTCTGAGACTTTTTATCTATCCTGATGGGCCTGGAATGCAGAGATCCGCATACTGCTGAGGACTGGGATTAAAGGCATGTGCCACCACATGCAGAAGATCTTCAAAAGTCTATATTTTTAAGATTGAAAGTATATATTAAACATGCTAGGCCAGGTATGGTAGCACATGCCTTTTATCCCAGCACTTGGGAGGCAGAAGCAAGTTACTCTCCATAAATTCAAGGCAAGTTTGGTCTATGTAGTAAGTTCCAGACCAATCGGGGTTACACAGTAAGATAATGTTAAAAAACAAACAAACAAAAAGAAACAACTAAGCAGGGCTGTAGTGACACACACCTTTAATCCCAGCACTCAGGAGGCAGAGGCAGAGGCAGGTAGATCTCTGTGAGTTTGAGGCCAGCCTGAAATACAACAGCTAGTTCCAGGACAGGACTGTTACACAGAGAAACCCTGCCTCAAAAATCCAAAACAAAAACAAAAACAACAAAAACTAAGATCCCTAAGACACTCATATTTAAAAACAAGGCAGGAAGTATGACAGAGGTCAACAGCCTTTGCTGGTGACCTGAGTTAGATTCGTCCTGGATGCAGCTACCCTGCCTCTGTGTTCCCCAGCCCAGCTATCCTAGGCAACGGAAGACAAGAGTACCGTCCTGAGCAGCAGTCAAAATAACAAGACTATCTCAAAAAGAATATGGAAGAAGAAAGCCTGGCCCTTGGAAGCTGTCATCTAGCCCTCCCACACACCCCTCCCTCACACAAAGAAAAAGGGGAAAAAATGAAAGTTAAAGAAACAATGTTCGGATACTTGCCATCCCTGTCTTCCCTAAGTGTGTGAATCCCCGACTCTGTGCCTGGGACTAACTATGGCCACAAGTGGCCATCATGAGCATGACCTTCTAGGCAATGAGATGTAGTATCTGGAAGCACCCAACAAGTTTTCTCATGAGACTGCAAGCTGATGCCTTCCCCTCTCCTTCCAGGCCTTCTTTCTGCCAGTTGGAACTAGGCTGTGGTAACTGAAGCTTCCTCCTTGGACTATAAGGGTCTTACAGTATGTATGGTAGAGCCAATAAATGGAACCAGTCTTCCCAGAAGACAATAGAGCCATTACCTCTTGCTTGTCCGTCCATAACTGTGTGTGTGTGTGTGTGTGTGTGTGTGTGTGTGTGTATGTATGGGGGGGTGGTGGCAAACAGTACAAGCTCTCATTATGTAGCCCAGGCAGATGCAGAATTCACTATGTAGCCCAGGCACCCAGATCTTACCTCTTGCTTGTCCGTCCATAACTGTGTGTGTGTGTGTGTGTGTGTGTGTGTGTGTGTGTATGTATGGGGGGGTGGTCATGGATGAGACAAGCTCTCATTATGTAGCCCAGGCTGGATCAGAATTCACTATGTAGCCCAGGCTGCCTTGGATTTGTAGTAATCCTCCTGTGTTACTGTCCCAAATGTTAGGGTTACAAGCATTATTACCATGCCTAGCTGTTAATTAACTCTTTTACTAACTGCGAAAGGGAAGCAAACATCACTTGGTTTAGGTCACTGTTCTGTGATTGCTGACTGAGAGCTAATCTTAACTAAGCCAGCAACTCATCCACAGTGATGGCAATGGTCACATGCAAGTCCTCTGGCATGCAAGCGTCATGCTCTCAGGAAAAGTTTGAAGAATTTGAAATTTGCAGATTTTGTGTGTGGTAAGGGAATGTTGCAAAAAGCTGAAAAAAGGTTTGAAGAGAGATAATAAAGGAAGGTCCAGACGTGCTCTTAATCCTGCACACTCAGAATTAAGGAAAATGACAAAATGACTTTAACAGTAAAGAACTGCATCTCCACCAGAGAGGGGCAAAGCAAAGTCTCAGCCTTTTACCACAGCACTTAGGAGACTGTGGAACATGGGCAGCTCCCGTGTTTGATGGGGGGCACTACAGAGGGGGCCTGTGGGAAAGGTGGGTCAGACAAACAGACAGGCAGGAAAGAACTGTAAAGTGGTCTGAACACAAAGAAGTAACAGATGTACTTCAAATAGGCAGTCTGGAAAGGGACAGGGAGAGTCATGTGACCCACATCAAAGGCCGCCTGAAGGTCAGCAAGCAAAAGGAAAAGGTCAAGGTTGAAGCTGAGCACCCACTTTCATTCCCTTCACTCTTTCACAAGAGCACTGAAGGAGCAAACTTAACTGTGCTGCAAGTGAGAGTAGAACTCTGAAGAAAGGGAAATCTCAGAAGAGGGAGTTCACCATCACCTGATTCCTAAATGACTAGCGATTGAGCTGAGTATGCACGGACGGAGTTAGTCCAATTTTATTTAAGATCAATCTTAATGATGCAGGAAAAGAAAATCTGGTTATCATGTCTGGTAAAAGAACTGGTTTGCAGAGAAAACGAAACCAATGGAGGTGTGTGAAGAGAGCTTAGACATGACAGCTGAGGGCTGGGGAGACAGCCCAGGAGGCAAACACAGCTTCAGAGCCAGCCTGATGCCAGAGTTCAGTCCTTGAGACTCACACACAGGTAGAAGGGACTCCACAGAGTTATCCTGACCTCCACATATGTGTTGTAGCATGCAAGAGCCTGCACACACATCACACGTGTCACACATGTGTCACACACGTCACACATGCACAGTAACAAGTCTCTTTCTCTTTTTAAAGAAAATGCAGTTGAAAAAGTCGAAAGTAGCCAACTGCAATAAGTATGCAAATAAACAGTCACAACATGGATTGGGAGAAAATCCACAGCCGTTTTGGGAAATTCTAGTCAGCACTGGTGTCTTTTAGGGGTCCACAGAACCCAGCTACTTGCTGGTATGCCAGAGCTCTGGGACTAGGCATAGCAGAGAGCATGGTCTAGAACAAGCCAACCAACCATCCACCAGTTGAGAAACAACAGAATCAGAACCCATTCGTTTCCGATAGCAACTGAGAGCAACACAGGGATGCTGGGAGAGAGAAAAAGAAAATGGAAATTCGACGAGAGACGCCGAGCAAAAATCAGGCATTGGGTTTTGCATGAACGGTTAAAATAAAAATGAACACAATATACTCCTATATGACAATTTCAAGAAACGTTTACAAGTTAAAATTTTGTGGCAAATAAATAATAAGTTTTTAAAAGCCTTTTCCCTTTCAAATTCAGAAAACAAACAGAAAAGAAGCATCAGGTCACTGAGGGCCAACACCCACGTGGTCATCTAAAACACTTCAGGTCACCTGGTGTCCTTTGCGAATTTTATTGCTTAGAGCTTTGTTTAATTCATGTTGATGTTTTCACTCTGAGGATTATGAAAATTAAAACAGTAGTGGGGAATTACGGTGGGGACGGCCAGCAGGCTGAAAAACAAACCTCTACATGTCAAAGGCAATTGCTCATAGTGTGAACACGTGTATTTGAGGTTCATGTTGGAACAACCTTCTGATCAGAAAAAAAAAAAACCCGGGAGTTTCAAAGACCACTCAGTCTAACTCTAACACAAAGATTGCATCCCTCTGCTTGGGAAACTACGCATAAGAGAAGCAGCGTGACTCAAAGTGTACTCATTGACAACTCTGCTTCCCCGCCCGATTTTTAGCTCCTAGCAGCATCAGGCATGTCAGGGCTTAAGGTTTTAAATCACACAGGCCCAGTTACCTGGAGATTAACTGTCATTTCTTAAGCTCTTCAAGAGTGGACCTGCTCACTGGGACAGCTCGGGGCAAAAGAAAATGACTGGCATCCAAGACATTTTGGGTTCTTAGGAGGCAGACTTTGGGCATGTGACAGTACTGGAACTGTTATATTGCCCTTTCCCATACACCTTCCAGACCTAGATTTAGGCTTAGAACATAGCTAATAAAATCACACACTCTCACTGTTACTGTGGGACACTACAGCCCCCCCCCAGCCTCGCCCCTACTAAGCCCGCGGAGCCACGCTCCTAGTCTCTAACTTCTTATTGGTCTACACCAAACAAATCACCTAAACTGGTCTCACACTTAACAATTTTTAAAACTTTCACTCGTATCTTCATATAGTTGATTGTCCCCCCTGGTTTCTGGCAAGGTAGGATGTACTCAAGGAAATCCACTCATTGGTATTGACTTTTAAATTTAGGTTTGTTCTCTGGGGTGGGGGGAGCAAGGGGTTCCCAGTGGTGGTTTTCATGACCACACACTAAAGTCTTCCACAAAAGTCAGATGACTACAGGCAACCTATGGACTTTTGGGAAGTCAGTCGAGGACACGGATTAATGAACCTCTTCCCTTTTGACCTGCCAGCACCTGCAGCCCAGGAGGAGGGACCTCCAAGAGTCTTCCAATGGAAATTAGTTGGCCCCTTCTAGCTCAGACACTAAAATCACAGTTGTAGGCCGGTAAATACCCAAGAGCATAAAATGTCTGTCGACAGGAGGCGCCAGGGCAGGGGGCAAACGTCGGCGACCCAATGTGGACCCCCTGGAGTGAGCCGTGCTGACCTGGGACGAGACCCCGGGTGGAGGAGGAGGGTCCTCTCCCTGCAGTACCCTAAATGCACACAGGTGCGCGCTCAGCCGCGGGGGCAGCAAAGGCACCACCTGGGTGCGGCCGCCCCCTCCCCTCGCCCGGAATGACCCCAGCATCTAGGAGAGGTGGCGCGTGGGGACTGCGCCCTCCCTCTCCCGAGGGCGTGGGAGCCGCGCGGCCGCCGCTCAGCTGGCGACTGTGCCACCTGCCCGCAGCTGGACTCCCAGGTGAGGCGCGGCCAGGTAACCGCACCTGCCCTGCGGCCCGCCACCTGCTGCTGCCGCCGCCGCGTCCCTTTTTCCTCTCTGGGCCCCGCGATTCCCCCACCTACCTTGGCGCCCACAGCACCCCCCGGGGCCTGCGCTGCCCGGCCGGGGCGCGCCGAGCGGCCGGCGCTCGCACTCGGCCGGCGACTGCGGCTCAGCGGGAAGCCCCGGCGTTGCCCGGCTCGCCGCCCCGGAGCCGCTCCATTGTGACGCGGCGCGCGCAGCCGGCCAATGGGCGAGCGGCGGCGCGAACCGCTGACTAAGTTCCCGGGCGGAGGAGGAGCGGAGCGCGCGGGCGGCGGCGCGGGCCAGCGAGCGGGCGGGCGGGAGCCGGGGACGCGCAGCGCCGCCTCCGAGCCGCCCCTGTCCGGATCGCTCCGCCGCCGGCGGGCCCGAGTGTCCACCCGGCCTTGGGACGGACCGCGGGTCCCGGTGACTCACCCTCCTGCTGCAGACAAAGCGCAGCTGCCATCTCCCCGAGCCAGCGCCATGCGGCTGCCCGCCTGGGTACTCTCGCCCAGCCTGGCATCCGCGGTGCATGGCAGCCACACGCGTTGCCGGGAGCTGGGGCTGCATTCCAGAAACCCAGGAACCGGGATGTAAGGCTGTTCCGCCCCAGCAAAAGACCCCGGCCTTCTCACGTGTGCGCCGCTGAGAAACTTGTTACCGACAGAACTTAGGGGACCCCCGGGAAGGGTGGGGTGCGCAATGCAGGGCCTGCCTTGCTGCTGAAATCTTTTAACGCTCTTTACCTATGTGACTGGAAACGTTACAGGGCTCCTGAAAGGAAGGTTTCTACTAGTGCCAAACTAAGCAGCTGCTTACGCTGGCTTCTGGGCCTCCAAAACCATCCTTTTCTTTCCAGTGTCCTCATCTTTGGCATGAGGTGACAATATGGTAGAGAGTCTACACCCAGTAATAGTATTTCATTGTTGATGGCCACCTGCCCCACCGGCTTGTTTCTCCTGCTAAGTGGCCCTGCATTTGAAGAGTAACAAAGTGACTTACAAGTTAAGCAAACATTTAATCCGATTCCAGAAATTTGGGTGATTTTATTATCTTCCTCGAATCCTTGACTCGTCCATACCCTCCCTGTTCTTTAAAAATAAATAAATAAACAACTCAGTCTTTGTCCAGGTCATTCCTAGCACAATGATTCAATTCAGCAAGATTTGTGTCTCTTAGTTGCTATGGTGATCACATCCCTATTTTAACAAAAAGGGGTAACAAAACACTCCCAGGGGAATAAAATAAAGACAGCATTTAGATCACCTGATCAGTTGGGCACATTTGAGTTACATAAGACTGGGCTGTGTCCCATAGAGACCCGTCAGGTCAGAGCCCCAGCCTGAACTGCTATTCTGTCCTTCCTTGTCCAGTCTATGGGTGGCAGCTGTATTGAGTCTGGAAGTTGGAAACACCGTGAGGGCCGATGGCTCGGCAGTTAAGAGCAGGCACTGCTCTTGTAGAGTACCAGAGTTCTGGTGTGGCTCACAACTGCCTATCACTGCAGTTCCAAGTGATCTGACACCCTCTTCTGGCCCGTGAAGGCAGGCACACCCGTGTGGCACCCATACGTGCGGCACCTACACACATGGCACCCACACACGTGTGGCATGCACATTGTGGCACACACATGAGGCATACACACAAATCTTTTGTAAAATTCATTTGAACACTCAACATATTGTTATTAACTTGTGTGTGTGAAGCCCTTGTGCACACATCTGTCATTCTAGACTTAAGTATGACCCTCAGACGGCTTACCACCTGGGCAAAGATTTTAAGTATCATTTTGAAAAAAAAACATAAGTGCTGTAAGAGAGCCAGGCTCTAAGACCAGAACATTTTTTGGGCCTGCTTTGAATACTCTAATTTTTTTCAAAGTAAACGCTTCGGGCCCCGAGATCAGAACATTTTAAGTTGGAAGTTTCTGATTACACAACCTTGTCTGAATATTTGAGAAGTGATGTTTCCTCTTTCATGACTGTGAACACATAATGTCTTTCTGTCACAGCAACATGGTTGCTTGTGTGATTTGGGGCAGTTACTTAACCCCTTAGTGACCTCATTGCTACAGCCAGAAATTACAGACTTGATGGTCAGTCAGTTCGAATCCCAGCCCAGAGGTGATACATATTAAAATCGACTTTCTTGTCTGTTAGCCCAACTTATTAGGAGGAAGCAACAGTGGTCACGTTCATTAACAACGTCTCAATGCGGACAAATCCAGATGTTGCTGTTAAATAGGATTGCTAGTATTACATCCTAATTTTCATCAGCAAAGTCACCTCCTGTGATGGCAGTCATTATTACTGACAGTGGAGGAACCAGATGGATGACGTCATACCACGCTTAGGAAGCTGTGAAGCACGGGGATTGTTTAGGTCTTCCTTCTTCCTCCACCTTATGCCCTGTGTGCAGAGAAAGGTCAAAGGCCTTGACTGTTATTCTCAGAGAAAATTTAAACACTGTGCACGTCCACATCATCTGGGCCCATAATAAGAGCACATTTGGTGTCTGGAAATCTTTGACACCCTAGGTAGGTTTGCAATGAGAAGTATAAAAGCTGGTTAGCTTTGTGCTTTTGATATTAAATCAGCAATCCCTAAAACCAGAACCTATGAAGCTTGGAATATGTTTAGAGTACTTGTGATTCTCTCAGGGATTCTCTGATCATTTTATTTCAATAAGAGAAAAACTCAAACACCCACCCATGATTTCCACAGCCAAATATACCCAAGTGTAATAAAAAAGGAATAAAAATTGTTTTATGGTTATGAAGCCCTTGCTATATGCCTAGCAGTATGGTAGACATCAAAGAAGATATCAAAGAAGCTAAAACTTGATCTGTGACCACAGCAGGCCACAATTTAGATGAATACAGAAACCAACACTCTGAGCAGTGTGTGGTGGCACACACCTTTAATCCCAGCACTCGGGAGGCAGAGACAGGCAGATCTCTGTGAGTTTGAGGCCAGCCTGGTCTACAAAATGAATTCGAGGACAGCCAGGGCTACACAGAGAAATCCTGTCTCAAAAAAACAAGACAAAACAAACAAACAAATACTCTGTGTATGCTCAGCTGAGAGAAGGTGGGACAGAGACTAAGGCCAGACAAAGCCTGGGGAGGAGAAGCTGCAACTCAGTTCTGAGTGGTGGGTTGGAGGAGGGCTCCAGTCTGTCTTCTTTTTGTCTTATCCACTCCACACACCATCTTAAAATGGTGGTTTATCTTCATGGCTCTCTCTGGCAAGCTGTAGATTAGAGAAGCCAAAATAAAATTATCTAGATTTCTACCACACCCCGAGTCCTGCGGGTGGTAGGGTCTTTACATTCATGCGTCAAAGACAAGAAGTCTGGGAGTGTGGTCAGTTCCTCTGTACAAATGTCATAAGCAAAGTCACAAATGCTAGAAAATAGTTGCTACAAGTTTGCCATCTCCTAGGCGACCTCTGTGACCCCACGAAGGAATTTCCTAACTTGTGGGATTGGCTGGTCTCTCCCCTGTTAATTTCCTGAAATGAGACAGAGAGCTTTTTGAGTGCCTTACGGTGCTTCAATGCATGTGACTGCCTTGGTGAGAAGAAATTTCTGTGACCTCTAGGGGGCAGAATGACATCCAGTGGTAACAGTTCTTTCTCAAGGGGCTGGAGAGATGGTTCCGTGGTTAAGAGCGTGGCCTGCTCTTCCACAGGATGTTCCCAGTACCCATGTCACCAGACTCCCAGCCATCTGTAACTCCAGCGCCAGGGGATCTCCTTCCCAAACACATGTGCTCATGTGCACCTTCCCAATTACATGCATATAATTTAAAATAAATAAATTTAATTTCAGTAATTCTTCAAATTCTTTATTACAATAAGAAATCTTTTTTATTAAGATATATGTGGTAGAGGTGAGGCTAGAACACCAAGACAATTAATAGCAATTAATTTTCTTAAACTGTAGACTGTCTTCTGAAGAGAGGGCATGCCATTTCTCTCTTTTCCTCTTCCTCCTTCACTCCTCTTCCAGACAGGCTCTTACAGTGCAGCCCTGAATGACCTAAAACTCAGTATATTTACTAGGATGGCCTTGAACTCACAGAGCTCCATCTGCCTCTGCCTCCTGAGTACTGGGATTAAAGGCACACACCACCCTGCCCACTTAGCGTATTGCCTCCTAAAATAGACATGAGTTGCATTGCACATACCCGTTTGGGTTTAATTGGAAATCCGGACTGGGACTGTGCAAGGCCACCTGTGAACATCCATGTCACAGTCCTCACTGTCTGTCCATCACAATTGGCATGGTAGGGCTCAGCTGGTCTATTACTTGCTTTTTTCACCCCTGTGAACAAGACCGGGTAAGCAATTTAATGGAAGGGGGCTTATTCTGACTTATAGCGGCTTGAGAGTACGGGCAGGAGCCGCTTACAAGACTTTGCGGAGGAATGTGTAGTTGCTTATACCCAAGGAGAAGAAGAAGGAGAGAAAGAGAAGTAGTCAGTTATCAACTGGCTGTTTCCCTTCCCGTTTTAGCCAATTAAGACCCTAGTGGGGGTGGGTGGGGACTATAGCCTTCTGGACTGTTCTCTTTCCCCCAAGTTAATCTTCTCTGGAAAAGTCCTCATAGGCACACCCAAAGGTATGGCCATCCTATGCCCCAGCTAATCTCTTATGTTCTTATCTAATCAAGTGAACTATGGAAACGAACTGTCATAGCAAGGGGCCTACTGAACATCACCCTGAAAAAAGGTCCATCAAGTTTATGGATTCTCACTCTGATGCAACACCCTACTTCCAAATCTTGGCTCAGGACCCTAAGTATAGGGTTTAGGTCACAGATGCTGCCCCTGAAGGTGTGTGTGTGTGTGTGTGTGTGTGTGTGTGTGTGTGTGTGTGTGTGCATGTGTGGCAGGAAGGTGGGTGGGTGGGGATCAGTGGATCCTATATTCTATCTAGTACCTCCTTAAACTGCTAAACTCACAACCTGCAGCAGCTCCAAGGTGGGTGGGGAACGGGGTCAGTCTCTTAAGTCGCAAACTTACATTTCCTCTACAGGGTAGCATGTTGGATCTCACAGTTGGTAGCTATGTCACCGTGACATGCCTGAAGCTGGCCGGATCCCCAGGTTTACTGCATGGGATTGAGGATGTTGCCACTCTTAAAGGGTCGCTCTGACCTCCTTAGACTTCGGTGATCCTGGTTTACAGATGGACTTTCCTTGAGCCTGAAACACATTCCAAGAATGACCTTGAGAGTGAGCTCCCTGGGGAGGACTCTCAGCCAGGCAGGGATCAAGGGTTAGTGCGCTTGCAATAAGGTAGCTTGACCTAGAAAGGCAGACTGCCATTGGCTGGCTATGCGCTTTGGTCCACCACCTAGTGTAGTCCCAGCCTAAACCAGTCCCAGCTAGTCTACAGTCTCACTGAACCGTGCTGGGATGGCGGCTCTCCCCTGAGTTCTTTCCCCTGGAGAAAACACAGTTCCTGCAGGAAGAACCCTGACGACCTCCGCTGATCTGTCTTCTGGGAATTTGTCCAAATATTCCTTTGAAAGTTTCCCATGCATCCCATTTAAAGGAAAGACGCTGTCATCTAGGTCACACATTGAGTCCACCAGGGCAGCCAGGCCCTTGCTGACTCTTGCCCATAAAAAGGAGGTGATGCCTAAGGAAATACGGGTGAGTGGAGTCAGGCAGAAAGCCCACAGGTAAGTTGGTGGCACTCCCCTGCTCCCACAAGTGTTCTGTAAAGCTTTTTAGTGATTCCTCTTTATGTGGGAGACAGCGGTTCTTGCTGGGAGCCTTGTGAGGATTCATAACCCCACCCAACATTGTTGAGATCTAGGCAAGAGGTTTCCTGGTTCTGGGAAAGTGGCTTCCCAACAGACCCTTCTACCTCAGCTGGACTTCGGTACCCCCTCCACTCAGTAACTAACTGTGTTTTGGTTTTATGGCCCAATAAAAGACCATCTGTTGTTTTTAATCTATCTATCTATCTATCTATCTATCTATCTATCTATCTATCTATCTATCTATCCATCCATCCATCTATCTATCTATCTTGGAGACAGGGTTTCTCTGTGTAGTTCTGACTCTCCTGGAACTCACTTTTATAACCCGGGCTGGCCTCAAACTCAGAGATCCTGCCTCTGTTTCCTAAGTGCTGCGACCTTCGCCAGTTCTATTTGCTGAATGCTCGCCTTCATTCCCAACTGAAGTGAGTCTTCAAGAGCTCTGGGTCGTTAGACTGGAGACAAATCTCTGACATTATAAGTGGGCATTTTTGTTTGCCATTGTGTTTCATCCATCCTGGTCATACTCCATAGTTTAGAATTATCAGCCATCATAGCATTTGATTCACTCAATAACAGATGGCTATTCTGAACCTCGGAAAACTCCTACGATTGTCTTGGGGATTCTAGTCCATGTGGTGAGGGTGACCTCTGCCCGCCAGAAGCTCAGTTGCATACATTGTTCCAGAACTGACATGACAGACTAATAAGCACTGCAATGAGCTAAACTTTGATTCGGTTTCAGAGCCCTTCTCTTGGGCCTTGGCTTCTGAAGTCTACATATTGCACTGCAAACACACTTTTAATTATCTGCTATCTTTCCATTAACTTATTCCTGTACACTTTTTGTGTCTACTCGCCATGCCCCCGGACTGACCTTTGATTTCTGGAGAATATGAGAGTATTCTCGATCTTCAAGAAGCTTAACATGGCGGGGACATGGTGGTGCACACACTTAACCTCAGCACTCTGGAGGCAGAGGCAGGCAGATCTCTTTGAGTTTGGGGGCAGGCCTGGTCTACATAGTGAGACCCTGTGCAGTAAACAAATGCCAACTTTTAAGAAGGCTTGAAGCTTTCAGAACTTAACAGCACAGGGGAGAGGTATGAAAGCGAGTGTAAGATGCTGCAGAGTCTCTAACAGGGTATCTGCAACTTTGGGGTCACTCACCAACAACGTGTTTCAGGAGCACTCACTGGCTGTGAGAAAGGTGTAAAGGTAAAGATAGTCTTCACCTCATTATAAAGCTGAGGAGTAAGGGTAGGTTGGACCTACACCATTAGGTTAAAAAGAAAAAAATGGCTGGGTTTGGTGTCTGTGTCGACTTCTGGCACTCGGGAGCAGAAGCAGGAGGATTGATGCAAGCAGGTCAGTCTGACCTGTGAAACAAGTGTTGAAGACATCTTAGAAACAGGAGCAATGACAGCAGGCACAGTGGAAGTCACGCATATGCTCTTCAGGGCTAGCGACCATGAAGCGCTGTATGCAGGCCTGACCCACTTGCGGCTGAGTTGGAGCTGGGACAGCTGAAAGACCTCCTTGGGAAGCTGACGACCCCTGAGTGTGATCCAGCTGTGGAAGGAGGGAGTGTGTCCCGGTTAGCCAGCTGCCAGCCATGCCCCACCACTCCCAGAAAGTGAATCCTCTGAGGAGGATGGGCTCTCACATTAAAAAGCAAAACGAGCTGGGCAGTGGTGGCACACACCTTTAATCCCAGCACCCGGAAGGCAGAGGCAGGAGGATCTCTGTGAGTTTGAGGCCAGCCTGGTCTACAGAGCTAGTTCCAGGGCAGCTAGGGTTGTTACGCAGAGAAATCTGTCTCAAAAAAGAAAATAAAAAACAAAACAGAAACAAAACAAAACAAAATCCAAGTGTCAGTCACCACACTGAGGACAGCCAGAGAAACTGGTCTGGATGAAGGTGACATGGTCAGTGTGGGAAAAGTGGAGCTGATCGCTACAAATGAAAGGGGCATCATGGATGGAATCAACCCTGGCCTGAACCCTCGGGTCCAGACTCCCAGATTATTGAAGAAGAGGATGTAGTAGAGCAGGTGGACCACTGTCTGGAGAGAGAAGTGGGTGGATCATGGTTTAGGCCCTTTATTGTTGGGAGTCCCGAGACATAGGAGCTATAATGGAGGGCTATTAACCTCTATCCTGGTAATTACACCATATACACCTTGTTCCTCTGTCCTTCCCTCCAGAGGAAGAGAAGTCTCAGGTCCTGGGGATGGGCCTTTGAAGCTTAAGGAGCCACGGGAGCCATGAGAGCAGGTTTCCCAACATTGTGCTTCCTAGATGTGGGGAATGTGAAGATGGGGGAGCCCTCTGGCTCTGGGTGGAGTAGAAGCCAGACTTTTGGACTGTAGGCAGGTACATATGTGAGAAGGAACAGAACCCACATTGGGAAGGGGGAGGGGCAGGAGTGGGGCTGGATGTGGAATAGTGAGATAAACATGCAGTTTAAAGAGGGAGAGAGAGAAAGTTAAAGAGGTAAAGCAGAGGTAACTGTGCTACCCCAAATGTCCCTGCCCCAGACTCCCACAGAGCAGCTCTTACCCTGACCAACACTTGCCTCCTCCTGGGAGTGCTCCCGTCTTGAGCACCCTCAAGGGTTTAAGGCCTTGGCTAAGTGGTGAAGTTGGGAAAGTTGGGCTGTTCTAAGTGCAGGGGTGAGGCAAGACCTTTAATGATGTAACACCGTGTTTAATCCGTGACTTGATCTGGGAATCAGCCTTCTGAGATGCAAGCTTCCAAGTTGAGTAAGAGAGTGCCCCCTTAGGTAGCCCGCGGCTGTGGACCAACGGACAGATCAGAGCCGTGCTCTGAAAGATACCCTAAGCTTAAGATAAGCTGTATTTTTTTTAAGGTGGAGAGAGGGTTTCTGAGAAATTGAAACCTGGTGTACATTAAGGATTTTAGGGCTTCAGCTGGAGTCTGCTCCTTTAGAGAGAAGACAGATCTTCAAGAGCTGTCAGGGGGCTCGGTGTAGGTGGAGAAGTTACAGGCGGCTTGATTACAAAGCCAGGTGAGGGACAACCATAGGGAGAGATGAAAACAGACATGTGGGTGGCAGAAATTTCACAATTTTTTATATTTATTGTTGGGCGAACTTGATTGTGAGATGCAAAAGTCTTGCAGAATTTTGTTTGCTCATCAGTGCAGTAAGTAGTAAGCAAACAGAACAGTTTACACTTTGGGTGACGGAGGACAGAAAGGATAGACTGACAAAATACAGGTAAACAGTTCCTGTTCTGGAATTCCCTAGAGCTCACCCAACCACCTGAATGCCATATAGTAGCCCCTCTGGCTGAGTAGCTAAGCGTGCTGGACCCATCAGCAGCTCCCAGCCTTGCTGAGTCACCCTCTTCAACCTCCTGCAGCTCTGCGATCATTCAGAGGTCTGGGAGGTGGGGACGTGAGTGCTTCTCCAACTGCAGATTGCTGACATCCTCCAGAGCAATGCTGGGCAACTGTGTTCAGGGGTTCAAAGGCACAGTTGTCGAATTGATGTTTATGTCTTGAAATTAATGTTTTGTTCCCAGTAGGCAGCGAATGAAGGATGAATGAAACAAGATCTGAGACTGGGAACTCTCACTTCCCTTCTTCAGTCCCCATGAGCTGTCACAGTTTTTACTCAGCGAGAGCTAATGAAGATTGAGCACACATAGGAGATTAGGGTTTGCAGGCTGGAGAGATGGCTGAGTAGTTAGAGCTGGTCCTCCAGAGGACTGAGGTTCAGCTCCAGCATCCATGTCGTTCACAGGCACCTAGATACAACCTTAGCTTCCCATGATCAGACACAGACACATACATAAAAACAATAAATGGATCTCAGAAACAAAGACTAAGGCTTTGAAGGCAAAAGGAGTTGCAGGTTAATTAGCGATGATAAATAAATATGACGTTGCCGAGAGTGAGCTAGACATCGGACCTACCACAGCATCATGATGTGTGTAGTGACTCTGATGTCATCTCTTTTCAAGCTGGCTGTCTTGTGACTTTGAACGTCAGCTTTCCTTGTTTGTTGACGGGATTGGATTTAGAATACCGTTCTAGAAGCTTAAGTGTTTAACTTGGGATAAGCCAAGCTAAGACACGAGTCAAAACATCTCATGCCTTTAGGTAACTTGGACTCCAGAGTCAGGTTACCAAAGTCTGGGCTTTTGCCCAACCAGTCGTTTGATCCTTGTCAAGTTACCTGTCCTGTGTCTAAGGTTACTTGGGGAAGAAGGAGTTTTGAGGAGGGTTAAACGAAGGGTCTTGTAAGGGAAATTCTGGGAGTGAGGTAAGTGCTGTGTTAGCATCAATTTTGATTGCATACCTAAGTCACTCCTAGCCCCCCTCCCCCTCCTCCAATCCTCTACCATCAAACAAGAACTTCCAGTTCTTCCTCTCTTCCTCTCTTCCTCTCT
>JAQHUG010000107.1:447058-464961 GCA_028555095.1 Dicrostonyx torquatus | reverse complement strand
TTTTTTTTATTGGATTATTTGATCTTTTGATGACCAATTTCTTGAGTTCTTTGAATATTTTGGAGATCAGCCCTCTGTCTGATGTGGGGTTGGTGAAGATCTTTTTCCATTTTGTAGGCTGGGGAGGCAGCATTTTGAAGGTGAATGGGAGGGCCATATTAAAGAAAACATGGAAGAGAGTCTGTTTTTTGATATCAAGGCTTCAGAGCCTGTTAGAGTAGGAGGAAGCATCTTTGCTGTGGCGTTCCACAAACAATAAGCAGATGATCTTGGTTTATCTGATACTTTTTTATTTTCTATGACAGTTTTAGTTTCACACACACAAACATGAGCAGAAAATACCGACCTTTATTTCCCAAATATGACGTCCTACACAAGTGTAACCTCCTAACTGTGTGTCCTGTCCCTAGAGTGGTCATGTGATACAGCTAATAAGCTTCTTGGACACATCATGATTACTCATGGCCCATTGTTTACTTTAGCAGTCACTCTTGGTGGTGTGGTTTTTATGGGACAGATGAAGAATGATACAAGTTGGTGATTACATAACAGAATCACACACATGTCTTCATATTCCTGAGAACCCTCCTAATCTACCATTGTCTGAGCCCTGATAACCATTATGCTCTTACAGCTGCCAGAATTTCACCCTTTCCAGAATGCCGTGTTGCTGGATGCACACAGTGTCATCTTCTCAGATTAGCTCCTTTCACTGAGTGGTAGGCAGAGGCTAGTGGGCTCACACATCCTAACGCTTCTTCCACCGACTTTGGCACGCTACCCCTGAATACCTTCCTGGAACTTGTGTTTTGTGTTATTTTAGTCTCCATGCAAGCACTTTCACAACTTTTGCTTCTGGAAGCTTGGTGTATTGATTATTGGAAACCCATTTTTGTCTTACAAAAGAGATGAAGAATCTAAATATAATTGACTTCGTTGCTGATGTCCCAACAGATTCTTCACAGGATCTCTGCCTCAGTTCTGTTGAGTCTTTGAACTCTTTATACCCTATACCCCTCTTTTCGATCTCTGCTTGCAGCAGAAATTCTAATTGGTTTTAATAATAAAAACTCAGAGTCAGCTATCAGGGGGTGAAAGCTGAAGGATCAGAGAAGCAGAATGGCCAATCCCTAGAATACTTACCTCTATCAATGCTCAGACTAAAGGGGCTATCCTATCCCTTCAAATCCTCAGGCTGCCTCTCAGACTGAATCCTCAGACTGGTTCCATCTCTAAGAATCCTCAGACTGCCCTGAGCACCTGTCTCCTCCCACCATATATTCCTCTCTCCGCCCAGCCATATTACTCCTGTCTCCACCTTCCTAGTGCTGGGATTAAAGGTGTATGTCACCACTGCCTGGCCTCTATGGTTAACAAGTGGCTTTAGCTCTGTACTCTGATCTTCAGGCAAGCTTTATTTGTTATAGCATAAACAAAATATCACCACATCTGCTCTTAGCGGGCAATGCTCACTAAAATAAATGGACTGAACAGAGTGGTAATGAGTTGTATGTTAGTGTGGTTATCATTTGAGTCCCACCACTGAGCTTCTGGGAGATTGCCTCGGTCTGCCGGCAGCCAGGACAGCCCACCCTATGCCAGTCATAGTAACACTAGTCTTTGATTGGATTGAATGGACTGTTTGCCTTCTCCCACGGCTACAATACTCGTAGTTTCCTGAATTTCCTTATCTTACCCTCCAGGTTTGGAGTCAAGGCAGACAGCAGTTTCTTCACTCTCCAGCGGGAAGTTCTCCCATGGAGAGCTGGCTCCCACTGTGGACAGACGGCTTGCCACGTATGCTTGGTGTCAGGGTGGGTAGAGAGGCCCTTCTTTGCTGACAGATTGGCCTAACTGTTGCTGCAGGCTGCTTCTGCCCTTCCACTCAAGATCCTCATAAACTTTTCTGCTTAATTATAAAAAGCTTATTTACGATGCTGCAGGAGAAGAGCAGTGAAGGACAGCATCTCAGCAGGCAGTCACACAGTTAATGGTTTCCATGGCATCAACCCATCGGAATCCACATCCCTGGAGGAGCTTCTGGTTAAAGGAGAAGGAGTTCTGTATCATCCTTCACATGGGGGTCCATGCCAGAGGTCACCTGTCCTATGACATTTAATTTACATCATCTTTTTATGCTGGCTAGTTCCCAGTGCACTTTGCACTCTGGGGTCTCTTTCTGAGGACAGGAAGATTCAAGAGTCCTTCCCTGGTGACTCTGATTGTCATTCATGTCTCTCCGCACACAACATCCCCTTGGGAATGGCTTCCACACACCTCAATCCCAAGGACACTGCGTCTGTATTTCTTACACGCCTCAAGTGACTCTCTCAGATTAATCTTCATTGCTCATTTGTTTGCTTTTGGTTCTCCTCCGAATTGGTTTTCAGGGCCCAAAACATTAGGGCTTTCACTATATTTACCACTCTACTCTCAGAAGTTTGGAATAGAATTTGAAAAAGACAGTCGCTCAGTTGTTGAGTCAATCCATCCAAGGCTTGGCCCATGTGCCACTTGTGTTTAAATGACTTTGTATTTTGGCTCTCATTTTGTGCCATATACATAAATATGGCACAAAGAAATATGTTTATTTATTTATGTAGTTATTTTTATTTTATGTCAATGAGTGGTTTTCGTGCATGTATGTATGTGTAACACTGGCATGTCTGGTTTCTACAGAGATCAGAAGAGGACACTGGATTTTGTAGCTGCCGGATGAAATGATTACTTAATTTATTCTAGTATGATAAAAATGCAGGAGTCAGAAATTGAAATAAAGACCTGGAGAATCCAAGGAAAACGAAGCAATTGGTCAACCCTCTCTCCACATTCGCTGGAACCTCCAGCCCCGGAAATTCTTCTGAACTCCTCCCAAGTCTCTTCCTGTCTTCTTTAGTTATCCTGCAAAGTCCTCCAAGAACTTTATGGCTAATCCTGGCCAGCCAATTGCTGACTCCATCCTAGATTCAGGTTTCTTTATTGGCACAGTGGAATGGCTATACAGATAATTCTCCTGCAACAGGAATCTCTGGAACCAGAGTTATGGATGATTGTATACCACCCCGTGGGGGCTGGCTCTTAACCACTGAGCAGTCTCTCCAGCCCTTTCTTCTTTTTCATAACCCAGTGAGTCCATGTAGTGTCGCCATGTGCACATGGGTGTAGGGAGCCATCCACCTACCATGATACCACTGAAGAAAACTGACTTCCCTGCCCCGGATCTCACTATATAGACCAGGCTGACCTTGAACTAACAAAATCAGCCTGCCTTAGAATCCTGAGTGTTTAAAGGTGTTGAAGGCAATTAATGGGGCTAAAGGCAAGCAGAACCAGGCTTCACGATTTCCCATTTTTAGGGAATTCTCTTTTTTAGCATTACATAAAAGATCTTTGTGTACTTGAAGAGTTCTTTTACTTCTCCCAGCATATTAAATATAAATTCTTACAACATACAGTAAAGTAGAAAAAGTAGAATAATCACTCAGATACTATATATATATATATATATGTACACACATCACTATGTATGTGTGTTTGTTGAATGCTTACTTTCTGTGTAAAATGAGGACATGACTGCTCCAAGGTGTGGTTGAGGGGAAGGATTTTATTGTAGATGTGAGGGAGAGAACAGCCAGGGGCATCTGGGAGAGTGCAGAGCAGGGAGAGAAAGCAGAAGATGGAACATGGCCAGCAGAGTTAGACAGGCCATGAGAGGTGAGAGCTGGGCGAGAGAGGAAGAAAGATGGGAGGATGGCTGAGATGGTATGTAGGAATGAGAAGCTGGAGAAGGGAAGCCCATGGACTGGAGAAGCTTGGGTAGTGGCAGGGTGAGAAGAACTGAAAAGAAGTTCAGAGTGAGCCTGGAGGCCAGAGGACACTTTGGTATTCTAACAGGCACCACACCCGTTTGTGTGTTTTGGAGTGACACTTTCTGTATTCTTTCATTGATGAACTGTTTAAAAAGAAGTTAAGATGTCACGATGCCTTCAACTTGTGCCGCCTCAGAGCGAATGTATCCTCCTGGACAAGCACACACTCTTTGCATACCGGGAAAGTTAGAGTAATGAATAAATCTGGTAGGAAGTAGGGCTCAGTCCGTGGCTTTTGGGCACACCCATCACCCAGAGCACCCCACTCAAAATGAGTGAGCACCTGTCCTTGTCAGAAGAGATAATACAGATCCGTTTCCCGGGCCCCAGCTGTTGCTCACACCCTGTCTCTCATCCCCCTCTTGCCCCTGATCTCTCACCACTGAGTGATGCTGTCAGAGTTGATGAGAGGTTCCAGGACTTGCCCTGCCTGGCTGGCGTCTCTCCTCTTCTTGTTCAGCCTTCTCTCCAAGCTGTGACAGCATGTCCGCCTTCACTAGCCCAGCCTGAAAGCAAGAGACATTTAAAACCTCCAGGGGCAGCGCTCAGCCCCGAGGACTGTAGGGTCCTGGGGAAACAGTTTCATTTGTTTATTTATTGAGACAGGGATGATTCTAAAGCTCTGACTATGCCTCCAGAGTGTTGGGATTAAAAATATGTGCTGATACTCTTAACTCTACTTATTTTATTCAAAAATGTTTTCTTGATAAACTCCCCCTGTATTAGAAAATACCTATTCAAAACACTCCAAGTTCTTCACAAAGAAAACAGTCAGGCATTTCCACTAAGGAAAAGTCTACTGCTGCTGTGTTGAGCCACATAATTCTGCTTATGATTGTGCATGGATTTCTGTTTGTCTTTGAGTCTAGGAAACTCTAGTGGATGTCATGTGGATGAGTCTTCAAATCCTTGCATGATGGGAAAGAAGGGTGTTGGTGGGAGCACATTCCTGGAGTGGAGTCTTGGAGTAACTGTGGTTCGGACCTCATCTAATCGCTGCTGAGAATTGCCATCGCTCATTGTTAGCAATATCTTGGGTGACTTTACTTTCAATTTCATTTTTTTTTTGTGGCAGTGTGTGACTTTGGGCCTGGTAGTTTATATAAAGGAGGAGTGAAAAGCAGAAGGAAGAGATAAGAACAAGGGGCGAGCGCCAGGCAGGTGGGAACTGCGCTGGGACCTGCAGGAAAGGGATCAGGTGAGTTTACTTTACAAGCAATTTAGTGTTGACCTTGACTTAATCTAACTCAGGGCAACAGAGGTGCAAGGGCAGGCTGCCTGTTGTCTGGTCTTCAGGAGTCCGTAACTGGCCTTAATTCTGGGGTAGTTCAGCTTATCGCCTTTGGCAGGTGACGTGTAAGGTGGCAGCCCAATACTCTGAGGTCTCTGGATACAATGTCTGGCATTCTCAGCTCAGTGCACCCACAAGTGCAGTGTGGGAGAGCCCCGGGGGTGGGAGACTGCCTGCTTTGCTGGGCCCTGATGTATCTCTGGTCTCCAGAAAACACCATTCTTGCCAAGGAGCTAACAGATGATTGAAATCTAAAGAGAACAGTCTTGTCTGTCTCTAAATTACAGCTTACTCAGAGTAGGGTTGTAAAAATATCTATTCAAAAATAAATTTACTTCATCTCCCACTGAGTTTCACTAAGCAAAGCACATAGTCAAAACTGACTTTGACGATGTGTAGGATGTGATCACACACATGCACTCACACACACATACCATGATGTATACGTTTTTTTCATACTCTTTATTTTATTCTCATAAATGGGAGTAAGCTGCTGAGAAGTTGATCATCCTCCTCAAGAGACTCTGCCTCTATTTGAATTCTCAGGATTCTGAACATTCTCCTGCCTTAGCATAATGTGCTCATAAAGACCATTCCCGCTGTAGCAGTGAATTCCATCTACGTCTCTGACTGAAATGTATTCAGTTGTGTGGGCTTTCACATTACACTAAGTTGTCTATCTGTTGGTCGGAGGTTGAGTTGTTTGCATGTTTTTGGTGTTGTGAACACAGCCACTGTGATCACTGGTGTTTAATGTCTGTCCAAGCTCTTGTTTGCAATTTTTCAGGTACTGCATATAAGCAAAAGTGGAGTCGGATCCCATGTTATTATGGTTAATGTTATAAAGATTATAACACTTCACACTCCTGTTAGTAACACTGCAAACGTCCACCTTTTCACATCCTAGTTCCCATTCTTTTATTTGTTCTGGTTTTGTCCTATGTGGTAGCTGTCCTAGTGGAGTTGATGCGATGGCTGTGGTTCCCAGTGTCACTTCCTGAAAGCTGGGCCTAACAGATTATTGAGCAACAAAACGAACTGTGCCTTGAAATAACCTTATTTTGCTTAAACTATGAACACACAGCCTAAACTTGATTTCAAGCAAATGCTTTGGTTTGACAGAAGCAAGACTTACTTCCAGTTAACCCCGAGTAGTCAATGAACATGAGATTCTGTGAGGACAGACTCTGAAACGAGCACCCTTGCCTCCCCAAAGAGGAATTTTATACATAAATTGTTTCTTCATTTGGAGCCCTCATCTTCCCAATAGACCCTCGTCCTTGACTTTTTCTCATTGGAAAACAAACACTTTACCTTTCAATCTAGTGTTTCCCAACTCACAAACTGAATCATTTAAAAATAAAATCTTCAAAATTTTTCTGTGCCTCAGACTTTTCTTGGTGATCAGTGAGAATGAGTATTATCTCGTGGGTCTATGGCCATTTACAAACCTTCTTTAGAGAGAAAGGTCTAGTGCAGGGCTTTGCCCATTCCTCAGTTGAGTAGTTCATGATGAAGAGCTCTTTTTTTTTAAAAAAAATATTTATTTATTATGTATACAATATTCTGTCTGTGTGTATCCCTGAAGGCCAGAAGAGGGCAGCAGATTTCATTATAGATGGTTGCGAGCTACCATGTGGTTGCTGGGAATTGAACTCAGGACCTTTGGAAGAACAGGCAATGCTCTTAACCACTGAGCCATCTCTCCAGCCCATGAAGAGCTCTTTGTTGAGATGTTAATCCATTAAAACATAGGTGATATTTACTATTCCTTACCCCTTCTTGGGTTGCCTTCTTACTCTGGATAGAATCTTTCAATGCACAAATGTTTCTAACTTATATCTTGAGCTTTTCAGAACAAGCGAGGCAAAACAGAGTCCAGTACTGCTAGCCCTGGGTTAGCCTATTGCAGTTAAAATCTTCTGGGCTCTCTGCAGACCAGGCATGTTCCAGGTTGGGTAGAAGCAGGGAAGGGAAGCAAAGATAGCCTGTCATTTCCTACCGTTATTGTGGCATTCTTTCAGTTGGCTCTCTATGTAGCTGCTATGATAAGTGGGGTGCTTTCTGAAGTTTTCATAGTACCATTTCCTCAATTTAAAAGTTGTCTTATTGAGAGACCAAGACTTAAAACCAAGGAGTCTGTCATTTTGCTTGTTAGTCATGGTTTTAATAATCTCTATGAGCTGCTTACTTGGGATTTTAGAAACTTCAGGGTCTCATGTGCATTGTGGGTACTTTTACATTTCTGTGATGTCACATTCTTAAGGTATCCTTTGTATGGCTCAGCATATCATAGGGCTTCAGTGCAGTTAACAGTCACTGGAAGAATCACTTTATTCTTACATTGAAGTAAAACTGCTGGTTACATCAGGGAGCATCTCAGCAAAGCTTCCTTGGAAATATTGGAGAATGATGGAGAGTCCCTTGTAGCCTGCAGATGCAAGGTTACATGCAGACAATGTAGAAGTCTCCTCAGTCTGAAGTTGCTGGGTCCTTGGGTATTGCTGAGACAGGTAACTGTGATTTCATTTGTGTCAGAAGAATCTTCTAGGTTGGCAAGTTGCTATGGCCAGTGGACCGAAAATGATGGCCCCCATTTGCCTGGTGGAAAACCACAAGGAGCAGCTGTCGGTGAACCAGAAAGCCCTGGAGATTCTGGACAAGATCTCGCAGCCAGTGGTAGTTGTGGCTATAGTTGGATTGTACCGTACAGGAAAGTCCTACCTGATGAACCGCCTGGCAGGACAGAATCACGGTGAGCGTTGCTAATGGCTCGACACCACCTCTGTCTGGTCTACATCTTGTTCCCGGTCCTAACAAAAAATCTCAGCTCCTGTCCAGCCACCCTTTCATGGCAGCGTCATTGTTAAATTACTATTCTGCAGTATTTGTTCCTACATCCTTTTCTGACATTAAGAAAATCTCCCCTGCATGTGCTCAAGGCGTGTCTCCTTCAATGCTCTGAACTCTGGGATCCTGCATGTTAGTCACCTGCCTCATACAACATGTTTTCCTTTATCATTTATTTAGAACTTTAAGACTATTTGGCAAGGTGTGACCTTAAAAATCACTATGGACTTCACACACTTTTATTTATTTTAAAATCATATTAGGTTGTTTCATCTTTAGTCGTTTATTCATTCTTTCTTTTTGTTTGTCTTTGGACAGGGTCTCCCTATGTAGCTCTGGCTAGCCTGGACTTTATGATGTAGATCAGGCTATCTCTGGGCTCATGCAGATCCAACTGCCTCTACCTCCTGAGTTATGGAACTAAAGGCACGTGCTATTCTGTCTTGTTAATTACTTGAATATTAAAGTATTAAGTCATTCCCCTTTCGACTCTCCCCTTACAAGTGACTCTGACGAGCACTTCTTTCTTCCAAAGACCTTTATTTTTAACAGACAGGATCCTGCTATGTAACCCTAGCTGGCCTAGTGATAGCCATGGTGCTCAGACTAGCACTGGACCAGTGACAATCCTCCTTTCCCAGTCTAACTTACAGTAAGCAGCATTTTATTGACTTGAGACTACTGTATTATAGTTGCCAGAGTCCTCCATGTTGGTGGATTCTTTGATGCCTCTTTGTTTCCATTCAGAACTTTTGTGTTTCATTGTTCTCATGTTAAATGTCCCCTATAGTTTGAAATAAATGACTCATAATGACAGAGTCTTGAGAAAATTGAGAAAGCACTGTCTTTTTTTCTTTTCTTTTTCTTTTTTCTTTTTTTGGTTTTTCGAGACAGGGTTTCTCAGTAGCTTTGGAGCCTGTCCTGGAACTAGCTCTTGAATACTAGGCTGCCTCAAACTCACAGAGATCTGTCTGCCTCTGCCTCCCGAGTGCTGGGATTAAAGGTGTGTGCCACCACTGCCCAGCTTGAGAAAGCACTGTCTTAAATGGTAGCAATTTACAGTCCAACGTGCCTGAATTTGCAACACTCCTGCCTGATGGATCTGTTGCTAGTGTCCATTTCACATAGTTGTGACCATCGTTCCATAGAGAACAGCTTGAAGAGCCAGCGTTTGTCTGGGTTCACAGTTTCAGAGGCTCACCCCAACGTCCTTTGTTTCATTCACTCTGGACTCAACGCTGAGGGAGAAGGTGATGGCTGCAAGCCTTTGTAGAGGAGGCTCATGGACGACAAGAGGCAGGGAGGAGGAAGGCCCGGGTGGCTAAGGATAACTTCCAAAGTCAGTGACCTAGTGACCTTCTTCCTTCAACTAGGCCCCAGTTCCCAAAGGCTCTAGAACCTCTCCAACTAGTGGTTCTAGATGGTCATCAAGTACTCTGCACACGAGGCCGTGTGAGACATTCCACCACATGCAAAACAGAACCCCTTGCCTCTCCCCCCAGGCTTCCCTCTGGGCTCCACTGTGCAGTCTGAAACCAAGGGCATCTGGATGTGGTGTGTGCCACACCCCACCAAGCCAAAGCACACCTTGGTCCTCCTGGACACTGAGGGCCTGGGGGATGTGGAGAAGGTAAGGCTAAGGCTCAGGTTGGTCCCCTTTTCTGTTTGTAATCTGTTGTCATGTGTCTGTGATGTCTGCAGCCTGACCTGTGGTGGCTGAGGGGACACTGGTTTGTTGGATTTCACTGTTAGGAAAGATCAGACCTCACGCTATCGGCCAAAATACACCCTTGTTTCTGTACCTTGGAGTGAGTGATTTAATCCAATACATTACAGGTTAACTGAGCAGGTCAGAAAAGTCTCCTGTGATCCTGTACTTGGGGTGGAGATGGGACATCCCTTGGGGGCAAACTAGCCAGCCAGACTAGTCAAGCCAGCGAGCTTGAGGTTCAGTGAGGGACCTTACCTCAGTGACTACAGTAGAGGTCATCAAGGAATTCACTTTGAGCCTTCACATACGTGCTCACACACATGCACACATACTTACACAGACATCGTTCCCCCATGGGAACATGAACACACAACACACACACACACACACGCACACACACACTTGTGTACAAAGGAATAGCTTTTGTAAGCATAAGTACAGGAGAAAACAATAATTCTCTGAAAAAAATCTTTGTTAAATTTAATTAGATATAATTAGACTCTCAAATTGCAATTATTGTGATATATTATACCTATAGCACAAATATTTATAGAGTGCCATTTTGTGTTTTTTTTTTTTTTTTTTTTTTTTTTGGTTTTTTGAGACAGGGTTTCTCTGTAGCTTTGGAGCCTGTCCTGAAACTAGCTCTTGTAGACCAGGTTAGTCTCGAACTCACAAAGATCCGCCTTCCTCTGCCTCTCGAGTGCTGGGATTAAAGGCGTGCGCCACCATCACCCGGCAGTGCTAGGTTTTTGTATGTTATCTTCTTTCATAGAATTGAGGAAGCAAAAACATTGCAAATATTTGAATCCTCTCACAAAATGAAGAAATTCTTGTAGTAATATTTTATTTGTATTTTAATAAATAAAGCTTGCCTGCAGATCAGAGAGTAAAACAGCCCCACTGGTCAGCCTTACAGAGCAGGCAGTAGTGGTGCATGCCTTTAATCCCAGCACTAGAGAGGAAATAAGATGAGAGTAGACAGCTCTCAGGCTCAGTCTCATTCTGAGGTTTCCTAGAATCAGGATCGCCATTTCGGTCTGAGGTAGAGGTAAGAGCCAGTGGCTGGCTGCTTTGCTTTTCTGATCTTAAGGTTGAACCCCAGTATCTGTCTCTGGGTTTTTATTATTCGTGCTACAGATTCTCCTCAGACTTGTCAAGTTGTTATCGGCATACATGTCTATTGGCTTTGAATAGGAAATACCTTAACTGAAATGATGACCTATAGACTTTCTCTGGCTTTCCATCTCTTTCTGTCTTGCTCATTGCTAGGGACTGAATGAAGACTTTGCATATCCTAGCTACCTGCTCTGCTACTGATTCCTGTTCCCAGACCTTCTTTTTATGTGTATGTGAGTGTGTATGTGTATTTACTTAAACTGGTAAAGTCTTTTTACGTAAATATATGATGTACATGGGTCCTATACCACGTGTTTCTCTGAAAGGACTCCTGAGAAGTACTCTCCTCAGTCCTCTGCCCTCATGTGTCTTCCAGGGAGACCCTAAGAATGACTCGTGGATCTTTGCCTTGGCCGTGCTTCTGAGCAGCACCTTTGTCTACAACAGCATGGGCACCATCAACCACCAGGCCCTTGAACAGCTGCAGTATCCTTGCAGGACCTGAGGCACCATTTTTATTGAGTGGTCTGGAATGCATATGGAGGCACTGACCTGCCCTGTCACTGTGAGGCTTTTGGTAGGGCAGAGGACACCCAGGGCAGCAAAGAGTGTTTATTGCAATTTATTTGTAATAAGAGAATCATGAGAACATGCATGTGAATTCACTTTTCCTTAACCATGTGCCAGTTACATCACAGAACTTACTGAGCTGATCAGGGCAAAGTCTTTCCCAAATCCTGATGGAATAAAGAATTCCACAGAGTTTGTGAGTTTCTTCCCAGACTTCATCTGGACTGTTCGGGATTTCATGCTGGAGCTGCAGATAGATGGAGAGAGCATTACAGAGGATGAGTACCTGGAGAATGCACTGAAGCTGATCCCAGGTAGAGGGAGGGCTGAGGGTGGGGTCTTGGAAGGGCTGGGATCTGCTGAGCTGCTCCCATCCTCTGTGGGGTCCTTCTGTATTTGCAGTGGGATGGAGGTCTGCAGAAACACCAATAGGCCATTGGCTGATAATGCCTGGGAACTGGAGTTTGATTTTTTTTTTTTGAGAAAAGTAGAGCCTAGTGCATAGCAAAATTATTCCAAGCCAAGTTATTTTCAGTTTGTACTTTAGCATATAGAGTTTAAAGTATCTAAACTTCTCCAAGTTCAGACATTTGTATTGCCTGATTTTGTGGCTGCCTTCCTTTAAGGAATAGTTGGCTACTTATGTCTTATTCATGAATTTATTATACATAGCCCATCTCAAAATATATTTCACAGAGTTACACATTATTCTCTTCTCTCAGGAACATAGGTTTTCAATGCTGGATTGGTTATGTTGTCTGCAAAATTTATCCTAATAGTCTATTTTAATTCATGCCACCGTCTCAGGATCAGTAATATTAATGGTCCATGTCAGTTCTATTAATGGTCTATAAACTATTTGCATGGACGTTTCTAGCCTGGGTGTGGAGCTGATGAAGCCTTGTAAGGAATGCCAGTTTTTTTTCTCGCTCCTCTTTTCCTTTCTTCACTGTTCTGAAACCTGTGTTGGCACAGAGGCAGGCGGAGGAGTGATCTGTGAGCTGCTGCAGTCTGTGAGCCGCTGCAGTCTGCATCCCTGTGCTGACACAGAGGCAGGTGGAGGAGTGGTCTGTGGTGCTGCTGCAGTCTGTCTGTGAGCCACTGCCGTCTGCATCCCTGTGTTGGCACTGAGGCAGACAGAGAAGTGGCCTGTGAGCCGCTGCAGTCTGTGAGCCGCTGCAGTCTGTGAGCCGCTGCAGTCTGTGAGCCGCTGCAGTCTGCATCCCTGTGTTGACACAGAGGCAGGTAGAGAAATGGTCTGTGAGCAGCTGCAGGCTACATCTCAGAATTTCTGAAGCTCTGGAGAGTGCCTTAAATTCACAGTCTGGCCACAGTGGGCCACTGAGGCGTTTGATAAAATTTGAAACATGAATTTTAATGTGTGTACTTGAAATTTATAAACATATAGACATTATAGAACACAAGTGGGTGTTAAGGTGGACACTGTAAGTCATGTAGATAGCACACCTGTCGTTCCACACAGGTAAGTCTTATGATAAAAAGCTAGTTGACAGCTTCATTATGTACTGACTTGGTGCTGCATGTTACCTTTCCAGTCCTCTGGACTCTGCGAATGAGTCACTTAGTGTCACTTGTCCAGTGTCGCCTCCTCCTTCCCATCTCTAGTGTCCACTGTTTTATGAGTTTTGTTTAGAATCAATTAGTTTTGCTTTGGTGACCATGGCATTGTTCTTAGAATTACTAATGTTGCTATTTCTAATATTCTATCATCTTTTATTTGTGGCTCTTCTTTAGGGTCCCACAGCTTCCTTGCTACAAAGGAATAATTGGGCCCGAAATCTCATGTAATCTTCTGCTGTTCAGTCAACAGGGCACACAACTGTATTGTACTTGATGCCATGTTCAGGCATGTGGATTTCAGCCATATGCTCTTCTTGGGGGGGGGGTCAAATGTGTCCTAAACTATTTCACCAGATGTCTACCAAGTACAAACTTGGTATACTTTTGGGATGTAAAGAAGTGTTGCGTGTTTATGGTAGAGTCGTGTGAGTGCAGAACACTTCGCAGAGACAAGAGCCTCCATGATTTGCTCTCTGCTCTAAGACTACCCCCATGGCTTTGTGTTTCCCTTAACACTAGGCAACAATCCCAGAATCCAAGCATCCAATTTGCCCAGGGAGTGCATCAGACATTTCTTCCCTAAACGGAAGTGTTTTGTCTTTGACCGGCCAACAAATGACAAAGAACTGTTACGCAAAATTGAGACTGTCTCAGAAGACCAACTGGATCCTAAGTTCCAGGAACAAACGGGGGCTTTTGTTTCTTACATCTTCACCGAGGCAAAGATCAAGGCACTCAGAGAGGGAATTAAAGTCACTGGGAATCGTGAGTTTTTTTCACACTTCTGTATAATGTATATTGAATATATTGTAATGTGTACGCTATTTCTTATTGATTCTAAACACAATGGTGTGCATATATTCTTAGCATGAAGAAATGTATATATTTTATAATTATTCATTGAGGATTCAATACCCTCAAAACTGCAAACTTTGTATCTGGTATCTATGGTTTCCACACATCTGAAGAAACTCTCAGTTCCTAATAAAATCACTAGGGTAAAAAATTATCAACTGATAATAAATCATTATTAAGATCACTAAACCAGATGTATATTATTCTTTACAGGGGAGGTGTTTTATATTAATTATTTTTTTGCAATGAGAATATGAAATGTCTTTTTTAAGCTTAAAGTAGCTCTAATATAAATACTAGTGTTTAGGCTACTGTAAATCCACACTTTAGAATTAGCAATAAACACAATCTTCTATATGTTGTCTCATTAGTCTCCTTATGTCATTTATTTTCTATTAAAATATAAATTCTTTTAAAATATTAAATGTAAATTGCATTTCCCAAAGGCACCTGAATTTTTTAGATGAAAGTGGAATTTTTAAAATAAATTTTTAAAAATCACCGTGGGCTGAATAAAACCATAAAAGTGAAGGGAAATTGGTAGCAAAAGTATATATATCTATACAGTGGCCAGAAGAGGGCATTCAACCCCTGAAGCTGGAGTTACAGGTTATTGTGAGTCACTCAGTGTGAGTGCTGGGAAATGAACTTGGGTCCTCTGCAAGATGCTCTTAACTTGCTGAGCTCTCTCTCTCTCTCTCTCTCTCTCTCTCTCTCTCTCTCTCTCTCTCTCTGTGTGTGTGTGATTTTCAAAATATAATCTTAGAATCTTACATCCCATTAATTTATTTACCCTGAAACTCCTGGTTCGTGAAGGACTGGGGACTCTGGTGACGACCTACATGGATGCCATCAACAGTGGAGCTGTGCCTTGTCTGGATGATGCAGTGACAACTCTGGCCCAGCATGAGAACTCAGCAGCTGTGCAGAAGGCAGCTGACCACTACAGTGAGCAGATGGGCCAGCGACTGAGGCTCCCCACAGACACGCTCCAGGAGCTGCTGGATGTGCACACAGCCTGTGAGAAGGAAGCCATTGCTGTCTTCATGGAGCATTCCTTCAAGGACGAAAACCAGCAATTCCAGAAGAAGCTGCTGGTAATGTTGGCGTCATTAACTCTCATGACTGTCTCTTCACGCCATGGTGCTGCTGTGCTTTCGTTGACCCAGGTGCTTGTCTCATTCAAAGATAAGCATTCTGTATTTTCATATTGAATGTAGTTGCAAAAGTCCCTAAATCCTTCTCAAACCTCAGGTACTTTTAATCCAGAAATCCCTCTAATGGCTGAAAAATCAGGATAGGCTTGTTCTTTGGGTAGATTCTGTCAACATGTCTGTGGGTTGCAATCCTGCCCAAACATCCACAGTTCATCTCTGAACCTGTTATATTTTCTGTACAAATCCTCTCATTCTTAGGAATTAAAGTTTTTTATACCAGAATTTCATTGCTGGTATCTCCTAGTATTCCTTGTTATGTCACTCATCATTGTCATAGACCCACAGGATATAAAGGCAGCAAGGAATCAAGAGATTGATGGATGTAGCCATACTTTAACTGAAAGTCTTAGTGACCAGGAGAGTTCAGTTACCTATTGCTTTGCACAGATTTAAGGTTCTGAATTAAGTCACATTGAGATTATCTACTGATTCTGAGTCTTACTAAACTGGAATACTTTCTCATCAGAATGACCATCCTTTTCATGAATCTTTAGAATTGTATCTTCTTTATTTCTTTCATCTCATTTTGTCTTTGTTTATTTCCCTTGCAGGAATTAATAGTGCTCAAGAGGGCAGATTTCCTGCTGAAGAATGAAGAGGCATCAGAGAAATACTGCCAGGAAGAACTGAATTATCTTGCAAAAGCACTAACAGAAAGTATTTCAGCTGGGACATTCTCCATTGCTGGAGGATACAGGCTCTACATGGACACCAGAGAGAAGATTGAGCAAGATTATTGGCAGGTGCCCAGGAAAGGGGTGAAGGTGAGGAGCAGGGAGCATGGGAGCTCTGGGCAGAGGGAAGGGAGTGTTATAAAGCCTGAGCACACAGCACTGCCTGAGAGGAATAGCAAACCGAGGATAGCACGGTGCCTGTAGCTTTGTGTCAGCGCTGGGACCAAACCCAGGGCTTTCCAGTGTGCTCTCCCCTTAGCCCATCCATGTAACCACATGGAGCTCTTAAAGGCTGCCATTTACTGCTTATGCCTGGAAACACTTCTAAAGAAAGAGGGAGGATTTCTGAAATAGAAGAGATGGAATAGCAAATTAACTACACCCTGGTGTTTGGGTGTTAAGTGCTGGCAATTTACAAGGTGCATAACCTTAGTTCTCAAGATGGATCCATGTGGTATGGGAAGTCCTTCTGTATATGTGTTGCTTTTATTGGTTAATGAATAAAGAAGCTGCTTGAGCCTATGACAGGGCAAAATAATGCAAGGCAGGAATTCCAAGCAGAGATAGAGGAGAAAAGAAGGTGAAGTCAGGGAGAAGCCAAAAAAGACAGACACCCCAGAACCTTACTGGTAAACCATGAGCCCTGTGGTAAAATACAAAATAAGAGAAATGGGTTAATTTAAGATGTAAGAGTTAGTTAATAAGAAGGTTGATCTAATAGGTAAAGCAGTGTTGTAATTAATATAGTTTCTGTGTGATTATTTGGGTCTGAGTAGCTGGGATACGAACAAGCAGTCTCCACCTACAAACATGAAGCATCAACTAAATAAATTATTGCATTCTGAGTGTTAATTTCATGATTCTGGCAGAATGGTCTCCCTATGGGTATCTTAGTTAGGGTGTCTATTGCTGTGAAGAGACACTGAGAACATAGCAACTCTTATAAAGAAAGCATTGAATTTTGCTGGCAGCTTACAGTTTCAGAGGTTCATTCCATTACCATTATGGCAGGAAGCATGGCAGCTGAGAATATGGCAGGGTGTAGGCAGACATGGAGTTGAGAGTTCTATATCTCTGGAAGGGAACTGAACACTGGGTGGCATATTGAACATATGAGACATCAAAGCCCACCTCCACAATGACACACATCCTCCAAAAACTGCTCCAACAAGGCCACAACTTCTAATAATTATACTCCTTTGGGGACAATTTTCTTTTAAACCACCCCAATGGGTAGTAATAAATGTAAGAACACAGCTAACTGTAGTCAGGAGACCCCTTGTTGGTTCCCAGCCACTTAGCCCTGAAATGATCACACAGAAACTGTATTAATTAAATCACTGCTTGACCCGTTAGCTCTGGCTTTTAATTGGCTAACTCTTACATATTAATTGAACCCATTTCTATTAATCTGTGTATCACCATGTGATTGTTGCTTACCAGCTAAAGTTCTGTCTGGTCTGGTGGGGCTACATGGCTTCTCTCTAACTCCTCCTTCTTTCTCCCATCATTCCATTTAGTTTTCTCTGCCTTGCTCTGTTTCCCTGTAGCTCTGCTATAGACCCAAAACAGTTTCATTATTCATTAATGGTAATCACAGCATAGAGAGGGGAATCCCACATCACCTCCCCTTTTCTGTTTAAATAAAAAGGAAGGTTTTAACTTTAACATAGTAAAATTACATATAAGAAAACAGGTATCAAGCAAGAATTAGAGTTATAATATTTATATCTACTTTATCTTTTATCATATTTAAGGAAAACTATATCTATTCCTCAACTCCATCAAAGACTCCAGAAGGATATAATATTACCTAAGTAAGCAGGAAGTACATTGTAAGCAAATTCCAAAACTCTAGAATCAACAGAGACATCTTGCTCCCTGGCCAGTCACCCAAAGTTCTTTTGTATCGTTCGGGCATCTATCTTCAGCTTACAGGCCCATAGTATCCAGCAGACTTCCCCATGAAGCAGGAAATTTCAAAGACAGTTCCACCTGTATTGGAAGTTTGTCATTCACTTTTCTTATGTGTCCTGCAGAATGTCTGACAGACTCTTTCATGAAACAGGAACCTTGAAGGATGGTCTCACCTTTAACAGTCATTTTTCTGTGGGTCTTGCATGTTCAGGTCATCAAGCAGTCCAGGCAAGAACAGTTATTTTTTTT
>JAQHUG010000107.1:384155-403955 GCA_028555095.1 Dicrostonyx torquatus | reverse complement strand
GGTTTCCTCGTTGTTACTCATGACTTGCTGGCCTGCTTTCTTAACCATCCCAGGACCCCAAAGTGGGCTGGGCCCTTCCATATCAATCAAACAAATGCCCCAAAGACTTGCCAGTCTAATGCAGGCAGTTCCTCAACTGCAGATTCTTCTTCCCAGATGACTCCAGCGTGTGTCAAGCTGACAAAAGCTAACCAGCACACTTCCTGAGTTACTGCTGTTGATTTCTTAGAATTACAGGAGTTATTTTCTCCTGTAGTGATCCCAGCTTTCTGTCTTCTTCCTTTGTGTTTTTATTTTCCCATGAGTGTCTTCTTCACTGCTGCCTCTGTGATCATGCATTGCTTTAGCTGTGTTCATCTTGAGAGTCTTTATACAGGATAAATTTGCATTTAGTCACATTGGCTGCCAATTCTTTTCTTTGAGGGCTCAGAATACACAGTTGCATGCTTTGGGCTTCAACATTTCTGTCAAGGAACGTACTGCTGTTCTGATTGGTTTTCCAATCAGGTATGTGTTAGTGACATGACTCTTCTCTGTAGTAGCGTCTGGCATTCTTTTCTTGTTCTATACTCTCTAAATTTTACTAAGAGTGTGATGTGTCAAGAATTTTTTCTGGTCCTATATATGTAATGGTCTAAATTCCCTCTGTACCTAGACATTCTTATCTTTCAATAGATATGGGGTATTTTAGGATATGGCTTCAATGAGTAGGTTTTCTATATCTTTAGTATCTATTTCAGCATTCTAGCCTATTAAAATGTTCCTGTTTGGTTTGTCTGTTATGTCCTGGAGGTCATCATAACTTTTTTTATTCTTCTCTGAATACAATAACTCATTAACCTTATCTGTGAAGTCCTGGTATTTTTATCTTTCAGTTAGTTTAGTCTGTCGTTGACTCTTTCTCCTGAATTTTAAAAATATAATTGTAAACTTTGTCAAAATTTCCATTTAAAAATTCTCTCTTTATTTATCATTCATATCTTATGTTGTTTTGCTTATTTCATTAAGTTGCCTATCTTTTTGAAGTTGCAATCCTCTTAAAGTTAACCTCCTGAATAATTTCTTTAGCATTCTACCTAGTTCAGTATGCTTAGATTCAGTTCCTGACACTTTATGATCTGTTGAGGAAGTGGTGTGACCTTGTTTCCTTGCATTCTTGTGTTTCGTTGTGGTTGGTGCACCTGTGGGAATGAGTGTGTTTTACACATTGATGTGAAGACATGTGCAGTGATCATTCATCTGCCCAGATCTTAGTCCTCAGCACTCATCAGGATGGAGAAAAGGAACCTCAATAACAACAATACCAGAGTCATCTTCCCCAGAGTTAACATGATGGGCATAATAGAGGTAATGGAAAAAGCTAATTCATAATAAAACATGATGTTAGCAACTAATAAAGGTAGAAACAACAATAACAACATAATTGAATAAAGGATGTGTAGAAAGAAAGGTTAGAAAAAATAAAAGGAGAGGAAGGAGAAAAGAGCAGGAGATTAAAAGCAATACAGTTACCAAGTTTAAAAAATGTAAATAAAATAGAAAAACCACAGGCGACCATCCTGAGAAATGGAAGGTGAGGCAGGAATTTCACAAATATGTGGCAAGTCTGAATCAAGGAGACCCTGCCTTACCGTCAACAATAGCAGGATTATGTAAATACAAGACAAGGATTTTTTAAAAATATTATAAACATTTTTACATCTTAAAAATAACATACTATAGGAAAATTACACATAATGTTTTAGTATCTTGAAGACATAGACTTGGAAGAACCTCTCTTGATGCTCATAGAAATTTCCAGGTCTGGGGGCATCAGAGTTGTAGTTGGAGTGTGTCGTCCCTCTTTGCTGCCACCTTCCAGGTTGGTGCTGTGCACAGTACACAGGTGATAAGGAGTAGAACATCTCTCACACTAAATACATCCCGTCTCTGTATAGTCTTTGCTATGGCTAGCCCCAGGGGTCTATGTGGGCTGTGGTACAGGTAGGCACTTCTGTCTGTGGGTTTGTCTAAATGAAGCAGTGTCTCCTGGATGCTTTGGAGAAGTGGGGATGGCAAACAGAGCATGGAGTTCCACAGTGGAGAGAAGTTCTGGGAGCTGAGCTGTTTGCCTAAGCATTTTCAGATCCTATCCAGTACCAAACCACCATGCAATAAGGAAGAAGCTGTAGAAATTGAGTAATTCTTTCACTCTGGTTATCAGTTCTCAGCCCCTGTCTGCTGCACACAAATTGAACCATGAGAAAGTTTCAGAAACCAAAGAATCTGGCAGCCACCTGTTCAGAACTCTCATGATCAGCACTCATCCGGAGGAGCCAAGTCATTCCTAGTTACAGGAGGCAGGGCTGCCTGTCATCATGCCTCCACAGGCTGAGCTATGAATCTGTCTGCCAGTCACTCCCACCTCCACTACTGTCCTTCATGGCTACCTACCCACCAGTGCATCCCAGGGCACCATGGCATGTGCTAGATGATTTTGGATCCCACCACAGATCAGACTCAGACAATAAAAGCTCTGGGTTCTAGCACTGTGAGAGACAGTGTGCAGAGATTGGGCTGTGCCCATCTGTGTTCCTTTGTATTATACAAGATAGGAGTTTTCAGAGTGTATCTTACCCTGAGTGACTCCATTTATACAGCAGTGGTTTGCTTCATTTTGAAAGCAAATACTGAGGCAACTTTGAACCTTATGTGTGCAAGTGTCCAGCAAGACAGTAAGATACAGATTGATAAATAACTTATTGAAACAAATAAGTTATTCCTACTTATAAACATATCAAGTCAGGAACACCTAGACCCATGGATGTTTGAAGAACTTGCTCAAGAAACCAGAGCAATGAGCAATGCAAAGTCGCCACTTGGATCATACCCACTGAGCCACCATCAGGCCACCTGATGTGTGCATCACTAGACACAGGGCAACAAACTCTCAATTCTGACCCTAGGATGTCTGCTCCCATGACCAGCCCTAATTGAAATGACCCAGTTGAGCTCCCATTTGTTCAGGCTCCTTATGCCTGGAGTCAGCTCTGTGTTTTGGAGCAATCTGCCCCTTGAACCATCTTTGTATCTTGAACTGACAATGCCTTGAACCAACTGCATCTTTATTGGCTACCCTGTTCCACAATAGTTCTCTCTGCATGTTCATCTGCTATGTGAGTCTGCCTTCTCTAAATCCACACATCTGCACATCTGTGCACGTACACATATACCATGCTCTCCACACAAAGAGGAGTTGTGAAAATGGTGGTTACATACCTGCCTCTAAACTTATATTGCATCATATAATATGCTTTTGAGGTAAGACAGATCTGTCCCCTCATCTGTCCTTGTCATTCTTTATGAATTATGAATAACATTTATACTGCACTCATTAGGGCTCATTTCTATCTTAGGAATTTGGTATCTAAGGGGAGTCTATGTCTTCAGTTATGTCTGCTTCTCATTGGATTCTTAGGTAATCACAGCAATATGAACAGTTCATCAGGATGAAATCTGCCTATGAGTGCACAATTTAAAACAATTCTGAAGTGTTCCGTGTAATAATGTTGTTTGTGTGGACCATCAACTTACTCTTGCTGTTCCTTCTACAGGAAGGAAGAACCTCTCGAGATGTCGTCCAATAATGACCCAGTTGCAATTCCAATGATAGAAAGCAATCCGAGTGACCTTCCTGGAATGGATACCTGTGACCCAAATACATTGACTGGAGAAGCTGTGTTAAGTTTTCATAACATCAGCTATCGGGAAACAGTGCAGAGTGGCTTTGCATTTCATACAAAATCATGTGTGACAGAAAGACTATCAAATATGAAGTATGTAAATAAACTAAAGAGACTAGTATATTGCACACTATTTCAACAAACAGAGACTTTCTCTACTATCAGCCAGCTGTGTGTGCATGTCCGTGTACATGTACGTGTATGTATGTGTTAGTGTGTGTATATGTGTATATGTATATCTCTGTTTATGTGTATGTGTGTGTGTTCACATGTGTGATACTATGACACACCTGTGGCACAAGGCTGTCAGAGGACAACCCTGAGCACTGGTCTTCACCTTCTACCGTGTTGCAGACTGAGTCCCTTGTTCAATGTTGGATATGCCAGGCTAGCCACCTGCAAGTGTCCTGAGATTCTCTTGTCTCTGTCTCCCATTTCTCCACAGAGCATGGAGCTACAGGTGCCCAACACTGCACCCAACTTTATGTGAGTGCTGGAGGTTTAACTTAGGTCCTCATCCACGCACAGCAAGTGCTTCACCAATGAACCATCTCCAGGCTTATCTTGCTATACAGACAGATAGATTGATGATCACAGTGAAATTAATGCAATGGAGACTGAAGAACAACAGAATGGATGAATGGCACAAAATTTGGTTCTTTGAAAACACAAACAAACTTGAAAAACCCTTAGATATATTACAGAAAAAAAACAATTGTGAGAAATGGTTTAACTCAAATTAAGGATGAAAAAGTAATATAAAAAGCATACTGTTAACATCAAGAGATATGAGGGATTACTGCAAATTTAAATTCTACAAATTAGAAAATCTATTGTGTACACATCTATACACACATTCCCTCCCTAAACTGAACTGAGAGTTTATAACAGGCTGACTTGGTCCAATTCCAGTGACGATGGAAGCAATGAGGAAGTCCCAACAGCAGAAAGTCTGGACCCTCAAATATTTGCTCAAAATTCATTAAGAGCTAAAACCAACATTCCACACATTGTTCCATGGCATAGAGAACCATGTTTACAATTCTGAGGACAGAGCACACATCTAAGATCTCCCCATGCAGTCTGCATAGACTCTTCCAACCCCAATTTAGGGAGGGAATGTGTGTATAGATGTGTACACAATAGATTTTCTAATTTGTAGAATTTAAATTTGCAGCTGTTTTTGGGCACTGGTCGTTTCTGCCCCTCAGCCTACAACTTCCATCATTTTCTTACTAAAAGGGGAATGGGCAGGGCAAAGTGTTGACACATTGTCTGGGTATGAAATAACAAATGGGAGTGTAGCTATGCTTTCTATAAGAATATAGGAATAAGGCTTTTTCAGTCTGAATATTCACTACTCTGAATCAGTCAATCAGTATTTTGAGACATAGTTTATGTTTGTGCTGTACATATACACTAGTAAATAATGTCCTCTACTTGAGAGATATTTCCCGATCCTAAACTGATTTATTCTAATGTCTTTATCGGGAGAGGAAATCATCATTTTTGTGGGTGTCTATTTAGCTTTTCTATTTTCATTAAGGTGGTGCTTTGTTTTGTTTTGAGTGTTACTTGGCAATGATCTCCTGTCCTCTGAGTGCTTTTTCTAGTCTTTGAATTTCTACTTAAGATGCATTGGTTTTGGTTTGATTCTATTTTTAATAGCAATGACACCGCTACTGATATCCTTTGAATATGAGGTTTACAAGGCAGCAAGCAGGGCTATATGAAGATACTGATCATCAAACATTAGAGAGAAGCTATACTTGCTAACAGTTATATACTTGACAGATAAAGGCTGTGTGTGTAATGGAGTCTCCTGAGAATAGACTACTCGTTTCACGGACACTGAACTTAGATGCACCACGTTTCAAAAAAGACATGTCCTTCCTTAAACAATAAATAACAGGGCTTTTGTGACATCTGAAGCATTTTTCTGATGAGTTTCCACTAGCTTTCAATATCTTTCATAAAAATAGACATCTGTTAATATTTAAATTTTTCCTATGCACTTATGCTTATTTTCTGTGTACAATTTTGCCTAATTTCAATAGAATATTCAGTGTTGACATGAAGCTAATATAACTTTTTTAAAATAGAAAAAAAAATCAACCAGCATAATTTTGTGCTTACAGTGGGATCATGAAACCTGGCCTCAATGCAATTATGGGTCCTCAAGATGGGAGCAGATCTTTGTGAGTATAATGGAAAGCATACAAAGCCCTTTGTATCCAGCTTCTGGGCTGTAAAAATCACTCCTATAGGAGTTATCTGAGTACTGCGTGAGTCTATCTGTGAGTGTGTATGTGTGAGTCTGGTCCCGTGTGCTGTGGATAACGTGCAGGAGGGTACATTCTAATTTTATATCAAGAGCAGGAAGTCTTGCTAGGGTCACTTTACTGCTAGGAAATGACAGAGTGATTGGCATGTGGTGTTGGGCTATATTATTATTATTTAATGTGGTGAAAATAATATTAGACTTAGAAAGATGAAGAAATTTTCTGGAGACAAGAAATCATCACCAGGCCTAATTCTCAAAACACAGCAGCACATTACCTATTTGAGTCCCCAAAGTCAGATAGCAGGGAGGGGAGGTCCTGTGGATCATGTTTTACATACATAATTCTGGGCTATATTAGAGCACATACTGAACAGAAAGGTGGGTGTGTGTAAGAGAAAGAGAGAGAGAGAGAGAGAGAGAGAGACTTAAACTTATGCAAAATTTTTATTCTGAGTATTTGAAAACTGATAGCTTTTACTGAAGGGAGGAAGTAAACCACACAACATATGTATCCCTTGTAGGTTATTAGATGTCTTAGCTGCAAGGAAAGATCCACGAGGATTATTGGGAGATATTTTGATAAATGGAAAACCTCGACCTGCTAATTTCACATGTATTTCTGGTTATGTACCACAAGTAAGTACTGGTGGGTTTGTAACTTTAGATCACCCCCCCCACGTATTGCTAGATGCTCAGCTTATAGAGTTGTGTGTTTCCAGTTCATTATATGACACATTTATAGGCCCAGTTTTCTCTACATCAGCTTTTCATGACTCATTAGCCGGAGGGTGACATTATTAAATAAGAAGATGGGGAGGGATTGGAATTATGACACATATGGCACAATATTAGTAACTGAGCTGTGATTTAATTCTACAGAAGACTACTCTTGTCCAATTTTGTCCTTCCTTCATCTTTCTCTACTGCTTAGATATTTTCCTCAAATAATTGCAGTAGCCATCACCAAAATTCCTGGGCTCTACTTGGAGGGCAAATGGGAAGGGGGTGAAAATGATTGCAGCAGGTACTCTACTTGAAATTAGTAAAACTGAAAACTTATTTTTCAGTGGAGTATTACATTGTGTATGTTTTACATGAACAATAGGTTACATTTGTTAGAACGATTGTTTCATTGATAACTATATTTAATTGAAATACTATTTAACCTTAAGAATGATGTAACGCTGTTCACGGTGACTGTGAGAGAAAATGTAGAGTTCTCAGCAGCTCTTCGACTTCCACTGACTATGACAAGAGATGAAAAAAGAAGGCAGATTAACGAGGTCCTTGAACTTCTGCATCTGGATAAAGTGTCAAATGTCAAGGTAATGTGAAGAAAAATCTTGAACGGCTCAGAGCCAAAAAAAAAAAATTCCCAGTATTGATAATATGATACCGTCATTACTTTTCTATGTGTGTGGTCAATGCGGCTGCTCTCTGTGTTAATGAGTAAGTGACTGGTTACATGATGTAGAGTAGAAACTGAGATGCAAAACCTTTTTCACAGTAGCTAAACCTGGTAATAGAGTGTGATCCAGCAGGGAAGAGTGTCCCTCACATGGCCATTTCCAAGTGCTCCTCACGTGAGCCTCCTCTTCTCTCAGCCTTAAACTCTTGACTTTAGAGAATTGGACAAGTGCTTTCTTCTGTTTATTGTCTCTTCCCCTAGAGGACTTGTCCCTTGTTGTTCCAGAATGTTCTTCTGCACTGACACAGGATGTGAGATGAAGACCTCTGGCTCTGTGTTCACTCTACATTTATTCCCCTCCAAGGTTGTCCTTGGTCTCTTTAGCATTTACTCCTCACGTGTGGAGTGCATGTTATTCTCTGTAGTCTTCCTTCTTGTGCTTTTATCTCATCCTGTCTGTGGTGTCTAGTTTTAACTGTCAACTTAATACAGTCTAGAATCACCTGGAATCATCTAGAAGAGAATCTCAGTGAGGAACTGTAGTCCCGTTGACTTGTGGGCATTTCTGTGGGTGATTGTCTTGATTAAGTAAAGCGATGTGGAAGGACCCAGCCCACTTAAGCAGTGCCATTGGGTTTAGGGCCTCGGTGTCATGAGAAATGGTAAGTGAGTTGTGCACTGACAGACAGGCATGCGTGCATTCATCCTCTTCTGAGCTCTTGACTGGATGTAACTGGCTGCAGCAGCTTCCTGCCTTGACTTCTCGGCACTTGTCGACTCTACTTTTAAACTGTGTGTTGAAATAAAACCTTCCACTCCTTGTTTACTTTATGTAAGATCATTTTATCTTAGTAACTATATGGAAACCTAGCATATCCTTTTGCCCTCACTCCCTCCTTCCATATGTTCTGTCAATATTTATTACCAGCTACTGTGTCAGGATTTAATGATATAACCTTTGGTATGAGCAACAAAGAATGGGCCTGGTGACTCCTAAGAGGATTTGTGCAGGATCAGTAGGGACAATAGATAAGTGGTGAACTACCTCACAGCTAGTTATTTAATACTTAACTAGTGTTTTACTAACATATTTTAAAAGACTGTTATGTAATACTTCACTCCTGAGTACGTCATTATTTTTAATGTTTAAAAATTAAGGATATGTGCTAATTTAAAAATTCCATTCTTGACTATCAAAATAAATAAAATCTTGGTATCCTTAGCCCTGTCAGGTCTATAACCATTTGTAAACCCCAAATGTTTTTATAATTACATTGATTAGAGAACCTGATCATGCATTCATTTTATTATCTGCCTAGAATTTTTCATCATTAGGGTTGTTTTTCTTTTCTTGTGTCCTCCAAATAATCCTGCCTCTCACAATGACATCAATTCATTGAGAAGATTATTATATAGAGATGTCTGCTGAGCAGACATTTGGGGGTATGGATGAAAATAGGCTCCCCAGAATAGGAATATCATGGATTAACTCCTGTGGTGTCTCCTTCTTAGACACAGTGAGGAATGGAAGGTACCAGCTGTTAATTCTCATGATGCTTCTCTGCAGTCATTGATGAGAAGTTTGTTTAGTTGGCAATAATAATAGAAAAGCTGACATTTACTATGCTTTCTTTTCTCCCAAGTAGTGGACTTTTGTGTGCTTTGTTCTGTTTATTACATGGTTTTATTTTGACAATACAGTTCTTTCCTTTGTCTTCTTTTTAACAATAATTAGAAATTGCCCCAAGTTGTTTTTTTTTAAAGGACAACATATGGAGATATTTATTAACTTCTTAAAGTCATAAAATATAATAGATTACAAGAACTTTAATTTTTAAAATTTTTTATGATTTATTTAACTTTATTTTATGTGCATTGGTGTGAAGGTGTCAGATCCCCTGGAACTGGATTTTCAGACAGTTGTGAGCTGCCATGTGGGTGCTGGAATTGAACCCGGGTCTTCTGGAAGAGCAGTCAGTGCTCTTAACCACCGAGCCATCTCTCTAGCCCCAGAACTTTAATTTTTTAATGATAGCTTTCCAAAAAGTGTGTGTGTGTGTGTGTGTGTGTGTGTGTGTGTGTGTGTTCACCTGAATGCCTTAAGACACACATGGAGGTCATAGGACACCTTTGTCACAGTTCCGTTCTCTCCTCCCACCTTGTTTGTCTTGTTCCGCTGAAGTCCTACACAGGTGCGTGATGCCCTGATACACGTCCCATCTCACTGTAGTTCCATCTTCATGAAGTTACACAGGCATTCTACTGTTACGGCTTTATATGTGAGTTCCAGGGATTGAACCCAGCTTCAGGTTTGTGGGACAAGTGCTTTTTGCTGCTGAGATTGAATTCTCTTCAACATTTCACAAGATTTTGATTTAAAAAATGTAGAGGTGTTAGGGGAGGCTGCTTGTTTGTTTCCCGGATGCCCAGACTTTGGAAATAATCACACAGAAATCTGTATTAATTGCAATACTGTTTGAACAATAGCTTAAGCATATTTCTGGCTAATTCTTAAATCTTAAATTAACCCATTTCCTTTAATCTGTATATTGCCACATGGCTGTGGCTTGCAGACAAAGTTCCGGTGGGCTCTAGCAGAGGCGTCTGTCTCCTGCAAATAGCTACATAGCTTCAGACTCTGCTTACTCTCTCTCTATGTCTCTTCCAGCCTGGCTTTACTCTGTTAAGCCATTAGCCGAAAGCAGTTTTTTTTTTTTTAACCAATGGCAATAAAGCATATTCATAGTATACATCCAAGATACCAAGGTATTTTGAAAATACCTTGACTGCAAAATTGAAGTAAAAAGATATGTTACTTTGGAGAAGAAGTTTTTGCTTTTGTTTCCACAGAAAATGAGAAGCTGTGGATTCATTCTGAATTAAGAATAATGTTAATTCATAAAGACTTCAGGGAGTTAAAAAGATCCTAATAAGGCAACGTGGAATTTTTGATAAAAAGCAATGTGTGCATGTGTGTGTGCCAATGTGTTGTGTTAGTAATATGGGTATATTTGGGTGTGTATTGCTTAGAGTGCCTGCGTTGTGTGTGCATGTGTGTCATGTGTGTGTTAGAGGAGTGATAAATGACAACTAAATAACTAGAGATAATACATCTTCTCCTGTCCTGTCTTCCTCATTCCTGAGATAGAGATTCTTTGAGTGTGATAGCTCATTACCTAGAATATGTGACTTGATAAAGAACAAACAGTTTACTCACTGGGAAAAGAAAAACCTTCTTCTCCCAGGTGCCCATATTTTTGCTTGTTAGAATGATGATATAACAAAATCTTTTTTTGCTGAAACAGGCTTATTCATCAAATGACAATGACTGGGTATTCTTATTTATAATGAAGGTCATTGTTGCTTTAGCCTATATCTAAAGAGCTCAGGAAAAGGACCAGTATAGCGATGGAACTGGTCGCCGAGCATCCCATTTTGTTCTTGGATGACCCCACCACTGGTTTAGACTTGAGCACTACTACTGATGTCATCTCGGTCCTGAGAAGGTAAGTGCTGAAGGAACACTGAGTTTTCTTCTCTTAATACCTGATCACATGTGTGTGGTTTTGGTGCAGAAGATTCATATGTAAGCAACAGAATTTCTTCCTTGTTTATTAGAGGGAAACTTGAATTAACAAGGAATACACATTAAGAACAATGAGACAGGAGCATAGGGAGAGATGGTGAAGGTGAAGCACTGCTTTCAATAGCATGTCCTCATAACACTCAAGCATTGCTCAAGAGAGCTGAGTGGGTGAGATCTGAACAGAGTGCTATATGGAAGGAAAACTCATTTGTTCTGAGGCAAATCCTGTTTGGCGTGTCTGGGACATTAAAGAGATCACGTTGACTAGAACCTGGTGTCCTGAGTGGAAGAAAATTTGGTAGTTCTCTGCTAAAGACACCACAGACTGGGGACTTGACAGAAGTTAAATATTTTACAGTTCTGAATCCTGGATAGAAGATATTAAGGTATCCACAGGCTGTTTCTGTGAGGCCTGGGTCACCAAATTATGGATGGTTTCTCTTCATCTTTATGTGTTTATTTCCTGATCTCTTATATTGTCACCAGTTACATTAGGACACACTAGTAATTTTCATTGAAATTTAATTACCTATTTAAAGACTCTGTCTCCATTATAGCCACATTTTAGGTTCTTAGATGTGAGGTCTTCAACAAATGATCCTTTGGAAGGACTGAATTCAGCCCTCCACATTCCTAGTTGAAGTGAGGAGGTTGGTTATGTTGGATGTAGATTGCCTAGACTACCTGGCTCACTGTAAGGACTAAAGTTGTCCTTGGCAGAGGATGTGGGAAAGCTTCTGAGTTTAGTGCTGAGCAATGCATCATGGAGAAGGTTGTGTAGGTACACTATGGGGGTATAAAGATATCACCAGAAGGCTGAGATGTGGGGGTTCATTAACTAGCAAATTGTGGACTCTGGGTAGCTTCATATATAGAATAAATAGCATTATCTCAGGGATTGACCCTGGATGTGATGGCTGAGGGAATGATTTCTAAGATCTGTGTCGTGAACCCAGGAAAATGAAGTAAAAGAAATGACATTTCCTTTTTTCAAGGAAGAAGATGTCTAATGGTAAAATATTTACAGAAAAAGTATAAGGGTTATGTTTTGTACATTTTAGAAACTAATAGAGTTTCAAACTGACTGAAGACTCCAAGAACATGTAAGGATTTTCACATTCCCATGACCTAGGTTACTGACTGTTGAACTTTACAGTGCTCTGTGTCTTTCCTTCCTTCCCCCTGTTCTTTGTTTTGTTCTGACATCATGGTCTGTTGTAGGAGGCTATTTGTTTGTTCCCAGCTGACCAGAATAATCACTCAGAAACTATATCAATGAAATCACTGCTTGGCCAATTAGCTCTATCTTCTTATTGGCTAGCTCTTACATCTCAATTTAACCCATTTCTATTAATCTGTGTATCGCCACATGGCTGTGGCTTACTGGCAAGGTTCTGGTGGGGCTACATGGCTTCTCCTGGATCTACCTTCTTTCTCCCAGCATCCAGTTTAGCTTTCGTGCCTAACTCTACTCTATCCTTCCACAGACCAAAACAGCTTCTTTATTCATTAATCAATAAAAGCAACACATATACAGAAGGACTTCCCATATCAATGGTCCATCCCCCTAAATACTGTTATCTGTCCCTACAAGAACAAAGATCCCTTCCTCATTGTACCTTCCCAGTGAGGAAGTCAAAAACTGGGGCCTTGCCATCGTCTAGTCTGTAGACTCCTCAGGTGTCACCACCTTCCCTGTCTGCCCCCTTTCCTGTCTGTTTCAGGATACTCTATGTAATCTCTAAGATCAGCTTCTTGCTCAAGTTCTAGTATTGAATGCTTCTCTCTGTTCCTGTGTCTCATGCCATGGCTAGTCTTAGTGCATTGCATGAGGTCATCTCATGTGTAGTTTTTCCCAGTGTCTGGGAGCAGATTCAGGAGGCCCTGATATGCTGTGTTCTCCTTGGTCTCTAACACTCCTGGAAGTGCATCCTCCATGGTAGAAATATTTAATTTTTTTACATTTGTTTATTTAATGTATATGTATCTATATGTGTGTAGCATTCATGTAGAGGTCAAAGGGAAAACTTGAGTGATTTGTCTTTCTCCTTCCACCAAGTGATTTTTGGGAATTAAATACTTGAGACTTAGCATCAAGTGTGTTTATACATTGATCCATCTTGCTTCCCTGGCTTGAATCTTGATCATCTCATCATACTGGTGCTTGATGGCTTATATCATACTAAATTACAGTTTTTTTCTTTTGTGATTATAAATAGTATGGCATGGAAGACCACAGGCTGTTGTATCATTATTCTGCTCCATATCTAATCTCTACCAACCAGTTTTGGTGTAAATTAGTACTTCTGCTCTCGTTTTAATTACTTCACAAGCTTCCATGGCATTCTGTGTGGAAAGGTGTCTCTCCTCAGTTCCTATTTTGCCCTTCTTTGTTTTTGTTTTGTTTTTCTTTTTAAAGATTTATTTATTTATTTATTTATCTATTTATTTATTTAGTGTACAGTGTTCTGCCTGTATATATTCCTGCAGGCCAGAAGAGGGCACAGATCTCATTACAGGTAGTTGTGAGCTGCCATATGGTTGCTGGGAATAGAACTCAGGACCTCTGGAAGAACAGTCAGTGCTTTTAACCTCTGAGCCATCTCTCCAGCCCCACACTTCCTATTTTGTACAGTGTGCTGTAATATGTTATTCTTTATTATTCTAAGTCTTAAGGTAATCCAAATCTGGCTAATGGAAGCCCCTTCACTCTGAGGATAATTATGTTTTTATTTATTTCATAGGAATTTCAAGCAATATGTTTCAATCTTATTTTTTCTGTTAATCAGGATTCATATATTTAAAATAAAAATTTTAAAATTAAATTCTTTGACAAGAGTTGGAGAGATGAAATGCGAGTTAAAATCATTGGTTGCTCTTCCAGAGGACTCAGTTACATTCCCAGCATCCCCATGGCAGCTCACAACCATCTGTAACTGCAGTTCTAGGGGATATAATGCAGCCTTCTCCCCTCCACATGTACCAGGGTCATGTGGTAACAGACATAAACTCAAGGCAAGACACCTTGAGTAAAACAAATATTTTTTAAAGAAATGGTTGTCAAATGCATATTTTTAAAATAAAATTTTACTTTCATGTAAAACACCCTTCTGTTTCTGTATGTGTGATACTGTCAGTGTGATTCTGTAGGTATGATTCTGTTGGTGTGATCCCGTAGGTGTGATTCTGTCCATATGATTCCATAGGTGTGATTCTGTCAGTGTGATTCTGTAGGTGTGAGACACTGCCCAGGATTCCAAGGTAAATGCTGTGGGAGGAGATACTGAGGCTTCAGATCCTAGACCTTACTTTGAGGAAGGCTCTCACCATGTCTGTTCTCTGCTTTGAATCTTTGAAGCTCTTGACTAGCATCCTCCTAATATTCCAGCTTACAGCAGAAGGTTTTTTTTTTCTGCACCTAAGCTGCTCTTCCTACAATTTCTTTTAATAGTTCAATTCCACACCGGTTATTTCTCTTTCTCTCCATCCTTTTTTTTTATGTACCTATGTCTTCCTCCCTTCGCACTACATTATTCCTTTCTCAAGCACATTCAGGCATACACAATCCTTGCTGTGCAGCAGTGAGCTCTCATAGTTTCTTGGACAGACATTTTCGTTCACACTCTGTACAGCTGGTTTTTCTCTTCTTAGGTGCCTGTCCTGTTTTACCTGCAGACAGCCTGCAAGGGGATCCTTGTTTGCTTCTCTTCCACCCTGTGTTGGTATTTCTGTCTGGCCTGGTTGTCTTTGAGGAAACAGTGACACCTCATAGCATACACTTATGAGACGCTTGTCTTGAGGTTTCACAGTTTGTCATTTTACTCCATAGCCCAGGCTGATCTCACTTTCTTGCCTCTGCCTTCTAAGCTGGAGATCAAGGTGTGCACTGCTCTTCATAGCTTTCTCATTCTCTTTTTTGTTTCTCCCTCCCCTTCCCTTCTCTCCTTTCCTTCCTTCCTCTTTTCCTCCTTTCCTTCCTTCCTTTTTCCCTCCCTCCTTCTCTCCCTTCCTTGTTTCCTTCCTTCCTATACCTCTCTTCCTCCCTCCCAACCTCTCTCTTTTATTTTTTCTGTATGTCTTTCTGAAACAGGGTCTCTTGTAACCTAGTTGAGCCTTGAATAATGGATCCTTCCAAGTACTGGGGTATTATAGATATGCCATGCCCAATTTTATTAAAAACATTTTTGTATATGTTTCAAATACTGTGTTGAATTATTGATTCTCCTAACAGAAGATATGATTTCCTGAAATGGACATTCAGCTTATTTTTTTGTGTTGTGGAATTAAACCAACAATCAAATCCTAGATTCGTCCCTCACTAACTGTGACTCCTTGGTCTGTTGCTTGACATTTCAACACAAAGGGGAAATTATTCTAGAATTGCCTTATGCTGGCATTGTGAAAACTGAAATGAGGTTATTACTACAGTGTTTCATGGGAGAGCAAGTTAAGGAATGTGAGTCACATCATCAGAACAGTGAACACCAATTCCTGAAGAGACAGAAAGTGTGAATGATTGAGGGGAATTGTGCTTACAGTCACAGCTGTAATGTTAGCTCTGCCATTGTTTCTCAAGCTTGAGTGAACCTGTCAATCACCTGGGCTGCCTGCTCATGACATGGATTCCCTACCCTGATTCCCAGATATTCTGATCCAGTGTCTGAGAAGACCGCCTAGGGATCTACGTGGTAACACTTGAGTGCACTACTGACGTCTCACATGTTAGAAGTCATAGACTTTTAAATAAGCGCTTTAGCTTGGTTTCTCTATCAGGTGCATAAAACAAGTGAGACAAAATATTTTTTAAGGAAAATTCAAGCTTAAATGAGAACAAACATAACTTCAGGAGTAAAATATTTTGTCGGGAATTCCAAGATTTCAATGTTTAGTGACTTATGACTTTTCCCTCTTTAAACTTAGGATGTCTATGAGGGGACGAACAATCATCTTCTCCATTAATCAGCCCCCGTACTCCATATTCAGATTTTTTGACAGCCTCACCTTAGTGGCCTCAGGAAAAGTCATGTTTCACGGGCCTGCACAGGAGGCTTTGGAGTTCTTCAAATCCGCAGGTATGGCTGCCTTGTGCTATGAGAGCTCCTTCATTCACGGGATCTGGGGAGAGAACAGGGGTTCTCAGGAATGCTGTTTGGCCCTCCTGCAGACTTACTGTGTGCGGGCTTCTCCACTTTAAATACCTGTGGTTAATTTGGTGACAGGGTTCTGTTTATTGTGCAGCACAGACTTGTCGTGCAGGTCTCTTTCTTTCTCCTGTTCTGTATGCCTGTGTACAGGATTTTTGCTGAACCTCCTGTTCTGCTTCCCAGTCATGGTGACCCTCTTAATTAACATGCCAGCCCCAGGCACATTTATCCATCACTTGAAAAGTTTTGGAAAAGCTTCATGGTGTTCTTGCTCATGCAGCAGACGGTGGTTTCCAGTTTCCCCTAGTGTGAGCTGACTCTAAGGAGCTGTGGAGCGGTTACTTAACTTAGTAGCTTTGCATTTCAGGTTTAGGTGCTGCTTGTGGGCTGAGGTGGCTTAACTTGGGTTCCATGGTCTCATGATTTTTGTCTGCATGTTTTTTCACATTTCACATTGAATTATGACATATTTTTAACGGGTTATGCCATCAATTTCATCTTAGCGAGATGTGAATATAGTTATGGGTCACTCTCAAGGTTTCAATATTTACTTTTCATTACTCTATGCAGCCTAAGAGACCAACTCCCAGGACTGTACCCAGGGTTGCAAAAAAAGTACTTTGAGAATAACACGACTTAGGAATAATTCTTTTTTTTTTTATCTGCGGGAATCAGACTCATGCATGTACTGATCATCATCTTATTTTTCTCTAGCTTCTCTCTCTTTCTGTCTTCTCTTATATCCATCCCATGGAAAGTAAAAATAGCTATATTTCAGGGAGTGAGTAGCCTTAGCAACACCTAACTGCAGGGTTCAGGTTGCAACCTGAGGTCCGGGGCGCAGTACCCAGTGAGAGAATTTTTGTAGAAAGTGGGTCATTGTCAGCCAGAATTACCAGGTGGGGAACTGGCACCAGGGTTGCTTGATGTCTGTCTAACCTTGATTCCACAATTATACATCTGGGAATTTGTCCTTTGTAGTATCTGTGGAGGTTTAACTTGTGAGACATTGAGTCTGGACTGAATTTGCTCTGAGGCCCAAAGTCAGCCAGTTGTATGTTGCTTGTCTTAGAACTGAGAAGAAATTGATGTTTTCTTTATGTCAGTCTGAGCTATTGATACAAAGCAGGGCCTAAGCATCTTACAGTCCTTGGGAAATAATAGATCTAATTTTGAAGCACATCTTAGCATGTTTTCTATATATCAAAATTATACAGCTTAATGATGAGTCATCCCCAGAAAGTCCACAGATATAAGTATCCATAAGATTGAAATGTGATCATGAGATTCCATTTATATATTATATGAGATTACACAGTACAGTGCAGGTGTCGGAAGATAACACAGCTGTACATATCACATGAGATCACACATTACAGTGCAGGTGTCGGGAGATAACACAGCTGTACATATCACATGAGATCACACATTACAGTGCAGGTGTTGGGAAGATAACACAGCTGTACATATTATGTGAGATCACACAGTACAGTGCAGGTGTCGGGAGATAACACAGCTGTTTTTGCATGTGTGATTTTACACACAGAAACAACAGTATCCATAGGCAGTGGGAAAACACCCATAGTTGTTTTAGGGAAGAAATGTAGTGGCACCCAAGAATAATTACAGACAGAAGCAACTGGTTTTCAGAGTCTGTGGTCCCACAAGCCTTAAGGAGATTTCCCTTTAGAGAGCTATTCATCTCGTGGGTCGACCCCTGAGTCATGAATCGCCATCTGCTGTGTGTTCTTGTGGTCTCTGGTAAAGCCATTGCTCCCAGCGTTTTCAGCATCACTCTTTGTTTGTTTTTGATTAATCTTTGTCCTTTGAAAGTGTAAACATTTGTGAGTCTCGGAGTCTAATAAAATCATAGGCCTAACTCAAATGATTGTTTCATAGGAAGAGTCCATATTTGTATGTATAACATACACATAAACTTGAATATATATTCGTAAAAGTGTATAAACATATAATATATATATTATACTGGGACTCATATATTGTTGAAACATTGAGTGTATATATGAAAAGAAAGGATAAGTTATCGGAGAAGTGGCTTAGAAGAGGAAGAAGTTCTTAGATTCTTTCTCCCTCCTTGTCCCTCTCTCTGAAAGAGAGTCCTCACATTTGTATTCATGGTCTCCCTTCTTTGTAGGTTACAATTATGATTCCCACAACAACCCCGCAGACTTCTTCCTGGACATCATTAACGGAAGTTTCTCTGCTCTGTTCGACACAGAGGAAGACGGCCGTGATAGTACGTGAGTCTTCTAGAGTCTCAGATTTTTGTCTTGCTGGTTTGATTAAAGCACAACCATATGTCTGATTAGAATATAACTTTTTATGTTAATTAACTGTCCCAAAATTAGCTAATAGACTTTGCTGTCTGTTGTGTTTGGTGTTTTTTATTTAATTTATAATCGACCATTTGTGATACTGACACAAGGGAAATTTCTGTTAAGTAAATGTACCTATTGTTTGTCATATTATCTTTGTTTTTGTTGTAGATATGGTTTGCTCATGTAGTCAGACTGGCTTTAAATGTGTGCTCTTTCTACCTCACCTCCTCACTGTAGGTATTACAGGGCTATGTCACCATGCCTGGCTTTATTTATAACATTTTAAAAACATGATGCTTGGCATCTTTGCATACACATTCACATGTGGAAGAAAGCAGGAACCAGACTTCTACGTTAAGAAGTATAGCTCCATAAGGGAAGGAGAACTTTGTTAAGAATTTGGGTCCATATGGGAAAGGCCAATCCTGTTGCTGTATCCATGGGGTAATGACAGTAGTCAGGTCAGTTAGGGATACTTTTCTCATCTGTGAAGAAATTACACAGGAGTAATTATCTTATGCCCAAAGTCTTGTGGGCTGAAGATGGAGCTCAGCTGGTGGAGTGCTTGCCTAGCGTGCACAAAGCCGTGAGTTTGATTCCTAGCAGCACATAACTGGGTGTGAAGGTGCATGACTGTGATCTCAGCACTTGAGACAGAAACAGGAGGACCTGGAGAAGTTTAAGGTCACCCTTGATGTCAGAGCAACTTTGAGCTAGTCTAGGGTACATGAGACTGTCTCAAAAAACTGATACATAATTTATGTGTTATTCATAAAAAGTGTCTCAGAAAAATCAGTTTAATTATTACCTGTTTCTTGTCTTTATCCATTTTTATTTTAAAGCTGACAAATATAAAGAGATTTCTGAGAGACAGCACCAAGTAAGAGAAAAATTGGCGAATATGTATGCCCAGTCCTCCTTATACGGAGAAATGAGAACTGAACTGGATTCACTCTTGGGGGAACAGAAGACAGGGAGGAGCTCAGCCTTGGAGGAGATCATGTGTGTCACCCCTTTCTGGCATCAACTCTGGTGGATTATCTATCGTTCATTCAAAAATTGCCTGGGTTTTCCACGGGTCACAGGGATCCAGGTAATCTGATGAGTTATTTTAATTGTATCGTGAAAAACTCACGTGGGAGCGATTTGTTTCTGAGTCCGTCTACTGCAGGGTCACACTTATCTTCTGCTCCCTTCCATGTGTCTGTCGTCTCCACTCTGCCTGGAATAGAGAAATATTCAATAGAGCAAGTAGACCACGATTAAATTCTTACTTATAAAAATGTTTTTAGTGGTTATTTTTTACCTAGAGGAACT
>JAQHUG010000107.1:202449-218113 GCA_028555095.1 Dicrostonyx torquatus | reverse complement strand
ATATATATACATATGAACTCTTCTTGTGAAATAATCATTTTAATTTGGCCTAAATTTTTGTTGGACTCCATAGACCCACAAATGTTTACACATTATTAAATGAAAAAGGTTAATCAAAAACTTACAATAAAAAATACTGGGCAGCAAATATTCACTTCATATTTGTAGTCAAAGAGAATCAACCATAACTATATTAATATTTTGTTAAGATGAAATTAAGGCAAGACCATTAAAAAATATGTCATCATTCAATCTGACTGTAAAAAAAACAGGCAAACAAAAACATGAGTTTGCAGAATCCAGACTTGAGCCACTACAGCCCTCAATCATCACCTAAACCTGAAATGCAAAGTTACTACTAAGTAAGGTCTCCATAGCTCCTCAGAGTCAGGTTACATGAGGGGAAAACGGAAAATCACTGTCTGCTATATGAGCAAGAACATGATAATGCTGGACCTTTTCAATGCTGTTGAAATTATGGATAAATGGCCCTGAGCCCAGCATGTTAGTTAAGAGGATCAACACAACTAGGAAGCAGAACAAGAGACTCAGTAAAAATCCTGTACAACAGGCATGCATACAAGACAAGAGAAAGAAAAGAGACATGAAGAGCAAAAAGTCTGTATAGTGCAACTAACAGAATCCTGTAACCAAATTAACCAAAGGTATTTAAAATATCCCACACACAGTACGTATGCATGAGGGTCAAGCAGCATTCCTGAGAAACCCTGTTCTCTCCACAGATCCCATGAATGAAAGAGGTCCCACAGCAAATCCAGCCATACCTGCAGATTTGAAGTACTCCAAAGCCTCTTGTGCAGGCCCATGAAACATGGCTTTTCCCGAGGCCACTAAGGTGAGGCTGTCAAAAAATCTGAAGATGGAGTACTGGGGCTGATTAATGGAGAAAATGATTGTCCGTCCCCTCATAGACATCCTAAGTTTAAAGAGGAAAAAATAATAAGTCACTGGACAGAGAGGAGCCTTGAGATTCTCAACAAAATATTTTATTCCTGAAGTTATTCTCATTTCAGCTTAAATTTTTCTTAAAAAACACCTTGTCTCACTTGTGTTATGCACCTGATAGGTAAACCAAGATCCAAGCCTTTATTTAAAAAAATTAAGAATTCTAACATGTGGGGTGTTAATAGTTCAGGGTCCACTCAAGTGTTATTATGTAGATCCCTGTGCTGTCTTCTCAGACACTGAATCGGAATATCTGGGAGTCAGGGCAGGGAATCCATATCACGAACAGACAGACCATGTGATTGACAGGTTCACTCAAGCTTGAGAAGCAATGACAGAGCAAACATTACAGCTGTGACTGTAAGCACAATTCCCCTCAATCATTCACACTTTCTGTCTCTTCAGGAATTGGTGTTCACTGTTCTATGATGTGACTCACATTCCTAATCACTTGCTCTCCCTAAACACTTCAGCAATAACCACATTTCAACTTTCAATTTTGGCATAATGCAAATCTAATATAATTTCCCCCTTTCTGTTGATAAGGCTCAAAAGGTCAAGCAATAAACCAAGGGGTCAGCTAGGGAGGGTAAAGCCTGTGACTTGATCATTGGTTTAATTCCATAATGGGAAAAAAATAAGATGAATTACCATTTCAAAAAATCTGTATGAGCACCAATAACAAAAACAGTGTTTAAAACTGCTATGAAAATATCTTCATAAGATATGGGTATGGTGGCATATTTGTAACATTCCAGCACTTGGGAGGATCTGGAGTTCAAGGCCTGCCTATGCTATGTGAGACCTTTTTCAAAAAGACAAACAGAAAGATGAATGAAATAGAGGAATAGGGAAAGATGGAGTAAGTAATGAATGTCAGAAATACTAAAGAAGGGAAGAACATAAGAAAGGAAGGGAGAGAAGAAGGAAGGAAGGAAAATGGGAGGGAGGGAGAAAAAGATGGAGGGAGGGAGAGAGAAAGGGATGGAGGGAGGGAAAGGAAAAGAGCATAGTAGTGCACATCTTGAGTTCCACCAGGACAACTGGTTTGTATAGACAAGATAAGGGCAGAATAATGGGCATGATAACCGATTATTTTCCTGAAAGACTATTAATAAACCACAAAATGAAAAGTGCAATTTCATATCATATTACCCAGCAACCACCAGCCTGACTAGATGATCAAGATTCGATACAAGAAAGCAAGATTACTCAATTAGTAAAGGAACTTGATGCAAAGTCTAAAGATCCTAGTTCATTCCCCACCCACTTACTTGGATGAAGGAGAAAGCAAACTCTTTGAGTTCTCCTCTGACCTCTACAGGCATGCTATACAGGTACACATGTGCACACACTCAAACACACACATAATAATAATGTTTTTTAAAAGGATTCTACCACTAGGATGCACTTCCAGGAATGTTGGAGATATAGGAGAACACAGCATACCAGGGCCTGAGTCTGCTCCCAGAACATCGGGAGAAACCACATTGGGAGTAACCCCATTCAATGCATTGATTACCCAAGGAAAGAGATCCAGGGAAGGAGGGTAGCGTTCCATACTGGAAAATGAGCAGAAACCTGATCTTACAGTGTATCCTGAAGCAAACAGAAAAAGGGATAAACAGGGAAGGTGGTGACAGTCTACAGGCTAAATGGCAGCAAGGCCCCAGCTGTTGATTTCATCACTGGGAAGGTACAATGGTGGAGTGATCTTCCTTCCTTGTGGGACAGGCAACAGTATTTAGGGTGATGGAATATCATGTCAGAACAAAACAAAGAACAAGGGGAAGGAAGGAAAGGCGAAAGGACTGTAAGTTCAATAGCCAGGAGCTTACATCATGGGAATGGGATAGTTCTTACATAGTTTCTGGGATTATTCAGTCAGTTTGAAACTCTATTAATTTCTAAAATGTGCAAATCCTAACCCTTGCATATTTTCTATAAATATTTCACTCACAAACTTATTTTGTGAGAGAAGAAAATACCATTTTTTTTTACTACATTCTTTCCCTTGTTCAGGACCTAGACCTTAGAAATTATTCCCTCAGTCATCACATCCAGGGCTAATCCCAAAAATAACCCTACTTATTCTATATTCAAAGCTACACAGAACACATCATTTGATAGCTAAGGAATCACCATAACTAAACATTCTGCTGACATTTAACATCCCCATAGAGTAGCTGCAGAACCTTTTCCATGATGTATTGCTCTGCTCTAAACTCAAAAGACTTCTCACATCCATCCCCTGCCATGGAAAACCTTAGTGCTTACATTGACCCAGGTGCTCTAGGCAATCTGTACTCAATGCAACCTCACTTCAACTCTGAATGTGGAGAACAGAACTGTAACCTTCCAAAAACCCATTTGTTGAAGACTTCACATCTAAGAACTTAAAATGTGGATATAATTGGAGACAGAGTCTTTAAAAAGGTAATTAAGTTTTGATGAAATTACTAGGGTATCCTAATGTAACTGGTATCCATTTAAGAGATCAGGGCATAGACACGTGAAGAGAAAGAAGATACCATCCACAACTCAGTGACCAAAGTCTCAGCAAATATGGCCTATGAAGACCTTAATGCTTGGCTTCCAGGATCCAGAAGTGTAAGAAATTTAACTTCTATCTAGTCACCCATTCTATGGGGTCTTTGAGAGTGCACTACCAACTTTCCATCCCCTCAGACCACTGGGTTATAGTCAACTTGATCTCTTTAATGTTCCAGACACGTCAAACATGCCATGTCACAGAGCAAATACATTTTTCCTCCAGCCTGCACTCTGTTCAGATCTCACCCACTCAGCTCTCTTGACACTGGCTTGAGTGCTATGGGGACATGCTATTTAAGGCAGTGCTGCACCTTCACCACAGCCATCATTCCCTATGCTCTTGTCTCATTGTTCTTGATGTGTATTCTTTGTTAGTGGAGTTTTCCATCTAACAAACAAGGAATCTTTTGCTTACTTCTGAATCTCCTGCACCAAAAATAGGCGTAAATAAGTAAATAAGTAAATAAAACTCAGTGTTCCTTCAGCACTTACCTTTTCAAGATCGAGATGACATCAGTAGAAGTGCTCAAGTCTAAGCCAGTGGTGGGATCATTCAAGAACAAAATGGGATGCTCGGTGACCAGCTCCATTGCTATACTGGTCCTTTTCTCAAGCTCTTTAGACCTAGGCTAAAGCGCCAACAACCATCATTATCCAAAAGAACATCCACACTTACTGTCATTTGGTGAACAAGCCTGTTCTAGCAATACAAGATTTTGTTCTATCATCATTCTGACAAGCAAAAATATGGACACCTGAACGAAGAAGGGAGATTTTCTTTTCCAAGTGAGTAGAGACTCAGGTCAGACTTGACATGAAGCTTGTGATAATGACAGTTATTATTTGTTCTTTATCAAGTCACATATTCTAGGGTAATAAGTCATCACACTACAAGTCTGGTTCAGTGAAATGTCTGTCTAAGGAACGAGGAAAATGAGACAGGAGAAGATGAAGTAGCTCTAGTAATTTAGTAGTCATTTTACACCATCCCAACACACACAATACATAGAAAATTGACACAACACACATAGAATACAACACACTGACACACAGACACACACTGCTTTTTACCAAAAATTCCACATTGCCTTATTAGGCACTTTTACTCCCTTACAACTTTGCAAATTGACATTATTTACACTGTACAACATCACAGAATTCATGACTCATCCTTGTAGGCAAATTCAAATGTGGCATAGTCTACAAGTCAAACTGATACAGTCTTGGTACCAGTCAACATCATTATGTAAGGTAGAGAGAATAGCAGGGTTTAGGGGGACAGAGAACTAGGGAACAATTCTCTACAAACATGATGACCAAAACCATAATCAAGCCATACTGGCAACAAACAACAAAGTATGTTTGGGAAGTATGCATGAATGTGGTCATAAGTATGAGGATAAAGGAACTATTCATTTTGATAGGTATGTATAGAGCTTATAGGTAATCAGATGCCCTTATTTTTATGGATGAAAAGTAAGTACTCAGGAGGAAGAAACTACTTAATTTTCTGTTAAAAATGCTGCAGTGGGAAACAGTTTTATGAGTATGCTGTTGAAAACACTAAGAAGTTCCGGGCAGTGGTGGCACACGCCTTTAATCCCAGCACTTGGGAGGCAGAGGCAGGCGGATCTCTGTGAGTTCGAGACCAGCCTGGTCTACAAGAGCTAGTTCCAGGACAGGTTCCAAAGCTACAGAGAAACCCTCTCGAAAAACCAAAAATAAATAAATAAATAAATAAGGAAAACACTAAGAAGTCCAGTAGGCTGGTATTATCAAGTGTATGATTGATAGGGGAGGGGGATTAAGGGAGCAGGGATTGGATGGGAGGGGACACTTCAATTGTGATGTGAAATGAATGAAAAAAATAGTCTAAAAAATTACTTTACATTTCTTGCAATCTATTATTTTATTTCATGTCTTTCAAGAAGTTAATAAGTATCTTCATATGTTGTCCCTAATTCATGAAAATCATATTCTGGGGAGCCCAAACATATCACCAAACATCTGCTCTACAGACATCTGTAAATACAATGAGACACGTCTGCTCCTGGCAGCACCAATTACTTCAAGAGGAAGATGTGCATTGAAGAGGCACCTCATGGAGTTTGTTAGCCATTTGGGCAAGAAACTGCTTTTGCCTGGACTGCTTGATGCTAAACTGTATGAACTGGACATGCCGGACTCACAGAGAAATGACTTCTGAACTTAAATGTGAGACAGTCCTTCGGGGTTCCTGCTTCATGAAAAGTCTGCCTGACATTCTGCAGGACAAAGAAGAAAGTGACTGACAAACTGCCAGTATAGGTGGAACTGTCTTTGAAATTTCCTGATGGAAAAGTCTGCCAGATACTATGGGCCTGTAGGATGAAGATGGATGCTCCAATGGTAGATAAAAACTTTGGGTGACTGTCCAGGCAGTGGGATAACTCTGTCAATTCAAGAGTATTGAAAGTTGCTTACAATGCACTTCCTGTTTACTTAGGAAACATTATATCCTTCTGGAGTCTTTGATGCACTTGAAGAATAAATAGTTATATTATAGTTTTCTTTAATTACGATAAAAGATTAAAAATAGATATAAATATTGTAACTGTAATTCTTGCTTGATACTTTTTTGTTATATTTAATTCGACTATGTTAAAGTTTAAATCCTTCCTTTTTATTTAAACAGAAAAGGGGAGGTGATGTGTGATTCCCCTATGTATGCTGTGAATTAATAATAAAGAATCTGTTTCAGGCAGTTGCTTAGCAGAACAGAGCTAGGCAGGGAAAACTAAACTGAATTCTGATAGAAAGGAGGCAGATTCAGGGAGAAGTCATGGAGACACCGCTGGAGAAAGACGTGTTGAAAATTTGCTGGTAGGCCATGACCTCATGGTAATGCACAGATTAACGGAGATGGGTTAAATTAAGATATAAGAGTTAGACAATAATAATCTAAAGTTAATGATTTAAATAATATAGTTTCTATATGATTATTTCAGGAGCCTGGGTGGCCAGGAAATGAACAAGTGTCTCTTACAACATCTTCTCAATGAAGTGATGTCATTGTGAGAGTCAGAATGGTGTGGAGAACACAAGAAGAGGGAAGCAACCTTAATGTTGAAAAACTCCAGGCATGTAATAAATTAAAAGCCTAATCAGATTCTATTATCAATGCAATGCTAAGAACATTTGGGAAATATGAATAGTTATAACCTGTCAGGGCTGATGTTATTAAGATTTTGCTCATTTTGATAGTTAAGAATGAAATTGTTAAAAGAACCAAATGCCCTTATTTTTCTAAAAAAGAGTATTCTGGGATGAAATACTTTTCAATAATCTTTCTAATATGTCAGTAAGAAATTAGTTAGCTAATACAATAGTCATCTGTGATGCTCACTACTTATCTATTACCCTTCCTAATCCTTACAGGTCTCAAAAGGAAGCATCACTTGATCCATTTATTGTTACATTTGCCCAAGGTTGCATCTATCAAACCTTACACAGAGTCTGGGAATAAATATTAGCAGAAGATGAGGAAGCAGGGGCGATGGCAAAGTATACCTTAGTCTGGCCATTTACTAAGATAAAAGGTGAACAAGTAGCCTAAAAGGTTTTATTTTGGCATACAGTTCAAAAGGATAGTTGACCATTGCAGGGAAGTCAGCACAGGAAGCTGATACAACTGGTTACATCCAGTCCAGAGCACAGAGAAGATGAATGCATGCATGCCTGCCATTCAACTCACTTTATTCATGCTCATGCTACCCAGGACCTAAATCAAAAGAATGGCGTTGCCTAAGTGGGCTGGGTCTTTCCATGTATCTTAGCTTAATCAAGATAATCAGATGCCTTGTCTGATTCCTGACAAACAAAATTGTCCACAAGTCAACCTGACTATAATTCCTCATTGAGGCTTTCTTCTAGATGATTTCAGATAATTCTAGGCTGTGTCTAGTTGACAGTTAAAACTGGCCACCACTGACAGTATGAGATAAAAACACACACAAAAAAAAAGGCTAGAGAAAACAACATGCACTATACAAGTTATAAATAAATGCTAAAGAGACCAACTAAACGCAGAGTGAACACAGAGCCAGAGTTCTCCATCTCACATCCTGTGTCAGTGCAGAAACACATTCTGAAACAACAAGGGACAAGTCCTCTAGGGGAAGAGACAAACAGAAAAAAAGCACTTGCCAAATTCTCTAATGAGTCAAGAGTGTAAGGTTGAGGGAAGAGGGGGCTCAGGTGAGGAGCACTTGGAAATGGCCATGTGAGGAACTCTCTTCCCTGCTGGATCCCACTCCATTCCTAGGTTTAGCCATTGTAAAGAAGGTTTTGCAGCTCAGTTTCCACTCCACAGCATGTAACCAGTCACTTACCCATTAATACAGAGAGCAGCTGCATTGACCACACACATTATATGGAGTCTATTTCTCTCTTTCTCTGTCTGCCTGTCTTTCTTTCAAGATTTTTCTTCACATTACCTTGACATTTGACTCTTTATCCAGATGCAGAAGTTCAAGGACCTCATTAATTCGTCTTCTCTTTTCATCTCTTGTCATAGTCATTGGCAGTCGAAGAGCTGCTGAGAACTCTATGTTGTCTCTCACAGTCACCGTGTGCATCACCACGTCATTCTTAAGTGGGATTTTAATTACAAATAGTTATCAATGCGACCATCACTCTAAAATATGTAACCTGGTCACATATAAAGCACATCCAATGCTCTACTTAAAATTATTCTTTCAGGTTTACTCTTTTCAGGTACAGAACCTGATGCAGTAACTTTCATTCCCCTCCCACTTCCTTTCCAAGTAGTACACAGAGATTTTGGTGACTGCTTCAGCAATTATTTTCAAAAACCATCTTCTAAGCAATGGAGAAAGTAGGGCTTATATATGTCTCATATACCTAACTGAAAACACACAAATCTACAAGTTGAGCATCTAACCACACAGAATTAGGGGAAATCTAAAATTACAAACCCACCAACACTTACCCGTGGCACATAACCAGAAGTACATGTGAAATTAGCAGGTCGATGTTTTCCATTTATCAAAATATCTCCTGATAATCCACGTGGATCTTTCCTTGCAGCTAAGACATCTAATAACCTACAAGGGTTACACGTGTTGTGTGGTTTACTTCCTCCCTTCAGTAACAGCTATCAGCTCTCAGATGCTCAGAATAAAAATGTTGCATAAGTTTAACTAAGGTCACACACACACACACACACACCTTTTCTATTCAGTGTATGCTCTAATACAGCTCAGAATTATGAATGTAAGACATGAGTCACATGACCTCCCCTCCCTGAGATCTGACCTTGGGGACTCAAACAGGTAATGTGCTGCTGTATTTTGAGAATTATTTCTGGTGATGTTTCTTATCCCCAGAAAACTTCTGTTTCACCTTCCCAATTTTCATACTATCTCACCACATTAAACAATAATAATATTACCCAAAACCATATGCCAATCACTCTATCATTTCCTATCAGTAAGATGCTCTAATAAGACTTGCTATTCTTGGTTGAAAATTAGGAAGCACCCTCCTGCACATTATAACCTGTACTTGGGACCAGAATAGATACACCCACACAATATTTATATAAGTCCTATAGAAGTGGTTTTTACAGCACAGAAACTAGATACAAAGAGCTTGCAAATGCTCTCTGTTATACTCACAAACATCTGCTCCCATCTTGAGGACCCATAATTGCATTGAGGCCAGGTTTCATGATCCCACTGTAAACACAAAATCATACTGGTTGATTTTTTGACTTAAAAGAAGTTATATTTATGTAGGGTCTAGTCTGAATATGCTATTGACATTACATGAATTTGTATACAGAAATTAAGCACAAACTCAGGAAAAATTAAAATATTAATAGAGGGCTATTATTTTTCAAATGAATAATTTATTTTTTAAAAGAAAACCCCTTTCTTACTTTACATATCTATGCCAGTTTTTCACTTCCTGCCTTCCTCCCACTCCCTCCACCTTACCCCTCCCCATCCACTACTCAGAGAGGGTAAAGCTTTCCATGGGGAGTCAACAAAGTCTAGCACATTGCTTTGAGGCAGGACGAAGACCCTCCTCACTATATCTAGATTGACCAAGGTATCCCTTCAAAGAGAATGGGTTCCAAAAGCCAGTACAAGCAGTGGGGATAAATTGTGGTCTCCCCGCCAGTGACCTCACAGTCTGCCCCAGCCATACAACTGTCACATGAGGTCGACTATTTAAAAAGATGGTCAATTCTAATGGTGATGCGTCAGAAAAATGCCTCAGATATTACAAAACCCCTGTTGTTTATTATTTAAAGACTTGTCTTTTTTGAAACATAGTACATCTAAGTTCTGTGTCCTTGAAAAGTAGCAGATTCTCAGGAGAACTCCATTACACATACAGTCTTTATGTGTCAAGCATATAACAGCTTCTTGCTAATGTTTGATGAGCAGTATCGTAATATAGCCCTGCTTGCTGCCTCTAGACTTCGTAACAAGTAACCAATGATTCATGGGATATTAGTAGTATTGTTGCTATTATTAAAATAGAATAATACCACAATCAATATATATCAAGTATAAATTCAAAGACTAGAAAAAAGCACTCAGAGGACAGGAGAGTGTTGCCAAGTCTAACACTCAAAATAAATCAAAAGAAAAGAACCCTTATTCAAAATAGAAAATCACAATACACTTCCACAAAATTTTGATTTCTTTCCCTGCAAAAGGGATTAAAATATGCTCAGTTTAGGATTGAGGGACAACCCTCAAGTAGAGGACATTATTTACTGGTGTATAGTTACAACATAAACACAATCTATGTTCAAAAACCTGACTGATTAATTCAGAGTAGTTAATATTCAGATTGAAAAAGGCATATTCTTATAGAAAACATAGCTATGTTCCCAATTCCTATTTCATATTCAGACACTGTGTCAATCCTTTGTTCTTCTCATTCCCTTCTTGTAAGAAAATGATGGAAGTTCTAGACGGAGGAGCAGAGCCAGTACTCAAGAACAGAGGCTATGGTGGGGATGGGGAGGAAAAGTCTACGCAGACTCCACAGGGAAATCTTGGTATGTGTGCTCTTTCCTCATCATTTGGTTAGAAGCATGGTTCTCTAAGTCATGGAACAATGTGTGAAATGTTGGTTTTAGCGCTTAATGAATTTTGAGCAAATATTTGAGGACCCAGACTTTCTGATGTTGGGACTTCCTCATTGCTTCCATCTCATTGCTGGTAACTGACCCAGTCAGCCTGTTAGAAACTCTCAGTTCAGTTTTGGGTGGGATGTGTGCATAGATGTGTACACAATTCTTTTATATATTATAATTTCTAGGAAATAATTCTCAATATTTCCACTGTAACCTTTGATTTTAATAGTATGTCTTTGATATTTTCATCCCTTATTTTATGGAATTAAAATTATTTCTCAGTGCTTTTGTTGCTGTAGTTTTGGTTGTATGTCTAAGGGATGTATCAAGTTTACTTATGTTTTCAAAGAACCAATTTTTTGTTCCGTTAATCCATTATTTTGTTCTTTGGTCTCCTTCACATTAATTTTACTGTGATTGTGAATCTGTCTGTATGTATAGCAAGGTAAGGCTGGGGATGGTTCATTGGTGAAACACTTGCTGTGTGTGGATTCCTAAACCTCCAGAATTCACATAAAGTTGGGTGTAGTGGTGGCACCTGTAACTCCATGCTCTATGGAAATATGGGAGACAGAGGCAGGAGAATTATAGGATGCTTGCAGGCAGCTGGCCTGGTATACACTGCAGTGAGCAATGAGGGACTCTGTCTGCAACATGGTAGAAGGGGAAGACCAGTGCTCAAGGTTGTCCTCTTATCACCTTGTGTCATGGTGTGTCACAGCATTCACACATCTACACACGTGAACATGCATATATATATACACTTGTACACACACAAACACACAGACACATACACAGTTTACTGACAACAGAGAAAGTGTGTGTTTGTTAAAAAGTTGTTCAATGTTGTAGTCTCTAGTTCATGCACATACCTAATATTTGATAGTTTTTCTATCACACGTGGTTTTTTACAAAATGGAAAGCCACAATGCACTGTTTCTTGATAGCTTATGTTATGAAAACTTAACACAGCCTCTCCAGTCAATGTCTTCAGGTCACTGGTGTCTAGTCCAGGAAGATCATTAAGATTTCTTTCTATCATTGGGGTTGCAACAGGGTCATTATTGGAAGACATCTTGAGATGTCTTCCTTCCTGTAGAAGGAAAGGCAACAGTAAGTTGATGGTCCATGAAAACAACATTATTACACAGAACAGCACACTTAAAGATTGTGTGATTGTTTTAAATTGTGCAGTCAAGGACAGATTACTTTCTGATGAACAGTACATATCACTGTGATTCTCTAAGGACCTAATGAGAAGGAGACATAACTGAGTACAGACTCCCCTTAGATACCAAATTCCTAAGAAACAAATGACCCCAAATGAGTAGAGAATAAATGCCATACATAATTAATAAAGGAAGACAGAAAAAGATAAGGAAAAAGATTTGTCTTACTTCAAAAGTATATTATGATTAATATAAGTTCAGAAGGTAGAATACATGACCACCACGACCACATGTCCTGTGTGTGCGTGTGTGTGTATCTGTGTTACATTATGAGGTATAAAATAATAACAAGTTGGGCTTGCACAGAGATCAGGAGACATTTCTGACTATTTCCAGCTTCAGACTGCACCTCTGGTCATCAGGCATCTTCAGACATCCAAGAAGATGAACTGCTGGCAATGACATCATCATTGCTGTAACGGGTGTGTTTAAATTCTAAGAAGACTAAGATTTTAATTGACAGGGATTAGAGACACCAAAATAGTAGCTAATCAGCTTAAGACTTCCAAGAAAAAAGAATATAAATGAAATTTAGATATTCAATTTCACAATTTATTGTCTGCTTTAAAGTAAAGCCTTTAGTGAACCGAGCTAGTGAAAAGGTTTAAAATACCATTGTCAACACATCCAGCTTTCTTTCTAATATCTGTTGTCTTTGAGTAGTGAGCTCCTGCCTGTGAGGGACCAGTGGCACAGGCAAGCCTCCTCCAGGAGAATCCTTAAAGCAGACAGGGTGGGAGCAGCTGTGTGAAGAGCTCTGATGAAAACCAAAGCAGCCAGGGTTGAGGGACAGCAGCACTGAAGCAAACCTAGGCCCTCCTGCCATAAGCCATAAAAGTCACCCAAGTACAGGGCCTACTCCAGAAGAGGCAGGAAAACAAAATCTGCTAAACACATCTGTCAGATGCTCTGTTAGGCTTGAGGAAAATTATTAGCAGTCAGTCTGTCACCAAGCAAATGTGGAACTTCAGAACAATGGAATCCTCTAAACCCTCTGCCTTGGGATTAAGAAGGCTTTGGTTTTGGGATTACAAACAAATCAAACTACGGGGCTAAGGCTCTGCCACATCAGTGTGCTCTGCTCACACATTGATAGAAAAATGTTAAACCTCTCTTAAAACATACTATCCATAATTTCAATTACAAATTTCTAGGCATGTTAATAAACATGATCAAACATTCCTAAAGAACATAGAAGGAGGGTCACAAGTAATCCAGACTGCGCTTAAGCAATCATTAATAATATAATAATTGATCACTACATTCAAAGACAGAAAGAACGAAATTATAGATTTCTTTTCACAGGATGAAAAATCTATTTTAAAAACAAGCATAATTAAGTAAAGGCATTTAGCAACCACCTAAACACTAATAAATTATCAAGGAGAATGAGAAAAACCCATGACTGATACTGAAATGAAATCCATTCTGAAAGAGAATTATCATATGGAAAAAGAAGCTCCATGTTGGAAAGAAACAGAGGTACATGGGAGCATAAGGCATCTGCAGGACTTGACAAAAGGGACTGAAGTTCCTATACAAGAACACCTGTGACAGGAGATGATGCAGATGACAACACATGGAGAAACACGGGCCTGGGCCTGAGAGCACAGGTCAGTGCATGTTTAGCATGTGTGAGGCCAGGCAGCAACTCCAAGGTAAAAAAATCTGTGCTGGTGACCACAGGTTGGCAGAAGAGACCTACTACTCTCATGAGACTTATATCCAGCATGGGCATTTGTAAATAGACGGTTCCTGTTCCAAGGGCCCAAATAACTGACTCAGAGGATGAATAAATATGAATTATAAATGCTAGGTTAATAGCTCAGGCTTGTAACTAGCTACCTCTTTCACTTAAATTAACACGTATTTCTATTTATGGTTTGCCATGTGGCTCATGACTTGTTACTTCATTTCTTACACATCCTGCTTGATTGGCAGCTGACTGGCTTCTCTCCTGACTCTGTCTTCCTTCTTCCCATCTTTCTCAATTTGACTTTCTGGCATAACTTCCTGCCCAACTACCAGCCTGTCAGGTTTTTATTAACCAATGAGAGTAACACACATTCATAGAGTAGAAATTATTTGTTTCACTTCAGATATTTGACCTGACACTGTTCCTGCATGGCAGAGCAGTACTGGGAATAAACTCACTGAATCAAGTACTGTCATGGGGATGCCATGTGAAAAACATCCATGCATACAATTATATCAACCACATGTCAGATTATTGAATAACAAGGCATTCATAAATGGCATCAACTTTCTTGTCTTTCATTTCCCGGCACTTTTGTTTCTTCTGAGGCTTGTGGCTTTTGGCAAGTGTAAACTATTCCCTTTCAATCCTAGTGGCCAACATTGCCTCTCAGATCTCAGACTGCATTGAGAACAATACACAGTGTCACCCATAAAGACATACAGTGGTGCAAGGGTTAAAGCAGAGCTGTGGAAGGGAGAACAGAGCTGATACACAAGCAGCAGAGAGACCTGTTCTGAAACAGGGAGGCCAATAAATACACAGTTGTTTCAAGGCACAGAGTCAGTTCAAGATAGAGAGATGCTTCCTGGGGCAGGTTGCTCCAAAGCTCAGAGCTGACTCCCGGCATAAGGGGTCTGAGCAAATGGGAGCTCAAGTGGAACACTTCAATTAGGGCTGATCACGTGAGCAGACATCCTGAGACAGAGTTTAGAGTTTGTTGCCTTTTTTTGAATGACACATACAACAGATGGCCCGATGATGGCTCAGTGGGTATGAACCAAGTGAGGGCATTGCAGCCCTCATTGCTCTGGTGTTTAGGACAAGCACAAAAGCTTGGTTTCTCAGAAAGGTCTTCAAACCTCCATGGGTTTAGGTGTTCCTGTCCTGTTATGTTTATAGATAGGATAAACAGAAGTTTCTGTCCCACCCAATCCTGCAGTCACTCAGTCCCAAAGAAACACAGATAGGCTTATAATAATTATAGAATGTTTGACTGGTGACTATTCTCTTCTGTTCCTCTTCTAAGAATTCTCTTATTCTGATTGCCCTGCCTATACTTTCTTCCTGGCTACTGGCAAATCAGCATTTTATTAAAAATAATATGAGTAATAAACCTTTACAGTGTACAGGAGCAGTGTCCCAAAACCAGGTAGGAATAACTTGTTTCTATTGTTTGTATTAATGAGTTATTTATCAATCTATGCCTTACTATCTGTGCTGAACACATGCACGCATAAAGTACAGAACCATTTTGGTTTCTAAAACTGACTCATGGGGCAATTTGTGTGCAGCAGACAGGGGCTGAGAACTTTGAACCTGAGTAAAAGGATTACTCAATTTCTACAGCTTCTTCCTTATTACATGGTGGTTTGCTGCTGCATAGGATCTGAAAATGCTGAGGCAAACAGCTCAGCTCCCAGAACTTCTCTCCATTGTAGAACTCCATGCTCTGTTAGCCATCCCCACTTCTCCAAAGCATCAGGGAGACACTGCTTTGTTTAGTCAAACCCACAGACAGAAGTGCCTACCTGGACCACAGCCCACAAAGACCTCTGGGGCTAGCTGTGGAGAAGACTATACAAAAACTGGAGGTCTTTAATGTGAATGGTATTTTGTTTCTATATTGATTTTAAGGTCTTGCTCTTTTCTCTTATTCTCTTTTTCTTTTTACTAATCTTACTTCCTATACATTTTGGTTGATGTTGTTTATTTGATACAGGGTTTCTCTCTGTAGCACCAAATGTCCTTGAACTCACTCTGTAGACCAGGCTGGCCTTGAAC
>JAQHUG010000107.1:119780-139118 GCA_028555095.1 Dicrostonyx torquatus | reverse complement strand
CAATCTACAAGTGAAAAGAAAGGCTGGAGCCAAACCCTTATCTATTGTTTTTCTAAATTGTTAGCTTTCAGCTACCAAGTTGCATGGCATCCTCAGGCTGGCAGATATTGGAGCCCACACAACACAGCCAGATTTTTTCTCAGTGAGGCATTTTCATCTTTTCATCTTGCTTCCTCTTTCTCTGGCTGGTGACTACTCTCTCCTTTTCCTCTTCCAAGTATTTTCCTATTTTGGTCACCATGCCTATGCTTCCTGCCTGGCTACTGGCCAATCAGCATTTTGTTAAAATAATATGAGTGACAAAGCTTTACAGTGTATAAGAAATAGTGTCCCGTCTTTGCAAGGGTAGCTGGGACGAATCTGCACAGGGGCAGCACTGGTAGTCACCGCAGTTCCATCTTTTTCTCCACGATGTTGCCCTTGGCCAAAAAAGCACTAAGTCGTCTCCAAGTTCGAAGCATTCAGCAAGTGGTGGCAAGACACAGCCATCAGAAGTGGACACCTAATTTCCACGACAAATATGGAAATGCTATATTAGCAGCTGGAGGCCTCTTCTGTATTTCTGTATGGACATATACAGCAACATAAATTGGAATAGAATGGAACCTGTCACCTGTTGGCAGAGTCACCCCCTAGGAATGGAGAGATCAGTAGTCATGCCAGCTCATGCAATAATCAAGGAATTGTTTCAAAACCAATCTATAAATGATGCCAAGTCAAAGAATCATGTACCACTAAAATATGGCATATTGAAGAAAAAATAAAGTACCTTTGAAACCTTCAAAAAAAAAAAGAGTGTCCCACAACCAGGTAGGAATAATTTGCTTGTACTGTTTTCATTAATGAGTTATTTATCAATCTATGTCTTACTATCTGTGATGGACACTTGCACACATTAGGTACAGAGTCATTTTGTCTCAGCATTTGCTTTCAAAATGAAACAAACCCCTGCTATATAAATGGAGTCACTCAGGGCATGGCCCACTCTGAAAAATCCTGTCATGTACAATACACAGGAACACAGATGGGCACAGCCCAAGCTCTACATACTCTGTCTCTCACAGTGCTAAAACCCAGAGATTTTATTCTCTGAGTTTAAGCTGTGGTGGGATCCAAAATCATCTACCACATGTCATGGTGCCCTGGGATGTACTGGTGGGACAGTAATGGAGGTGGAAGTGACTAAAACACACTCCTAGTTCAAGCTGTGGAGGAATAAGGACAGCCAGTCCTGCCTCCTATAACTGAAATGACATGGCTCCTCTGGATGACTGCTGAGCCCAAGAGTTCTGAGCAGGTGATTGGCAGATTCTTTGGTTTCTGAAACTGACTGGTGGTACAATTTGTGTGCAGCCGAGATGACTTGAGAACTGTGAACCTGAGTGAAAGGATTACTCAATTTCCATAGCTTCTTCCCTATTGCATGGTGGTTTGGTACTGGATAGGATCTAAAAATGCTTAGGCAAAGAGCTCAGCTCCCAGAACTTCTCTCCATTGCGGAAGTCTATGCTCTGTTTGCCATCCTCACTTCTCCAAAGCATCCAGGAGACACTGCTTCATTTAGACAAACCCACAAACAGAAGTGCCTACCTGGACCACAGCCCACAAAGAACCCTGGGGCTAGCTGTGGAGAAGACTATACAAAGACAGAAGGTCTTTAGTGTGAATAGTATTTTGTTTCTACACTGATTTTAAGGTCTTACTTTTTTCTCTTATTCTCCTTCTCTTTTTCCTAACCTTACTTCCTATACATTTTAGTTGTTGTTGTTGTTTACTTGATACAGGGTTTCTCTCTGTAGCACTGAATGTCCTTGAACTCACTCTGTAGACCAGGCTGGCCTCAGACTCAGAGATCTCCCTGCCTCTGCCTCCTAAGTGATGGAATTAAAGTTATGCATCACCACCTCCTGTTCATTATTTCATTATTCCTATTATTATTATTGTAGGAAGTTGGCTCCAGTATTGTTACTGCAGTTTATTCTGCACTCTGACCAGTGCTCTCTGTAGGAAGAAGCTTACTGTACAAATCCTCATATCACTGTGCAAACCATATTCCCTCCCACAGGTACACAAAGCACAACAATGAAATACAAGAATGTAGGAAAGAAAACTTTCTCAAAGTATCATAATTCTCAGCAACTGAATCCAAATGTATTTATTTGGATAGAGTGATGAACAAATTATTCAGGAGGTTTACATACAAAGGACTGCAACTTCAAAAAGATAGACAGCTGAAGGAATAAGCAAAACAATATATGATATCAGTGATAAATAGAAAATTTTTAAAAATGCAAATATTGAAAAAGTTTGCAGCTAAACTTTTAAAAATTCAGGGGAAACCACCACCAACAGACGAGATTAACTGAAAGACAAAAATACTGGGACTTCAAATACAAAGTTAATGAGTTATTGCATTCCTCTTTATTCAAGAGGAATAAAGAAAACTTATGATGACCTCCTGGTCATGACAGACAGACGAAACAGGAATGTTTTTATTAGAACAGAGTGCTAAAACAGAGACTAAAGTTACAGAAAACCTACTCATTCAAGCAATATCCTAAAATACTCTGTATCTATTGAGAGATTCAGAAATCCAGGTACAGAGTTAACTTAGACCACCACATAGATACGTCCAGAAAATAATCTTGTCATTTAACACTCTTGGTAAAATTTAGAGAGTTCAGAACAAGAAAAGAATGTTGAAAGTGTTTACAGAGAAGAGCCAGTCATGACAGCAGCACCCTCCTTGACAGAAAGGCTAAAGGGCAGGGCATGCAACTATATATTTTGAGCGATCAAGGAAAATAACAGACAACCAAATGTGACTAAACGCAAACTTGTCCTTTATAAAGATCTTCAAAATGAACATAACTAAAGCAGTGCATGAACAATGAGACAACAGTGAATAAGACACTCATGGGAAAATAAAAAACACAGAGGAAGAAGACAAAAACTACAATTACAAGAGCTCAGGAGAAAATAAGCCCTATAGTTCTAAGGAATCAACAGCGGTGACTCAGGAAGTGTACTGATTAGCATTTGTCAACTTTATACAAGCTGGAGTCATCTGGGAAGAAGAATCCTCAGTTAAGGAATTGCCTGCATCAGATTGGCAAGTTTGTGGAACATTTTCTTGATTAATGATTGATGTGGTAGGGCCCAGACTGCTTCGACACTACTGGGACACTTAAGAAAGCAGGCTGAGCAAGCCATGAGAAGCAACTAGTGAGCCATGTTCCTCCCTGGTCTCCGATTCAGTTCCTGCTTCAGTTAAAATGCCTTTTCTTTTTTAGTGATGACTGTGATGGGGAAGTGTAAGCCAAATAAACCTTTTCCTCCCCAAGTAGTTTTTGGTCGTGTTGTTTTATCAATGCAATAGAAAGCAAACTGCCAATGAGCCAGCAAACATCTAAGATGAGAGAGAAAGAAAAGGACGCAACAATTGAAACCAAAACAGAAAGTCAGGAGGTGAAGAGAAGCCCACCAAATTATAGGATTTTATTCAGTACAAACATTTTAACAGTAACCTAAATATAAGTGGTCTCAATTCTGGAGTAAAAGAAGCAACTGGCAGGCTGAGTTGAAAAGCAGGAAATGTTAATTATTGTTTATTGCAGCGGAAAACTCAACTAGCTGGCAACGCATATGAAGACTGAAAGTGAAAGGATAGAAAACTGCATTTTAAACAAACAGACTGGAAAGTTGTACTCTTACCTGACAAAGCAGATAGCGAGCCAAAGTTGGGAAAAATAAAGATAACTACATGTTAATAATTGGAACACTCCCTCACACACTTTTAACAAATCGAAAAGGTAATTTATTGTATCCTATCAGATCATAATGAACCGCAGTAAAAGTCAACAGTGATAGAAAGTGCAGAAACACATGGTGAACCGACACTGCTTTATGCAAGCATGGTCCGGCATATGCAAATTAGTAAAAGAAATTCAGCACATGACATGATCAAGGATAAGAATGATATCCTAATCACAATAGATAGGGGACGTCCTTGAAAAAAATAAATTCATTCTTGATTACAGTCCTGAACAAACCAGGAAGAGAAGGCTCACACCTGCACACAATGAAGGCCACCGTGATAATCCTAGCAACAGCAATATACTGCATAAGAAATGACTTAAATCAGGTCCTCTAATACAGGATAGAGCCAAGGGTGACCATTCCTCAACTATTATTTAATACAGAGTTTGGATCCTCAGAGAAATAAGATGAAAGAAGAAATAGACACAATCAGGAAAGGAAGAAGTCTAGTTACCCTATTTGTGGATGAAATGCTTTTATGTTTAAAATTCCATTGGGCTGACAGAGCCCTTGCTCTGGAGTTGATCCTATGAACCACATACCACGAAAACAGCTCTGAAAAATATCCAGGGCCCAGCAAGGTGTCTCTGCAGGCAAACGTGTTGCCCACACAGGATTGAGTTCAATCAAAGAATACCGTGAAAAGTAGACTACAGTGGCATGCCTTTGTAATCCCAGCAAATAGATCACCTGGAAGCTGAAGGGCCAGCTAATCTGGAGTACCCAACATGGAACAAAGTACTGAACAGATCTCCTCAACAAGTTGGAAGAAAAGAACTCACTCTCAAAAGTTATCCTGTCATCTCCACACACATTGAACCTACCCCATACTACCACCCCAACCTTGGCCCCCCCCCCACCACCACCACACACAATCAAAATACCGAGAGAAGCTGTAGGAAAGCACCTCTGGATTAAATAAGCAGAGTAGATTATGGAAATGTGCTTACACACCTCTGAATATTCCCATAGCCACACGATTGTGCACTGTGAGTCGGTGAGGTGTGTGATGCTAATTATACTATAAGAAAGCCATTCCTGCTTGCCCATACTCACTGCTGTCAGATGCAGGGGAAGAGGAGCCTCTCAGGCTGCTGCTCAGCTTGTCCTCGGCCTCAGCCTGCATCAGGAACTTCAGGGAAGGGAGGTGAGCCTGGGCGGAGCCAGAAGAAAGGAGTGGACCTTGCGCCATCTGGTGGTCTGGTGGGAAACTAAATATAGACTGTTAATCTGCAGTCAGTGTAGGCAGTGTAGGACATGTCACAGACCAGAAAGTTAATGTTGAAAATTAAGTCAGTTTCATATTCTATCAGTTTTTTTTAACATTCTATCATGAATGTGGGAGGGTCACACAATCCCTCCCCCTTCATCTGAAAAGTTGCAGACAGGTGATGACTGCTAGGAGAGGGAAACTCGGTTTTTTTCAGGAGTGTGTCCTTGGTATGTTGACGATCCAGAGAAATATTCTACTCACATGTGTTCATGGGCAGCACTAAGTGGACTAAGTTGGTTATTGAAGAAGGGGAAGGAGAGGAAAGAGAAGGGAGTGATGGAGGAAGGGAGGGAGGGAAAAATGGAGAGACAGATGGAGAGAAGGGAAGTGAAGGGATAAAGGGAAAAGAGAATAGGGAGAAGTTGTTGGGAGAGGGACTTTGGAGAGAATTCTGTTGTAAGGTAGCAGGGGAGGGTGGGTATGACTAAAATACATTGTATTATGAAGTTCTCAAAGAATAAAAATTGTACAAGTTTTTATAATGTTAAGTTTTTGATATAGTACAAGATACATACAGAGAAAGTACAGGCTGGACAATAGACTGTCTCTGTAAGCATGAGGACCTGAATTCAGATCCCAGAACCAGGTAAAGAGCCTGTGTGGGAGAGGGAGGCAGGGGCTCCCTGGGGATTGTGGCCCAGACATCCTAGGTCATCAGAAAGCCCTGGTCCATTCCTCAGGCTCAGTGTGAGAGTGAGGATAACACTAGTGTTGACCTCCACAGGTATGCACATGTACAACCACACGTGCACATACACATAAAATAATAGAAAATATGACTAGACAGATTGATGTATGTATATTTACAATGTGACACATTTGTATTTGTGAAATGCAAAGTATTTTTCTAGAACATTTGAGAGTGTCAGAGCCCATAGATGTGCATCTGTTCTATCTTGACTAAAGATCAGAGAGTTCAGGACTATTCTTACCCCTTCAAGGTAGTGACTCAGGAAGTGGCTGTCTGCAGGATGCTTGGCCTAAGGTGTGTCACTGCATACCTGTTGTAGGAGGCCCCTTGTTCATTCCTGGCTGCCCAGACCAGAAATAACTACACAGAAATTGTATTAATTAAATCAATGCTTGACCTATTAGCTCTAACTTTTTATTGGCTAGCTCTTACATACTAATTTAACCCATTTTTTCTCCTAGCATTCAGTTTAGTTTTCCCACCTAGCTCTACTCTACCCATCACAGGCCAAGGCAGATTCTTTATCGACTAACCAATAAAATTAACACATAGACATAAGGACCTCCCACACCACATGTCCTGCCTAAGCAACAGAATACTTAATTCAGGATATAATTACTTGATATTTCAGGTATTGAAGAGGTAATTTCTCTGTTTATTCTTTGTTTCATGTTAAAGCAGACTTTTTCCTTATTATCCCCTTTTGGATTGGAATATATAAACATATGGAAAATAAACAAGTGTGAAATTCAGTATTCAATGAGTTTCCTCTCAACTCTATTCTGTGTTTCTATTTCTTTATATCTCTGTTCTGTCTGCCTAACATTTCTCACCTCTACTCTGGAACACATGAACCCATCGATGTTGGAACCTAACATGAGAGTATCTCAGAAAGGGGGAGAGGAGCACACACCTATAATATCAGAAATCATCCTGAAGCCCAATGTTTGTTAGTTGAAGGACTGCCTGTGCTACAGAGATGTTGCTGGCCAGCCTGGGTTACAAAGTAAAACTGCCTCTGTGCTCTACCTTGGAAAAAACAAGAGCATAAACTAAAGAGAAGAGAATGGAAGAATGGGAAAGGACAGAGGTGGAGAGAGAAGGGAAGGGGAGAGAGTAGCAGTGAGACACAGAGGAAAGACAGAACCACAGGGCTTCCCTCAAGCTCCACCATGGTCATCCTCTCTGGAGGTCACCACATTCTTACTTTTGTCATTTGTTGTCTACTTCTATTTAGTTTTTACTTCTATTATGTAGTAGAGCTGGTGACCCAACCCAGGGCTTCAGACCTGGCCCACATATGTCACTGAGTAATGCTGTGGGATAAAGCTCTTGTACACTGTAAAGAATTGTCACTCATATTGGTTTAATAAAACACTGATTGGCCAATATCCAGGCTTGAAGTGTAGGTCAAGTGACCAGACAAGGAGAATTCTGGCATGTGGAAAGGCAGAGAGTCAGTCACCAGCCAGTTGTGGAGGAAGTAGGATGAGAATGCCTTACTGATAAAGATACCAAGCCACAGGTTAAACATAGATAGCTTTTATAGATTAAGTTGTAAGAGGTGGTTAATAATATGCTTGAGCTAATAGGCCAGACAGTTTGTAGTTAATATAAGCCTCTATGTGTTTCTTTGGGACTGAATGGTTGTAGAACCAGGCAGAACAGAAAATTCTGTCTACAAATGCCATCCAAATATTTGGCAAGAATTTCCACATAAAGCCTGAGAAAGCTTTTTAAAAAAGGGGTTCTAGAGAGACAAGGACAGAGTCAAGTGCAGCTTCTTGGTAACCATCTTTACTCTGGTAGGCTCTGTACCTCTGACATGAAGCTAAACTCTCAGAAAGCGAAGGAATGGGATGGAACAAGCTTCCACAGCCATGGCTTTAACCCTAGTCATGCTGCTTAGCAGACTAAGGACTCAAGTGGTCAGAAATAGATAATGATATACAGTAAAGACATATTTAGATTTTAAAAACCTTCTAAATTGTTTACAGTGTTTTTAAAAATATATGTAGGCCTGGGAGAGAAAAGAAAAAGGATAGAGAAAGTCCTTAAGAAAAGAAAGAGTAGTTGGGTGTGGTGGCGAACACTCTTAATCCCAGCACTGGGTAGGGAGAGGTATCTGTGAGTTCAAAGTCAGACAGGTCTACATAGTGAGATCCAGGATAGCCAAAGACATACAGAAAAACCTTGTCACAAAAAAAACCAAAAACTAAAAGGTAAAAATGAAAGAAATAGAGAAAAATTGACACATAAAGATGGGAAATTCACAGAGAATCTGCATACTGTATGTTATTGTGTTGTCTTTGAATTGCTTGACTGCTAAGAAAGGAGTAACAGTTGATAAAAGATATATGAATATAAATGCTGCTGTATTAACCCAATCAATATATTTTAAAAATGCCTTGACTTCAAATTTTAAGTCAAAAGATACATTACTTTGTAGTGTGAGATGTCCTTCTGTATACGCTTTGCTTTTACTGGTTAATGAATAAAGTTGTTTTGGCCAGTGTCTTAGCAGAGTAGAGTAAGCCAGGAATTCCAAGCAGATAGAGGAGTAAAGAAAGTGGAGTCAGAGAGATTCCATGAAGCCGCCAAAGAAGACAGACACTCCCTCTAACTTTGCCAGTAAACCATGAACCTTGTGGCTATACATAAAATAATAGAAATGGGTTAATTTAAGATATAAGAGAAAGCTAGAAATATGCTTAAGCTATTGGCGAAACAGTACTAAAATTAATATAGTTTCTGAGTGATTATTTTGGGTATGGGCGAAGAGGAACAAACTAGCAGCCTCCATCTATGACTTTGGAGAAGAGGTTTTGCATTTGTTTCCACAGAAAATGAGAAGCTATGGATTCATTCTGGTTTAAGAAAAATAAGGTTTGGTCAAGGAAAATTCCCTGAAACATCTCCAATAAGAGTGAATGGCCCAGATGTTCCCACATGTTAGAGCACCTCTGTTTCAGTTTCCTATGATTTCTACGTCAAGAACAGCCTCAAGACTGCTGACTGATATGATCCTGCCTCACAGTATACTCTAGTCAGTACTTGACCATAATCCTAAATTTTTTTTGGGGGGGGTCACCATAAAATTACCAGTGACCTCAATCAACAGAAAGTAGCCTAGAAAACCATTCCCACATTTCCAAAAAAAAAAAAAACAAATGGATTAGAGATGTTTGTCTTTGTTTAGCATATTGGTTACAAGTTATTATAGATAATGATCAGGGGAAAAAAAGCTAAACAAACTAGATTAGATTCAGGATTCTTGTTTTGAAAAGAAAAAAAAGGAAAAGGACTCTGAATAATACTCTTGTGCACTGTAAATATTTGTCACTCATATTGGTTTAATAAAATGCTGATTGACTAATAACCAGACAGGAAGTTTAGGCCATTTGACCAGAAGAGGAGAATTCTATGAAGGAAGGCTCAGTCTGCAATCACCAGCCAGATGCAGAGGAAGCAAGATGAGAAGGTTTTACAGATAACAATAGCAAGTCACATGGCTAAACACAGATAGTTCTTATGGGTTAATTTACATTGTAAGAGCCAGTTAATAATAAGCCTGAGCTAATAGGCCCAACAGTTTACAATTAAAATAAGCCTCTGTGTGTTTTTTGGGACTGTACATGTGTGAGACTGGGTAGGACTTGGTGGGACAAAAACATCTGTCTACGGAGTTATATCCCCAAGTTATAGGATTTGAGAACTATGTAATCAACTTTCTAGTTGATTCCCTGAACCCCTAACCCTAACTTGGCCTTACTCAAAACCAAAGTAGACATGTGACAGATGCCTTACACTTCTGTGGCATCTGGATCCTACTGAACCAACAATTCACAAGTAGGTGTCTCACAAGTGTGGTAAAATTTTTGTTTAAGAACCCAGACACTGGGAGCAGCATTATCCACTCACACAGAGAACTGCCCTTCAAACTCATTTTTAATTATTTTTGTTTAATTTACTTACAAAATTGTAGATTTCCACATGACTTTTTCACACAGATCTAGTTTCAGATGAACTTCCCTCCACCCCTCACCTCCTTCCTCCTCCATATCCCCAAGTAACCCTTTCTCTGCCAGCGTTCCCTCTTTATTTTCATATAACACACATTTTATTGCCCTTCATAGCCATGGCCCTTTTAGCGCTTCTCACCTCTACAGGCATCCAAGTTAAACGTCAAAAGCCAAAGATTTGAACATAGGACCAACATTTGAGAGTGAAATTTTATTTTCCTGGCCTGGATTACCTCACTCAACTTAGTATTATCTAGTTCAACCCATTTTATTACAAATTTCATTTTTTATAACTGAATAAAATACTGTCGCCTGCATGTACTTAAGTGACTAAGGCAAAACCATCTCTTTCTGACTCCATTTTGGTCTGCTCAGACACTTCTCAGCCCGCTACCCCACATCTGCCTTGGAAACACATTTGGGATTCCTATGACCATCATTAACCAAAATATTAGTGATATATGAACTTAAACTAAAATAACTGAAGAAGATAAAAGTCAAAATTAATTGTCATGTTGTGTCTGAAATGACTATGCTCTGTCAAAACAATATTACTCTTCTCCTCATCCAACATCAATGAAAATGTAGATTTTGCCTTGAACAGGCTGCACCTCTGACCTGCACCAGGACACTTGAGGCATGAGTCCACACTTAGTTAGTGGCCAAAACTAAGGAACTTTATGATCTTTATTGTCTACATTAGTGTGGTGATTTGTATCTTCCTCATATGGTTGTATTACAGTGCCACATTTCCATTACATTCATCACCAGCTCCATCTAACACTGACATCCACGTTATTTCCCTTTCCTCCATCATGACTAGAGCAGCAATGAACACAGATGGGCAAGTATCTCTGTAATAGGAGACAGAGTCCTTTGGATACATGTGTGGGAGAAAATCCTCACCAGATAACCCTTGACGGGGGAATAACAGCCAAAATACAGATGGGTTTTATATGATTATAAAATCTCTCTCATCTACAGTAAGACAGAGGAAAATATAAAAATTTATAATAGTTAGGATGACAAGATGTAGTTAAGTCTGTCTAAAAGTTGTAGGCTTGAGTTAAAAAAATAAAGGAGTGCTAGTTTAGAATGTTATTTTTATCTACTAGTCTTTGATTAATAGACTCTGTTTCCATGAACCATTGTTACATAGAGTTTACCTAGTTAGTGATGTGCCTCTGTGGGACCATAGCTGCAATTGAAAGGAGACCTGATAAGCTAAATTTGCAATCAAGGCAATAATAAACCATTTTAGCTATGAGAGGGCAGTATCAACTGTCTCAAAATATAGCAAGATTTTCATAGCAGAACAACTTTTAAAGGCAGTTCAGTCCCTGGGCTATGTAGTTCAACTTAGTAAAAAAGGTGACACTGGACTAAGCTGAGAGTCTTGAAGACTGAAACACAGGAAATCTGTGGAGGAGTAGACGGTCTCAGACTGTGTAGCTTGCAGGCAACTTTGGAGTAGACTCTGTCTGGAGTGAGACCGGGAGGGCAGGGCACAGAGCTGCAGCAAGGTAGCTGCCATGGCCAGAGGAAGAGCAATCTGTAACATTTAAATGATTATAAATCTGGTAGAATAAATATATGTTCATGGAAGAATGTGATGTTAAGGAAACTTAGAGAGGAAATTTTATCTCCTAGGTGCACACTTGGAATTTTTTAAGTGTACAGTTTTGGCAGATGAGAGAACAGCATTTTAGGCCAATGAGAAAGGGAATCCTCCTCTGCAAAAACAAAACAAAACAAAACAACAACAAATATCAGGCAGGTGAGAAAACAAACTGTACACAAATAATACTTACCTGAGTTTATTTTCACCTGTGATGATGTTGGAGGATCTAAATTGATCTCCTAAAGCTTATAAGAACTTTTCTTAAGAGGCAAAAATGTTAGATATACCAGGTTATTATTTGTGGTCTGTAGAGAAATCCATGTTGTAGAAGAAGGAAGGAGACTCATTTTTGAGTCATAATAGAAGTTTTTGAAACCTAAAAATAATTTTGGTTAAAAGCAGTAACACTTATTTTTTATGGTTTTACTTTAGAAGAACATATCTATATCTATATATCTATATATCTATATATATATATATATATGATGCCTCTATGAAAAATCAGGGATATTTTTAAGTTTAGGAATGACCAAGAGAAAATTAGAATTCTGAGCTTGTAGCAAAAAATTAAGTTATTGTTATAAGTTTATCAGAAAATTTGAACTTTTGAAATCTTAATATCTTTCTCATTACTCAAGTCTTTAATCTCTAGACCTTTATAATTTGGCTTTACATATCACAATAACTTGCATTTTATATACTCAGGGTATCTTTTTTCTTTCCTGATGTGAGATTCTGATTTGTATGCTGTGAATATCATTGGTTAATAAAGAAACTGGCTTGGCTTAATAGGGTAAAATAGGGAAAACTACCCTATTAGGTTAGGCAGGGAAAACTAAATTGAATTCTGTGAGAAAGAAGGGCAGAGTCAAGGAGAAGCCATGAAGCCACTGCTGGAGACAGACATGCTGAAACTTTGCTGGTAGTCCACGACCCTGTAGTGATGCACAGATTAATGCAGATGGGTTAAATTAAGATGTAAGAGTTAGCAAATAAGAAGCTAGAGCTAATGGGCCAAGAAGTGATTTAAATAATATAGTTTTGTGTGATTATTTTGGGAGTCTGGGTAGCTGGGAACTAACTAGTGGCTCGTCATACAACACTTTTCAAAATACATTTTTACATCCTCATACTTAAAAAAAAAACAACTTTACGTATAGCCTTCATATAAACTTTCCTGATTTACTCAAACCTAAACTTTTGCATTTTATATCTCAAATTACTCCTTTGGAACCAAACTAGAACTTACTGAAACCTCAGGGCATACTTAAGTTTTTATCTTTTCAGCCTAACTTTAGAACTATCTTCAAATTTTTGATCCTTGTGTCATTTATTTTCTTAACCTACATATTTTCCTTAGGCATCATTCTCTAATATGGAAATGAAAGTTCTTAACCAAAAATACTATATATAAGGGGATGCTTATAAATAAAAAAAACAATATATAAGGCGATTGGTAATTATGAATTGTTTATAATATATCATAAAACAATTTAGGCACTCTAAAGAGACCAAAATGGCTGCTTTATGACTAAAGAAAAGAGAAAAAAGTGTATTTTAAAATATTATGAGGGTAACAAGGAACACGGAGAACATGTAAGCTCAGATTTTAAAAAATCAATTTAAAAAGACAGATACATTGTTTTTATCTATACCTGTAAGGTGGATGGTGTTTAATAAGACAATTAGACAGCTAAAGATGGCCCTTGTGTTAGGATGAGAGACTTTTGGAGTTAAATGAATACTTTAGGATTTAACTTAAAGAACAGCAGCAATGAGCTTTGTCTGGGTTGGCCAGCTGGGAGGGTCTGAGAAGTGCAGGCTGCTGAGTCTGTAGACAGTATAGAGTAGGGGGAAGGGCAAAACACAGCAGTGTGGGAGATGCAGAGGATAGAGATGACAGGAGAGCAGAATTCATGAAGTGGCATTTCTGCAGTTTATCTGATGTCTCCAAGTGAACTGACAAGCCCTGTAGAATTTTTACAAATCAACAGAGAGAGCGTCCTCCGGGATTTGTCTGGGATGGGCTAACGGGAAGTTCTGTACATGGCCGAGTATTTTTTGCAAACAGACCAGGAGCTCAGGGAGCCTCATCCACATAGAGAAGGAGAGACAGTTTGTAGTGTATCCATTAGAGATATAACCCAGAGAAATACTTTAATGAGATGTTTGGAAATCATCCTTTGAGTTTATAAATTAGCTCAAGGTGTTTGATAGCTGTAGGTGCAGGTGCTGTTTGTCTCTCTGTCAGCAAAGCCTGCTCTGTATTTTTAATGAGGAGCAGCAGGGGCATCTGGGCTCCAGATGGCAACAGTTTCAGGAGTTCTTGGGGCAAAATTTAACCAAGTTCTGCCATCATTACTAAAGTATTCCCTGTCTAGTCCCACAGTTTACTTATATTTTTGTTTCTGAATTCTTAGTGACTCTGTTACATGCGTGTTTTGCGCAGTGGCATGCCTTTAGTAGAGCCCACCAAAAGCACCCACTTCATCCAATTCCTGTTTAATGTATATGTGTGATAAATGTTAAATAATTGTCTGTTTATTATATCTTATTCCAGACTAAGAAAAGTCTCATGTTTTAAATTGGCATGTACTCTTAAATCTCTTACAAAATTATAGTACATTTAATTCAACCCTGCTTTAAAACATTTTAAGCTATTCTATACTATAGTCAGTTCTACTGTCAAGCATTTATTGCAAGCAATTTTTTCTTCTTTGTCTTTTTTGGTTTTTGCAAGACAGTTTTTCTCTGTAGCTTTGGAACCCTGTCCTGGAACTACCTCTTATAGACTAGGCTGGCCTCGTCTTTGTTTTTTTACAAGTACAAATCTTACCTGTTAAGATGAGAGCCAGTACAGTCAAGCTTGGACCCAGCTTTCTAGGCAGATTCTATGCTCATTATAACTTACCTATACCCAACAAACAGCCCTCAACAGCTCAGCGATCTGGGGAATATGACATTTAAATGTTTAATTATTAAAATACTTTTCATAACAGAGAGAGACAGGTTGGCTCCAGCAGCAGCACTCTACTTCCTCCAAAGAAGACAAAAGACAGATGGACACAGAACAATGTCCATCCACAATTTGCTTCATCAACTGTCAAGCAATGATCACTGGGCAAAACTGCCTTTTATCTAAACTGAAGATCTCCAGCTGGTGGACAGACTCACTGGAATTGAAAGCCTAACTGCTCAGGTCAAGATAGGCTTATCTTCCTATAGATTTCTTAGCCCACAGGATCTTCTGAAGTCTGACAGGCCCTGTGCTAAACAGCAAAAGGTAAATATGACCCTCAGCAACCATGGAGGACTGGTGCAGAACAATTGTCTATATTCTGTCAATTAAGTTTTAAATAAATGCTGGCCAGTAGTCAGGCAAGTATAGGTGGGAAAACCAGACAGGAAGTAAAGGTGCATCAATGAGAAAGGAGAATTCTGGAAAGGAAGAAGCCCATTCCTCCCCAGTCCTGTCCCAACCAAAAAAAAAAAAAAAAAAAAAAAAAAGATGTGATTGCCCCGCTGAAAAAGGTACTGAGCCATGTGGCTAACATAAATAAGAAAAATGGGTTAATATAAGTTATAAGAGTTAATAAAAAGTGTGAGCTAGTCGGCCAATCAATTTATCATTAAAACAGCTGTGGGACCTGGTGGGAGGACAGAAACCAGGCAGGACAGAAACCCCGACAACAAATGGTGCCTACATGGAAAACTGCATATACATAAAACCTGTGAGAGCTTGGAAAGTAATTCTAGAGAGAAAAGAATAGAGTAAAGCATGGCTTCTTGGTAGCAGAAATTTCTCAGATCTGCTTTGCTTGCTAGAGGCAAGTGCTCTCTGAGGCTTCCTGACTCAGTTTTAGCTGCAAAACCCTGCAGCTCTTTAAGAGGCCCTGCCATAAAATACTTAAATGGTGTTGATAAAAGCTGACCTTAAGCTTTTTGGTTTCCAGCTATAGCAGGAAAAAAGCTGCGTCTATTTAAAATGCTGGCTTTCTGGGCAGTCCTGTCAGTGCAAACTCTGACTCTTTCAGGCAGGAGGTCCAGCTACAGAGAGAGCATTTGAGTGTTGTTTGTGGACACACTGTTGTAGCTTTCTTGCTGACAAGGACCTTGAAATGCCATAGAGTTGTGGCAATAAACATGGCTCTGGCTGGTACCTCTGCCATGAGCCTGGAATTTTGCAAAGCTAGGGAGTAGGTTGGATCCAGCCCTCAAAGCCATGGTTTAATCCTCTCCATATTTCTTAGCAAAGTAAAGATTCATGTGGTCAAAAACAGAGAGAGATATACAGTAAAGAGAGAGTCAAAGATAAAGAAAACCTCTAAATGGTTTACAGTGTGTTAAAAATATATGCAGGCTAAAGGGTAAAGTCCTTAAAATAAGAAATAGAGTACTTGGGTGTGGTTACACACCTTTAATCCCAACACTTGGTAGACAGAGGCAGGCAGACCTCTGTGAGTTCAAGACGTGGTGGTATACACCTTTAATCCCAAAGCTTGGAAGGCAGAGGCAGACAGACATCTGTGAATTCAAGGTGTGGTGGTATACACCTTTAATCCCAGCACTTGGGAGGCAGAGGTAGTGTAGGAGGGTCCTTCTGTATTTGGTTAATAAAGAAACTGCTTTGGCCTTTTGATAGGGCAAAATCTTAGATAGGCAGGGAGGACAAAATGGAATTCTGGGATAGGGAAGGCTCAGAGAGAGCCACCATGAAATCGCCAGAGTCAAATATGCTGAATCTTTCCCGGTAAGACCACTACCTTGTGGTGACTTACAGACTATTAGAAATGGGTTGATTCAAGATGTAAGAGTTAGCCAACAAGAGGCTAAAACTAATGGACCAGGCAGAGTTTAAATGAATCCAGTTTGTGTGTAATTATTTCAGGTATAAGTTAGCCGGAACCAAGAGCAGGCCCGCGGCCGGGAGCTAGGAGCTGGGGAACATGGCCAGCTCCTTGGCAGGGACCCAGCCTGTGCTCTTTTGCAACACAGAGGCAGGTGGATCTCTGTGAATTCAAAAACAGCCTGGTCTACAGAGGGAGTTTCAAGACAGCCAAAGATATACAGAGAATCTGTCTCAAAAAGTAGAAGTAAAAATAAAAGAAATAGAGGTTAGGGTAAAGCCACATAAAGACAAAAAATACACAGAGAATCTGGATACTGTGTGTTATTATGCTCTCTTTGAATTGTTTGAATGCTGAGAAAGGAACAACAGCTGATAAAGATATTTGTTTATAAATGCTGCTAAATTAATCCAAGATAGGTATTTTGAAAATACCTTGACATCAAAATTGAAGTCAAAAGATATGTTACTTTGGATAACAGGTTTTGCTTTTGTTTCCATAGAAAATGAGAAGTTGTGGATTCATTCTGAGTTAAGAAAAATTAGATTTGATCAAGGAAGACCACCAGAGAAATCTCCAGTAGGAACAGATAGTCCAGATGTCTGAGTTCTACATCCAGAACAGATTCAAGATGCTGCCTGAAATGATCAAGACTCGCAGGATACTCCAGTCAGGAGCTGATAATAATTCTAAATTTTCTTTAGGTCCCCATAAGATTATCAGTGCCCCCAATCAACAGGAAGTAACCTGGAAAACTATGCCCACATTCCCAAAAAAATGGACTGTGGATGTTCTCAGGGTTTTTTGTTTGTTTGTTTGTTTGTTTACAAAAAACAGAGGGGGAAGTGGCACAAGACAATTGTCTATATTCTGTCAATTATGTTTTAAATAAATGCTGATTGGTCAGTAGCTAGGCAGGAAGTATAGGCGGGACAACCAGACAGGAATTACACGTGGGTCAATGAGAACAGGAGAATTCTGGAAAGGGGGAATGCTATTCCTCCACAGCCCTGTCCTAACCATAAAAGAAGGAAGATGTGATTTCCCCACTGAAAAATGTACTGAACCATGTGGCTAACATAGATAAGAATAACAGGTTAATATAAGTTATAAGAGTTAATAAGATGACTGAGCTAATGGGCCAATCAGTTTATAATTAATATAGACCTCTGTGTGATTTCTTTGGGGCTAAATGGCTGTGGGACCAGGTGGGAGGACAGAAACCAGGCAGGACAGAAACCCTAACAACAGTGAACCCTGAGGAGGGCCTCTAGGTAAAAATCCAAGTAAGATCTCTGCCATTTTTTAAATCAATAACTCCTCAAATAAAATTTTATCTTTCTCATAGATCCCTGATGAAATTTGACAGCTGAAAAGTTTGTCAGTTTAAAAGGATAGCCTCACCAAACAAATTTTTGTAAGATACAAATGCAAGTTATTAAACTGTGTAAGTTATAAAGATGTGAAGACAAATACAAGTCATCAAATTTCTCTCTCACGCTGCCTGTTGTAGTCTTAAATTTTCATTATGCAAAATATCTGTCACAGTCATTCTTTTATGAATATGCGGCTGTTTAAAATTTATGTTTTAAAACTCAAAATCTTATGAGTTCCAGGGAGCCAAATTGAAGAATCCACCTTAAACAGGTTAGATACAATTCTCAATTCCCTGGTCCCCATTTAAGTGCTCCTTCTCCTGAAAGAGCCAGAGTTCCTGCTGGCAGCATGGCCCAGGAAGCTGCAGTTTTCAAAACAGCATGGCTTTTTTCCCTGCTGCTGCTGAATAAGAAAAACCTCTCTTAAAGAGCCACAGCATTAAGCCATGCTTAACTTTGTTTTTGTTTTTACTGTTGTGGTTTTATTTTGTATTTTGCCTAGAATTCTTTCCCGAACTCTCTCAGATTTTAAATGGATTTTATTTGTCCACATGGGCTCCAGGCCACTTTTTTTTGTTTCTCAACTGCCCAAACTCCTGAAATAATCATATAGAAACCATAGTATTTAAATTACTGCTTGGCCCATTAGCTCTAGCTTTTATTGACTAACTCTTACATCTTAATTTTACCCATTTCTACTAATCTGTGCATCACCATGAAGTCATCGCCTACCAGGAAAATTCTGGAGTATCTATCTCCAGGGCAGTTCCATGGTTTCCCCATGACTCTTCCTTCTCTCTCCCAGCATTCAGTTGTTTTCCCCACCTAGCTAAGTTCTGTCCTATCAACAGGCCAAGGCAGTTTTCTTTATTAATTAACCAATCATATTCATAGCATACAGAGGGTATTCCCATATCATATGTCCTTGTGATATGATTAAGCATTTCTGGGGTATGTACTAAAAGGTGGTATTGATGAGTCTTGAGATAAATAGTTTCCTAATTTCTGAGAAGTCGACATACTGAAATCTAAAGCAGCACTACCAGATTGTATTAACCAGCAATGCAAGAGTGTTCCCTCTACCACATATCCTCTCCAACACAAAATGTCATCAGTGTTTTTGTTCCTGGCAATTCTTACAGGTGTCAGAATCTCAGAGTTATTTTGATATGCATTTCTCTGATAGCTAAGGACACTGAGCATTTCCATAAGTGTATTTCAATCATTTTAGATTCATCTGTTGACAGTTTTGTATTTAGGTCTGTACCCAATTTTTTATGGGATTATTTGTTCTTTTGATGACCAATTTGTTGAGTTCCTTGTATATTTTGGAGATCAGCCTATTGTCCAATATGGGGTTGGTGAAGATCTTTTCCCATTCTGTAGAGTGGCATTTTGCCTTGTTGACTATGTCATTTGCTTTACAGAAGCATTTCAGTTTCAGTAGGTCCCATTTATTTATTGTTGCTCTCAGTGTCTGTATTATGTGGGGCATATTTAGGAAGTGGTCTCCTGTGCCAAATGGGTTCAAATGTACTTCCCAATTACTCTTTATAAGGTTCATTGTAGTTGGTTTTATGTTGAGGACTTTGATCCATTTGGACTGCAGTTTTGTGCAACATGATATATTTGAATCTATTTTCTTCTCCTAGCCTGTTTTTTTTATTGTTAAAAGAAAAATTTACATTT
>JAQHUG010000107.1:79466-92415 GCA_028555095.1 Dicrostonyx torquatus | reverse complement strand
GGTGATGTTTCTCTGATTTCCCTCTCTGTTTCTTTATCCTTTGTGTATAGGAGGGCTACTGATTTTTTTTGAGTTTCATAAATGGCTTTTATACTATTTTGTGAACAAGTCTTGAAGAATTTCTTCATACTGAACTCCTGTTTCGATCTCACACAGTGGAGACGAGCTTTTCTACTCATGCTCTTCTACTTTAGACTCGCCACAGTTGTACAAAACAAAACATGCTCCCCCAAGAGTAAAGACACATTCTCTTGCTTTATCACTTACCTGCTATGCTGAATACTATAACAGTAAATATAATACTTGGGAATAACCTCCTGGGCACCAGCTCACCGAGCAATTTCCAAAGGAAATACGATGACACTCTGTAGTATCCTCTGGTATACTCATGTCTACAGAGACAAAAATTACATTATACATCTTTAGATTAGTCCAGAAGGCCCAGGGGAGATGCTGGTTACACTGACTTCTGCTACCAAGGCAGACTAACAGGACACTGTCCTCTATACTCCATGCTTACTCCCACACATGTCCTTATCTTAGGGATCAGCCACTCTAGGTCAACAGCCTCATGATATTCTCACTACTATTCTCCCCACCATAGAATTCTGCTGCCTTTTGTCCACTCTGGACACACAACAGCCCCTCCAGGGAAACAGCTCAATGTGCCCACTCTCCTCAGAGTCTCTGCCCCTCTGAAGCTGGCTCCCTGAGGAGCAGCTCATTTGTACCTCACCCCAGACAGTGGTCATGGAGACTTCTCTCCTTCCAGTTCTTATGAAGAAGGTGACACTGTCACTCTGAGGTCACAGTGCAGCTTCAGGACATTACATCCTTCTCTTCTGCTACCCTCACTTTAGGACAGATGTGTTCCTTTGATAATCTCTCTTTACAACATGAATCTTTACCAGATGCTGAACCTAATCCTCTCCCTGCCTTGCCCTCCAAATTTCAAGCTTTTCCCCTCCCAATATTTTCAGTGCATCTCTGGGATTTTTGTTTGTTTGTTTCTTTTGTTTTGTTTTAGATACAGAATCGCCAGTGCAGGTTGGCCTTAAGTTACATACATACCCAAGAATGAGCAGCTTTCTGCCTCTAACTTGGTTGCCAAATTCTGGGATAACAGAAATACAGCCATGCTCAGGGTTTTGTGGTACTGTGATTCTAACACAGGGTTTTTCGCATACAGACTCAGCGCTCTACCAACTAACTGAGGCCCTTAGCTCCTCTCTGAAGACTTCCCTCCTTGGCATAAATCTGAAAATAATTTAATAGCTTTATTAAATGATATTGAAGAAGTGTTTTTGAACTGTTCTACTGGGGTTTGTGCTGCTGCAATGAATACCTTCATCAACAGCAACTTGAGAAGAATGGGATTGATCTGGCATACAAATAGCAGGTCACAGTCCATCCCACTAGGAAAGTCAGACAGGAGTACAAGGCAGGATCTTGGACACTGGGATGGAGTTGATACTACATAGGATTTCTCTTTACTGGTTTTCTCCTCATGACTTTCTCAGACTGCTTTCTTATACTATTGAGAAACACCTGGCCAGAAGTGGCTTTGTTCCCAAGTGACTGGCCCCTCCCGCACCCAGTATTAATCAAGAAAATGTCCCACAGACTTGCTTACAAGTCAACCTGATAGACGTGTTTCTTAATCAAGATTCCTTCTTCCCACATGACTGGGGCTGGAACCAAGTTGGCAATAAACTAACTGGCACGCAAACCAAAAGAATCCATCACTAATCAGGATGACTAAGATACACCACACACAAAGGCCATTGTCACATGATAGTATCTTAACCAATACTAGAGGAGGGAAATAGAAAAACAAAAATTAAGAGCATTTTACAATTTCTAGAAATAATATGAAGGAACAGCTAATAAAGCTCTTATTTATGCCTGCATTTTCCAAGAATATTTCCACGTCAAGTTCTTCAGAGTTTATAACTGAATGCTTCCTGTGACAGTGTCTACACTTCTTATCTTGTTGTCTGTGCTGTTCTGGGTTAAGATGTGCCATCTACACAGGCACAAACCAGGTACTAGCAGGTTTAGAAAGCATTTAGACCTTGGTCTTCGGGGAAGGTGAAGAGGAAAGACTGGAAACAGCTGTAGCAATCATCTCACTGCAGACTAACTTCTAGTTCACATGGAAGACAATTCATAGGATGGATTTTTATGTTTACTCTTTTCTTCAAAATCAACTGGTGTTCTCCACACATCAAAACATTTTTCTGGGGCTGTGAAGTTGACCCATTCAGCAAAGTATCTGCCATGCAGCCCTTAGGACCTGAGTTCAAATGCCTAGGACACATGAAAAAGTCCCCAGCCACAGCACTTCTCATCTGTAACCTCAGAGATGAAAGGTACAGCGGTAGACACTTGGAGCTCATCATCCAGCCCAGTCAAGTCAATAAGCTCTTTATCTGGTGAGGAATTTGCCTTGAAAAACAAGAGAAGGGACACCAAGGAAAACATGGCAACAACCTCTAACCTCCACATGTGTACTCACCAACATGCACATGTGTATACACCCACATAAACATGAGTCCACCTGACAAAAACCTGTACATATAACACACAACACTATACACAGGTGCACACACAAACACCAAGTCAGTAGAACTAACTCCCAGAGTAATCCTCTCTTGCCATTGGGAGGTACCCTGAGGCTGTGGGTGTCAAGAAAGGAGCCCAGTTGAGCAAAAGTGGTATGTCACACATTAATTACAGTGAAAATTTTGAAAATTGTGATCCTGATAAGAAACTATGCTGTAGTCATTAAAAAGTTTCAAATGCTTTCTTTTCCTCCGTGTAATTTAGCTTCTTTGTCAAAAATCAGGTATTCATGGATGTGTGGATTAACATCTGGGTCTTCAATTTGATTCCATTGGTCAATATGTCTGTTTTTATGCCAATACCAATCTGTTTTCATTACTGTATCTCTATAAAGAGCCTGAATTCAGGGGTGGTGATGCCTCCAGAAGTTCCTTTATTATACAGGATTGTTTGGCTATCCTGGGTTTTTTGTTTTTCCATATGAAGTTGAGTATTGTTCTTTCAAGGTCTGTGAAGAATTATGTTGGGATTCTGATGGGGATTGCATTGAATCTGTAGATAGCTTTTGGTAGAATTGCCATTTTTATTATGCTGATCCTACCTATCCAAGAGCATGGGAGATCTTTCCATTTTCTGGTATCTTCTTCAATCTCTTTCTTCAAAGACTTAAAGTTGTCATCAAATATGTCTTTCACTTGTTTGATTAGTGTTACCCCAAGATACTTTATGTTATTTGTGGCTATTGTGAATGGTGATGTTTCTCCGATTTTTTTCTCAGCTTCTTTATCATTTGTATATAAGAGGGCTACTGATATTTTTTTTAGTTGATCTTGTATCCTATCACATTGCTGAAGATGTTTATGAGCTGTAGAAGCTCCCTGGTAGAATTTTGGGGGTAACTTACATATACTATTGTATCATCTGTGAATAGCAAAAGTTTGACTTCTTCTTTTCCAATTTGTATCTCCCTTGATCGCCTTTTGTTGACTTTTTACTCTAGATAGAACTTCAAGAATTATGTTGAATAGATATGGAAATAGTGGACAGCCTTGTCTTGTTCCTGATTTTAGTGAAATCATTTTGAGTTTCTCTCCATTTAATTTGATATTGGGTGTCAGCTTGCTACGTATTGTTTTAATTATGTTTAAATAAGCTCCTAGTATCCCTGATCTCTCCAATACCTTTAGCATGAGGCATGTTGGATTTTGTTAAATGCTTTTTCAGCATCTAATGAGATAATCATATGGATTTTTCTTTCATTTTATTTATAAAGTGGGTTACATTGATAGATTGATGATTTTTGATGTGTTCTTGGGGTTTTGATTTGTCAGTATTTTATTGAGTGTTTTTTGCCCCCAAAGGATGCTCAACCATACTACAAGAACACTTGTTCAACTGTGCTTTTAGCAGCATTACTTGTAATAGCCAGAATCTAGAACTAATATAAATGCCCCTGAACCAAAGAATGGATAAAGAAAATGTGGCATAATGTGGTACAATGGAGTACTACTGAGCAATGACATCTTGAAATGTGCATGTAAATGGATGGAACTAGAAGAAACCATTCTGAGTGAGGTAATCCAGACCCAGAAAATTGAGCATGGTTTGTACCCACTCAAAGGTGAATACTAGCTCTAGAGCAAAGTATAAAGAGCCTATAGTCCATGACCCCAGAGAAGCTAAGTAACAAGGAGATTCCTATGAGAAACATATAGAGATTCCCTTGGGAAGGGAAAATTGGGAGATAAGATCTCCTGAGAAAATTGGGAGGGTGGGTGTGGAGGAAAGAAGGCAATGTAGAAGGGAAGGAGGAGGGAACACGGAGTGGGGGGAGAAGAACTAGAGAGTACAAGATGTTTGAAATAGGGGAAGCACAAGACAGATACATTTCACAAGACACCTAAGAAATTGTGATTTATTTTTTTCTTAGATAGCTTATTCTAAACAAGAAAGAACATAAGTTTGGGTGAGGATGGGCACATATTGGAGCCCTTGTGTTGTGCTTTGAGGATATAAAATAGTTGGAGATGGAGACAGGACAGCAGCTCCTCAAACAATTAACACAATGGGCTATGATTTGACAGCTCTAGCTTTCTACCTTTAAAAGCAAAAGTCCAGGGCTCAAAGAGATGTTCTTGCATACTCTGCAGCTTGGCTCACAGCACTCAAAGGTGAGAGCAAATCACAATCCCAGTCACAAAAGAATGGGAAGCAACACAGCGTACTTACACAATGAATTATTATTCTGCCTTACAGAGCCCAGAAAATCCCTACACAGGCCTAAGGACATCACACCAATGGAAACACGTCAGAAAAAATAAACAAGAAACAAATCAAAACAACAGCAGAACACAGATACGTGTATGTCTCCAGTTCAGGGTTCCCACATGAGTCATGTTCAGTGACAGAAACTAGAATGTTGATGCCAGGAATCGAGAGTGGGTGGTATGAGTAGTCTTCTTTCAGAGCTACGGGATTCTACTCTGGAAGATGAACAAACACCCCACATTTCAAGTTCCCACATGAGTCATGTTCAGTGACAGAAACTAGAATGTTGATGCCAGGAATCGAGAGTAGGTGGTATGAGGAGTCTTCTTTCAGAGCTACGGGATTCTACTCGGGAAGATGAACAAACACCCCACATTTCAAGTGTGGTGATAGTCAACTAACATAAAACCACTCCATATACTAAAACAGATAAAATGTGATATGTGGTATGTGGAGTTTCATACTATCTACACACGAAAATAGGTGAAAAAGTGAGTTCTTCACTCAGCCTTCAAACGCACTCTATCACATGGTAAAATGTTTACTCTGTTCTTGTCATGAATTCAAATTTTTCATGGATTTATATAGGCTTGAACAAAGTGACGGCATTTTCTCATTTACTTACCTGATGTGGACTTCAGAACAGTCATTTCTTTGGACATGTAAAATGATACACATAAGCACAGTCAGTATGAATATGATAAATGCCTTTCAAAAAGGAAACAGGGAAAAGAAAAATTTCAAATAGGAGTAGAAAGTATTGTTCACATTGTACATTATTTTGGAATATATAGTTTATTAATCATATCTCTCCAGTGATATAAACACTATATTATGGCCAGAGTCCCTGGAAGAACATACAACATGCATGTCAATAGTCTGCTTGTATGTCAGACTGACAATGAATGTCTCTGCAATCTGAGGCTCCAACAGTACAGACCCTGGAAGCTAAGACTTCTCCCAGTGCTTAACCAGGAATGGACAGTGAAGGGCTCAGTTCAGGTACTAAAACCTGGATGACACAGGGTGGGAGAGAATGCAGGTGCCTGGGGAGGTTAGGGAACAAACCCAGGTAAGTGACAGAAAGTCTTCATCTAAACTGAGGCCTCAACTCTGGTGCCAGTTTTCTACTCTAAGTGGTTAAAGGGAATTCAGGGTTTCTTTACTCTTATAGTTAGAAATAAATGCACCCAGGCCAGGGGTACAGCTCAGTGGCAGAGTCCTCACAATATACAATAATGCTAATCCCCCCAAGTATAAACTAAATAACAAAATTAAAAATGACTCACAATATAGTCATAGCAATGGGATTTAGTGTGCTAAGAAGGGGTGAGCTTGTCCTCACCTGTATTACCTCAGGGATGTCTGTGCTGTGTGGGAACCAGCACTATTGCTGTCACCAAATTATTCATACAGAGTCCTCTGGGTCACCACAGTCTCCCATTGCCCATCATCTCTGTCACTGTTGCTCCATCAATGTCAGTCAGATCAGCTGGGACTCAAGTCTCATCTAAGGTGCCAGCTCCTCCAGATTCCCATCTGCCTTCATTTTTACCCATTCTGGGCCGACCATCACAAGGAGCCTGCACTGCTTTGGTTTTTGGTTAAAATGACTTTAAAAGGTGCTTTCATTAGCAAAGGAGTAAGGCTACATAATGCTGTAACTTACTTGAAAGATTCTAACTATTATTCCTTGGATAATATTTTAAAAGTAAAATATTATGTTCTAAGGGAAAGTACCCTACCATGTAACATGATAAATTAGAAATGAAAATTTCAGAGCTTGGAGATAAGATTCAGCAGTTAAGAGCACTTGCTATTCTTAAAGAGGACCTGGGATTCAGTTCCCAGCACACAAGTGGCCCCTAACCATTTTATGTAACTCCAGTACCAGAGGATCTAATGTCATTCTGGCAACCATGGGTGTTGTCTGAGGTATCTGTCCTGCCCAGTTCCTGCAGTCGTTAACTCGCAAAGAAATCACACAGAGGTCTACATTAGTTGTAAACTAATTGATCTAATAGCTCAGATCTCTTATTAGCTCTTATAACCTAGATTAGCCCATTGTTCTTGTCTATGTTAGCCACGTGGCTCGGTACCTTATTCAGTAAGACAGTCATATCGTGCTTCTTGCTATGGCTGGGTCAGGACCTCGAACCAAGCTTTCTTCTTCCCAGAATTCTCCTGTTCTCATTGACCTGCCTCTACTTTCTGTCTGTTTGTCCCGCCCATACTTCCTGCCTGGTTACTGGCCAATCAGCATTCCTGGACTTTGAACTTGTAGGATGCACTGGTAAAATAAAGCAGACAGGTGTGAGGAGTGCTAAACTCCTTGCATTCCCTGAATTAAATTTCCTACTTGGATTAGTCATTACAGTTCCTCTAAATAAAAAACAACCACTAAACACTTTTCTGGAAATAAAAACTTAATTATGGTCTACTTGCTTTATTGAAGATTCCTCTATGCCAGGCAGAGTAGAGATGACAAACACGTGGAAGGGAGAAGAAGATAAATGTGGCCCTGAAGTAGACTGACTTAGAAACAAATTGTTCCCACGTGAGTTTTTCACAATACAATTAAAATAATTCATCAGATTACCTTAATTATAGTGATCTGTGGAAAACCTTTGAAATACTTAAAAGAATGACGAATAAATCCACCAGAGTTGATGCCAGAAAGGGGTGACACACATGATCTCCTCTAAGGCTGAGATCCTCCCTGACTTCTGTTCCCCCAAGAGTGAATCCAGTTCAGTTCTCATTTCAGCGTATAAGGAAGACTGGGCATATGTACTGGCTAATTTTTCTATGATTTGGTGCTGTATCTCAGAAAGCTCTTTATGTTCATCAGCTTTGGGATAAAAATGGATAAAGGTAAGAAACTGATTTTTCTGAGACAGTACTCATGAATAAGACCTAAATTATACCAGTTTTTCTTTGTGACAGTCTCATGTACCCTAGACTGACCTCAAAGCTGCTCTGATGTTAAGGGTGACCTTAAACTTCTCCAGGTCCTCCTGTTTCTGTCTCAAGTGCTGATTACAGGCATGCACCTTCACACCGAGTTATGTGCTGGAACCAAACTCACGCCAGGTGACTATGCTTCATCCTCACCCCGCCAAATTTTGAGCATAATAAATTAGTCCTTTGTAATTCCTTTAAGATTAGAAAACTGTCCTTAACTCACCTGACTACTCTAATTACCCCATGGATACAAGCCAAATGACCTTTTCCCATCCCTAAGAATTAACAAAGTCATTCTTCCTTTATGGATCTATACTTCTTAAAACAACAGTTTAGTCCCTGATTTCTGCCTTATATGAATGTATATGCAAATTTATAAACTGCCAAGTATGTTGTTTTTAAAATAAACAAATCCAGGCATGGTGACAGAGTCCTTTGATATCTACAGTTGGAAGAGATGTAGAAAGAGCACACATTTAAGGCCAGTTTGACTAAATGAGCAAACCATATCTAAAACAATAAAAAGAATAGCAGGACAAACAATGGTTACTTTTAAGCAGAAATTTCCCTTGTGACAATATCATATAAATGTCCTTTTATAAATTAAATTGATAAAAACCCAGCAATAACAGACAGCAAAATCTGTTAGTTAATTTTAGACACTGAATTTACATAAGACCTATTTCTAATGAGACACATGGTTGGGTGCCAGAGGCCATGATGCCAGAGGCCATGTCAGAGGAGCAGCAGGTGGTGATTGAGATTCCAGGAGTTGGCCCACCAGGAGGAAATCCCTTGATAATCTGAGTTAGGCAAGGACCTCTGAGATCATAGATCCCAAGATGTCTTTTGCTTCTGCTTTCTCTTTGCATACTTGGTGTCTTGCTGCCACTATCTTTACCTGATATCTGGCATGGTTGAATTGGGTGTGGGGAAATTCCCCACTGCCTGTAAGGTAATGTTTCTCTCTTTGGAAACATCATGTTCTTCTGGGAAATTTTACCTGTGAATTATTATGAAGATGACTTCCTCCCTAAGCTGTACCTTCTAACTGGCAATAATATATAGAACTTTATGTGCCGAGTATATAACAGCTTCTTGTTAATGTTTGATGAGCAGTGTCTCATATAGCCCTGCTTGCTGCTTTGTAGACCTCATCACAAAAAAACAATGATTCATGAGATATCAGTTACAGTGCTGCTATTATTAAAATGGAATCAAACCAAAATCAATACATCTCAAGTAGAAATCTAAAGACTAGAAAAAGCACTCAGAGGACAGGAGCGTGTTTCCAAGCTTAACACTCAAAATAAAACAATCAAAACAAAACACCATCTTAATCAAAATAGAAAAGCTAAATACACATGCCAAAATTGATGATTTTCTTCCATGATAAAGAGATTAGAATACACTCAGTTTAGGATTTGGAGACATTCCTCAAGTAGAGGTCATTATGTACTACTGAATAAGTACAGCATAAATACAAATTATGTCCAAATATTGATTGGTTGATTCAGAGAGGTTAATATGTGTGCTCTGTCCTCAAATTTGGTTGTTAATATGGTTCTCTATGTCGTGGAACAATGTGTAGAATGTTCATTTTAGCTCTTAATGAATTTTGAGCAAATATTTGAGGACCTGGACTTTCTGCTGTTGGAACTTCCTCATTGCTTCCGTCTCATCACTGGTAACTGACCCAGTCAGCCTGTTAGAAACTCTCAGTTCAGTTTTGGGTGGGATGTGTGCATAGATGTGTACACAGTTCCTTAATATTTTCAAATTTCTGGGAATTAAATTTTCAATATCCCTTATCCTTTGATTTTAGCAGTACACCTTTGATACGTATTTCATCCCGAATTTTACTGAATTTAAAGAATTTCTTGGTTTTTATCTGTATTGTGTCTATGGGTTTGTCGGGGCTGTTTGTATTTTCAAAGAAGCAGCTTTTGTGCCATTCATCCATTATGTTTTTCTTTAGTCTCTATTGCATTAAATTTACTGTGATCGTGAATCTGTCTGAACAACAAGGTGAGGCTGGAGAGGGTTTATTGGGTGAAAAAACGCTGGCTATACAAGGGTGAAGGCCTAAGTAAGTTAAACCTCCAGAACTCACATAAAGTTGGGAGCAGTCTGGGCACCTGTAACTCCATGCTCTATGAAGAGATGGGAGACAGAGGTAGGAGAATCCCAGGACCCTTGCAGGCAGCTGGCCTAGCATACACTGCAGTGAGCATTGAGGGACTCTGTCTGCAACATGGTGGAAGGGAAAGGCCAGTGCTCAAGGTTGTCCTCTGACAGCCTTGTGCCACAAGTGTGTCATAGCATCCACACATCTGCACATGTGAAAACACACACACACATACACTTATACAACATAAACAAATACAGACACATACGCACACGTACACTTATACACACACAAACAGATGTAGACACATACACACATGTATACTTACACATACATAAACAGATATATACACATATATGATACACTTATGCAGACACATAAACAAATATATACACATACACAGATAATAAAATTATACACACACATGAACAGATATATACACATACACAAACATGTATATACACACACTAACACATTCATACACATAAATGTATACACACATATATCCAAAATTATTGATAATAGAGGAAATCTAAATCTGTGTTTGTTGAAATAGTTGTTCAATATATTGTTTATTTAGTTCATGTACATACCTCATATTTGATAGTCTTTCTATCACACACAATTTTTTAAGAAATGCAAAGCCTCTCTGAACTGTTTCCCTGATAGCTGATGTTATGAAAACTTAACACAGCCTCTCCAGTCTTCATGTCACTGGTGTGCATTCCAGGATGATCACTGGGATTTCTTTCTATCATTGGGATCACAACAGGGTCATTATTGGAAGACATCTCCAGAGGTTCTTCCTTCCTGTAGAAGAAAGAGCAAGAGTAAGTTTATGATCCACACAAGTAACATTATTATGTAACACATCACACTTCAGGATTATTTTAAACTGTGCACTCATAGGTAGATTCCTTCCTGATGAACAGTTCATATGGCTGTGATTACCTAAGGACCCAATGAGAAGCAGACATAACAGAGGACATAGACTCCTCTTAGATGACAAATTCCTAAGAAACAAAAAAGCCCTAAAGAGTAGAGCATAAATGTTATTCATAATTCATAAAGAAGAAGGGGAAAGATGAGGGGGAATATTTGCCTTACTTCGAAAGCATATTATGATACACAATAACTTCAGAGACAGATATATGACAACCATCACCACATCTCTCCTGTGTGTATTTGTGTGTGTGTGTGTGTGTGTGTGTGTGTGTGTGGCGGGGGGGTAGTGGCAGAGAGAGAGAGAGATTTGGTCAACTAACATAATAAGTTGGAGTTGCACGGCGATCAGGAGGCACTTCTGACTATTTCCAGCTTCAGACTGCACCTCTGGTCATTAAGCATCTTCAGACAGCCAAGAAGATGAACTGCTGACAATGACATCATCATTACTGTAACAGGTAAGTTTAAATTCTACAAAGACTCAGATTTTAAAATGACAGGAATTAAGGACACCGAATCAGTAGCTAAACAGTTTAAGACTTTCAGTGAAACAAAATACAAATAAAATTTAAATGTCTCATTTCACAAGTTATTAATGTCTGCTTTAATTTAAGATCTTTAGTGAACTAAGCTTATGGAACAATTTAAAATGACATCATCAACACAGTCAGTTTTCTTTTCTAGTAGCTGACAGCTAGGTTGGTGAGCTCCTGCCTGTGAGGGACCAGCTGCTCAGGCAAGCCTCCTCCAGGAGCATCCTTAAGGCAGCCAGGGTGGGAGCAGCTGTGTGAAGAGCTCTGATGACAACCAAAGCAGCCAGGGTGGAGAGAAAAACACTGAAGCAAATCAGCCCCCTACTGCCTTCCCTCTTGCCACAAGCCATAAAACTTCCCAAGCACAAGTCAAACTGCAGGAAATAACAAAAGACCTGTTATTCTTGAAAATTATTAGCAGTCTGTCACCAAGCAAACCTGGATCCTCAGAACAATGGCATGCTCTAAACTCTGTGTCTTGAGATCCAGAAGGTTTAGGCTTTGGGGATTAGGACAAACCAAACTATGGGGCTAAACCTCTGCCACATGAGCTCTACTCAGACATTGCTCAATGAATGTTAAACCCCTCCTGTTCAAAAAAATGTCATCTGAAATTTTAATGAATTTCTAAGCATGGGATAAACAAGACTAAAGATTCCAAAAGTGAGAACTTAGAGGAAGGTTCACCATTATTCCAGACTGCAATTAGCAATCGTTAATAATATGACAATTGATTGCTACATTCAAAGACAGAAAGAAAGGAATTACAGATTTCTTATCACAAGACACAAAATCTATTTCAAAACAATCATAATTAAGATTTCAAAAATGCATTTAACAACCACTTAAACACTGATAGCTCAAGAAGGAGAACTAGAAAAATAAGACTGATACTGAAATGAAATCCATCCTGAATGAGAATAATCATAAGAAAAAAGAATCCCTAAGGTGGGAAGAGAGAGAGCTACACAGGAGCATAAGGCATCTGCAGGACTTGACCAAAGGGTCTGAAGTACTATACAAGAACACCTGTGACAGGAGATGATACAGAAGACAACAGCACATAGTGAAACATGGGCCTGGGCCTGAGACCACAGGTAAGCGCATGTTCAGCACATGTGAGGCCAGGGAGCAACTCCAAAATGAAACAGGCATCTGGGTGATGACAGGCTGGCAGGAGAGACCTACCAATCTCATGAGACTTAAATCCAGCATGTGTATTTGTAAACGGACACTTACTGTCCCCACTGCCCAGTCCCAAATAGGTGACTTAGAAGCTGAATATGAATTACGAATTCTCAGTTGACAACTCAGGCTTGTTAGTCGGTACCTCTTACAGTTAAATTAACCCATATTTCTATTTATGCTTTGCCATGTTGCTCAAGACTTGTTACCTCATTTTTTACACGACCTGCTTGCTCAGCAGCTGACTGGCATCTTTCCTGACTCTTGCCTCCTTCTTCCCATCATTCTCAGGTTGGTTTTCCCACATAACTTCCTGCCCAGTTACCGGCCTGTGAGGTTTTTATTAACTGGTGAGAGTATT
>JAQHUG010000107.1:33949-43969 GCA_028555095.1 Dicrostonyx torquatus | reverse complement strand
GGTGCCTGATCCCATAGAAGTCCCTGGCTTGGCCCAGACCCACAGAGGTCTCTTTCTTGGGCATACTCCATCAGTGGTCACTCCCTTGTACTTATGCTTCTAGAGGTGGCTAGCTGGGGCCTCCTCCATGGAGGTCAGTGGCTCAGACCTGATCCCACGGAGGGTGCAAACTCAGGCCTGCTCCTTTGGAGGTAACTACCTCATACCTGTTTCTGCATTGGTTGCTGACTAGGTCCTGCTTCACCTGAGGTTGTTGGCTTAGGCCTGCTCCCACAGAGGTTCCTGGCTCAGGTGTGGACCTGCAGAGGTCTCTGACTCGAGCCTGCTCTGGCAGAGGACACTGACTCAGGCCCAGTAGCTCAGAGGGGTCTGGCTTGGGTTTGCCCCCTTGGCAGTCACTCCCTCATACCTCTGAATCAGAAATTGTAATATCTCTTGCTGTTGTAGGAGACTGCTTGTTCGTTTCCTGCTGCTCAGCCCTAAATAATACCACAGAAACCATATTATTTGCAATACTGTTTGGCCAATAGCTTAAGCATATGTCTGGCTAACACATACCTTAAATTACTACATCTCCTTTAATCTGTGTATCACCACAAGGCTGTGGCTTACCAGGTAAAGTTCTGGCATCTGTCTTTGGCGGGGCTACATGACTTTTCCCTGACTCCACTTTCTTCCTCCCAGAATTCAGCTTAGTTTTCCCTGCCTAGCTAAGTTCTGCCCTTCTATAGGTCCAAAAGCAGTTTCTTAATGGTAATCACAGCATACTGAGGGAAAGCCCACATCACCTCCTACCAACCTACCTAACTCCATGATAGCTCTCTCTCTCTCTCTCTCTGACTAAAAATAATTTTAAAAAACCTAAAAATCAAAACTAACTAAAGAAAATCAATAACACAAAAAAACCAAAAAGAAACAATTATTACACAAAAGCCACAAGGATTCTATTTTGTGTTGGCCAGTTAACAACATAAAATTCTCAATATGCAATTACCCTTCAGCCCAGGCACTGCCCTAGAGTATGGTGGATATACCCAGGGACACTTTATTGGAAAAATAACTGATTTTCCTTTTTCAACAGCTACCAATTACATATACCTTCCAGGTTAGGGTGGTATTTTGTGTCTACTTCCCCTTTTCAGTGCTGGTATCCTGACTGTCTTGAGCTGTGCAGATCTTTTGTGTCCTGCCGCAATCTCTGTGAGTTCGTGTGTGTATTAGTCCTATTGTTTGTGAAAGATGCTGTTTCCTTTGAGTCATTCAACACATCTGGATCTTAAAACCTTTTTACATTCTCTTCTGCATAGACCTCTGAACCACAGTGGCAGAGGTTTGATGAAGACATCCATATAGGTCTGTGTGCTACATAGTCTCTCAGTCTTTACACACTGTCCTTGTAAATTACCATCTACTGCAAGAAGAAGCTTCTCTGATGAGGACTGAATAATGTTCTGGTCTATAGGTATAGCAATATGACATCAGAAATCATTGTATGCTATGTTTCTTTAGACAAATAATAGAAATAGGTATTCCCCCACAGTCTCAGGACCTATCTAATCCCAGGTCCTTGACCACTTAACAGTGTCAGGAATAGACTTCATTTCAAGTAGTGAACCTTTAGCCCAATTTTTTAAAAAAAAATGGTTGGTTGCTACCATAACATTTGGGCCACTATGGTACCTGAATATCTTGCAGGTGTGGTATTGTTGAGGTCACAGAGTTTATAGATAGGTGATACTATTACTCTTCTCCTGTAGGAGCATGCAAAGAACCCTCCAGCGCCATTAATGCTAGCAGTAAAGGTAAAGTCTCTAATTGCATACCTGCTTTATTTCTCTGTGCTCAATAAGTAAGTGGGGTCTTCAGCACCAGGGTCCTACTATCAGGTTAAGGATAGCAACCAAGAGTCTTGGCAATAGTCTGTGATGTTTGGGGAGATCTATAGGAATTCCTTTAGCCAATAACTCCACATTAATCAATTTCTGCCACTCAAGGTTTACTTGGTGACATGAGAAGTCTTTTCAGAGCATTGTCTCCTCTATTATATGGTGACTACATTATTATTCCTTTAATATATACATATTTATAGGGTACTTGCTTCTACAATAATAGTTTCCATATAGGTTTTCAAATGGTCCTTAGTGTCAGTGCCCCTCCTTTCTTTCCTTCTCTACCCTGCTCTCCCACTCCTTTCCATTTAATCTTGTTCTGGTTTTCTATTTATCTCTTCATAACATTATACTCTTATTTATCCTTCCTTGGAAGAGCCCAGTGTTCTCCCTAGTTCCTTACTAGCTGGCTAATCTCTAAGGTTATGCAAATCAAAGTACACATGTTTAAATCTTTAAAGACAACATCCCCATATAAGATAAAACATACAGTATTTGTCTTTGGGGGTCGGGGTTAATTCACTCAGAATAAGTGATTCTAGATGCATTCAGTAGCTGAATAGTATTCCAATGTGTAATTGTATCACATTTTCAGTATCCATTTATCAGTTGATAGACACCATTTCTGGCTATAATAGAGCAGCAGATAATATAGATGAGAAAGTGTCTCTGTAGTAATATGTAGAGGCCTCTGGAGTTATAAACAAGAGTATTCTAGCTGGATCTTGTGGAAGATCAGTTTTCAGATTTTGAAAGGGTTGATGGTTTCTGGAAGATGCACATCTTGGTTGGCCATGTTTGCATTTTCTGCACATGGATCTAAGAATCTAGCATTACAATATTTGAAGTGCTTTGTGGTGTAACTATCCAGTCTTGTATACGTTAGGTAGGTGTTCTGCTGTTTTGATTGATGCTCCTGGTCATGCTGGGCAGCTATGTGGTCCCTATAGTCCATCTTATTGGGAGAACTCTAAGAACCCTGGTAAGAGAGCTGTCCTGCAAGTCAACGCTACTCACAAAGGAACAGAGCATGTCTACAAGGGAATACTGACAAGGAGGCAGGAAAGAACTTGGAGTTCTTTAGCTCATTGACAAAAGAATGGGTCTTTAGGGAGCAGAAATAGGCTTGGTGAGTTGGGTGTCACATGCAGACAGGCTGCAGCAGAACTGAGGGTAAGTCTAGAAAGACCAGAATGGAGGACAGGAAGGAAGATGAAGGTCCCCTACCTAAGTACTAGCCTAGTGTAGAAGCTGTGGGTCCCTGCTAGAGAGAGTCTGTGGGTCAGCACAATGAGAAAGGAAATAGATAGCTAGAAGGAACACTGAAAGGGACAACAGGAAAATCTAGGAACACATTGAGTCTGTACCAAGAGCCAACTGGACTTTTTGTTACATTGTACATCAGTTTATAAGATATTTAAAACCACATATATTGCTGATGAGTACTATGCTATTATAGGAAAAGACTGAATGAAGAAGTTATAAATTATAGGAACCCAAGCAGCTACTAATCCATAGTCAGTAATCTCTAGGGCTGCAAAGGATCTTGGAAACAAGCAGATCTGGGAGAGGGATCCTTATTCTAAGAGGCAACTCATACAGATACTGTTTTTGTAAGGCAGAGCTCCAAGATCTGTGTCTCAGCAACATTCCTCAAGAGAGCCTCTTGCCAAATGCTATACCACTGGGTTAACCCAAATTTTAAGTGACTTTTAAGATCAAATGTCAAAGAGTCATTTCATATCACAATAACCCTGTCATTTTATAGCAACTCTAGCCAAGAATCCCAGTCAACAGATACTTTACACAAATGTCCTTTTTATATTTGTAATTTTTATTTCAAAAATTTGGCAATCCCATATATGTACACAATGCATTTCAACCATACTCCCTCCTTCCCACCTTTCTTATCTCCCTTTCTTCACGCAACCCTCTGTACAAGTCTCTTTCCCACATTCCTATCTTTGTGTTCTGTCTTGTGACCCACAGAGTTTAACCAGGACTCTCTGTGTGACTCTGTGTTTTAGACTGTCCACTGGAGCCTAGCTGACTCGCCTGTGAGTATACATGTGAAATCAATGACTGGCTATCTATTAGAATCTACCAGTAGCTATAGTTCAGAAGAATGGAGTATGGTCCTCTTGAGTTCCTCCCTGACCCTTACTTTGTGGATGAGGGACCCAGTCTTGTGCAGGGAGTTGTAGATGTTGTAGACAGATCATGGTTGCAGGGGCTGTGTGTGTCATGCCCATAATATATAGCATTCCTAGCAGTTCTTCTCATCTTATGGTTCCTGTAATATTTATATCCCTCTTCCATACAGTTCTGAACATTAGAGGAGATGGTTTTTGTCCCTGTTTGGGGTTAAACACTCAAGGGTCAGTACCTTGAGCAGTCATTAGTCTCTGCACTCACCACAGTTCATTACAGAGGGAATCTTATCTGGGTAGTGCAGGCCGTAGCCTGTGCCCATGAGTATAAGTAAAAATATTTAGAAGACAGTTATTTTTAAGCAATTATAGAAAAGTTATACCAAAGCACCTGAAATCCCAGTTGCTGGTTTTTGGTTGGATTTACAGAGCAACAACAACAAAATAATAATAATAATAATAATTAATAATAATAATAATAATATTTTTTGCTTCTGTAGAGACCAGCCTTCAGCAGCTCAGGAACTGAAGGGACTCCATGGAGTCAGAGGGCTAATCACTCCGTAGACTTTTCTACCTGAGAAGTAAAACTTAATTCTCTGAGTCTAGCGATTGGGACAAAACTTAACTCTCTGTGGACAGCAAGCAAGGTAACCACACAAACACAAACATCTCCAACATGTCAGGATCTCAGTGAGGGAGCTGATGAATGTCAAACCTTCAGCATGACAGAGAAACTAAGGAAATACAGAGCATGCAAGCTACTGAACAGATAAATGCGTACACAAGGACCAAAGCTTAGTTCTTCATTTTATTCTTCTTTCTGTTACTTGTTCTACTCTATAGTTTTCTTTTCTGTTCTTCTACCCTAATGTTTTCCTTCTTTATCTTTCCTGATGACTTCCTTCTCCTCTATTTCTTCATGGCTTCCTTGTTACTATTTATTGATGACTTTCTTCTCACTACTTCCTGATAACTTCATTCTCACTACTTCCTAATGACTTCCTCCTCACTACTTCCTGATGTCTTCTTTCTCCTTTACTTCGTAATGACTTCCTTCACCTCTACTTCCTGATGACTACCTTCTCCTCCACTTCCTGTTTTCTTTATTCTTGCTATTTTTCCCTTACAACTTATACACCCCAGCAGAATATTTCAAACAATATAAAAATGACAATGTGGTTACATTTTATTTTTAACCGAATGATTACAATGAATACAAGTAAGAAACAACATGGTTCCCATTTCCCTTACATGATTAAACATTCTATGTATTACAGGTGAAAAATAAACTATCCCCAAGCACCCACATACAGTTAAATATTTGTCTTTTCGATTTCTCATAATCAGGAGCCTTTCAGTCATAACTACTTACCTAGGCAGTAGTTTTTATAACTGTCTGAAAAACAGGCTACTAGGTTCACTTTTCATATTTTAGAGTCCTGTCCCATTATGGTAATTAACCATAACATTCTTTGTTTTCTAGTTACCCGAAGTCAATTGTTTACAGCTTTCTTTCTGCTGTGGTACACACTGAAAACTGAGAACACATTTCCCAATATCAAAAAGAATTTGAGCAGACTCCCGGGACTCAGTTGTTTTCCTTAATTATTAACCTAAACAATAGTCTATATAGTTCCTAAGAGAAACTCTTAACTTCTAGTTTTATGACAATTCCTTGTTCCTCTTTTCTATCCTCTCCAGTCCCTGCTGTATCAGGGCTGTGGGCAGCACTGTTTCCTATGTTTACCTATATTAATTTTTGCACTAAACTACCTTCTATCACAATCCCTTACTACATTTGATAAAAACCCAATCATCAAAATTCTATTTGAACTACCACTATAATTGTAAAATCATTACTTCAATTACACAATACAGCTTATGATGATCATCTTCATTATAATTCACAGGTACAACTGCCTTGTAGTTCATGGTATTTCCATGATATAATCACAAAACATTAAAGACAGGGGAATCCCTTCACACTGATTCACACCATGGCAAATACCAGAGAAAAAATGGCAGCAGCAAAAATTAAAAGGCTTGGCAGTAACAGGGGACATTCTGGAGCCAAAGCCCTTAGGGCCTTGTCTATCCATGATCCACCCATCAGTGCCTTGAATTCTGGTGGGCCAAACTCCTGATATTCAAGAGCTACCTACTGCTCCTAAGACAAGGTCACCCATCAGTAAGGTTTTAATTTTTTTAAGGCCAGTTTAATTCAATGAAAGTGCAAGACCGTTTTAAAAAACGTCTCATTTTTATAAAAGCTAATAACTCCACATAGTTACTGGAGAAGATGATAATTGTTATACAAGCTAAGGCTACATGATTCTTCCAGAAGCCCCATGATGAGAGGTCAATGCCCTGGATCGTCAAGTATTCTTCACCAGTGCATCTGAAATTCAACACACACAAAAATAACATCAAAGCTTATTCAGTACATTCACTGCTCCTTCCTTTTAAAATCTCATTTTCAGCACATTATTGTAAACTTCATCTTTATATTTAGTTGATAGTAGTACTGATGTACTTACAATTTTGTTATATATTATGTCAACCTAAACTACTTGAATGAGGTCCCTTTGTTAACTTCAAAAACCATCCGAAGAAGCACAGCTATGACATCTATTTAAAAGCATAGAGGAAGTAGGCTTAGAAAACATGGATGAGTTCAGAGTCACACTAAGATCCAACTTTGTAGTTTTAACTCTGTCATTCATTTCTAAATCTACAATGCTCCTCTCTTCAAAGGACAAAGGCACAGATGAAGGACTTGTTTCTCCCAGAGCAGAAAACCTCAGCTTATAATTACACACATAGACACTCTAAGAGACCAAAGCTTTGTGTAATTCTGCTGACTCAGCACACAGTCAGGCAAAAGAACACAGTGTCAATTTCTAGACCGAGGACCAGAGGAGAAGAAGGTTTTCTGAGAGGAGTCAGTCAATTGTTGTCAGCTCATGTACTAAGAAAGTGGTGACAACTGTGGATGCTCAGCTATGGAACATCCCCAGGAGCCCATGGCTATAGACAGAGCATGGGTAGCAGTTGTAGTACAGCAGGGTGCAAGGACCCAGACACAGTTTAGAAAAGCATCTGCTGGTAAAAGTTCTGGATACACTACAATACTTCCCGGGTATCCCCATCACTGTATGTCTCAATCTCTGTGTCTCCATCCCTGCATATCTACATCCTTGTGTTTCTTCACCTCTGTGTGTTTCCAATCCTGTGTGTCTCGACCCTTGTGTGTATCTATCCCTGTGTTTCTATCCTTGAGTGTCTCCATCCCTGTTTATCTCTATTTCTCTATGTCTCCATCCTGTGTGTCTCCATCCCTGTGTGTCTCCACCCCTGTGTGTCTCCACCCCTGTGTGTCTCCATCCCTGTGTGTCTCCACCCCTGTGTGTCTCCATCCCTGTGTGTCTCCACCACTGTGTGTCTCCATCCCTGTGTGTCTAAATCTCATGTGTCTCCATCTCTGTGTCTCCACCCCTGTGTGTCTCCATCCCTGTGTGTCTCCACCCCTGTGTGTCTCCATCCCTGTGTGTCTTCATCTCATGTGTCTCCATCTCTGTGTCTCCATTCCTTTGTATCTCGTATAATTTAACATTTTCACAATCCATGTAAAAGGAAGATTTCTCCTTCCTCTTGTGAAGACAATCCTTTTATGGATATGAGGTCTGTGTATGGCTTTCCTTTTTTTCACTTTACCCATCCAAGCCCTCCTGACCAGAAACTGGTTAGGAATTTCTATTAGAAAGATAGCAGACCACATCAGGAGAAAGGAGATGTGGGAAAAAAGATATCCTTAACACTTGTTTTCTTATCAGTAATTCAAATATAAATTCATTATTATTTTGAACATCTGTGAAAGGTTTAACATATCACCACATTCCTCTCTCATTTTATATCCATATCAAATTAATGAGAATAATTATAGAAAGCAAAGGTATTTTCAAGGTATTAGACAAAAATGATATTTCCTTACAACATAGTAAAATGTATATTTTTTTCAGTGCAGGACAAGCCTCCTGAAAGGACATTTTGCACATACACACATACAGTTACACACAGTCTCTCTCTCACACACACAAACACACACACACACACAGAGAGAGAGAGAGAGAGAGAGAGAGAGAGGCACCACCCTTTGATTTCTTAAGGTCTTCCAGAGTGTGGGTCAGAGGAAATACCCTGAAATCTGGCAGACAAACTTCACTCACTTTTATCTTTGTTTTACTGACATTTTTCAGGCTCTGCTCACAGGTACAATATCTATACATGTGGAAACTCTATGCCCTTATTAACTATCAGAGCAGTCTATAGCAAACTCAAAGGCTCTGAAACAACTCAAATCCACAATCAAGACACCAAAACCATTTTTAAAAGGCCCAAAGAACCCTTTCTGCACATTATCTACACCTTGCAGCAGTAGGATGAAAACACAGCCACCTGTGCAGTGGTTACCATGACTCACTCTGGGGAATGGGCAGAGTGTTAATCCTGAAAGCATAGGTTTCCCCTCTAAGTCTTGAAGCATTCTGTGTCCCCACTGTGGCACTGAACTCAAGCTTACATTACAAAGTTCTGACATTTGCTGACTTCTGCTGTTTTGTTTTCTGGACAGGAGTTTTGTCCCAGGAGTTCATTATGCAGCAAAGCCTGTATCACAAACAAGAACAAGGAAAGACAAATAGTTTAATATTTTTATAAATTTCCAAAGAATAAACACAGCTACAAGTTTAAGTTCAATATTGACTGTAATTTTTAAATATATTTATCTTTTGCAGAAATATTTTTAAACAAAAATATTCTCACCAAGTTCAGTCTGCCCAGCAAAGCAGTCCCCTCTCCCACACTTGAAGGTTTAGAATTGAAATGATGGAGTTTCCTAACTACTAAGATGTGGACTCTCTAACTAGATTACTCCAGGCTCCTCCTCCTCCCCCAGTCCATAATCCTGTAAACATTATATTTAAAACAATGCTGCTGATTTATAGTAACAATATTATCTTGGTTGTTTTCATCAAAACCAGTTGTGCCTTTTGGAATAAGAAAGTCTATTAAGACACACTTTCCTCCAGAAAAAGCTTAGCAAAACCAGTATAGCTCTGGGTATCACATGGTTTCTGCTTCTTTTACTTTCCTGATATAAACTATATATCACAGTCCCTGATCCTTTCCTTACCTTATTGGGCAGAAGCACACTGTTTGCTTTTCATCATATCATCTACCTTTCCCCTGGGATTTTTTTCTCACCCTTTATTTCCTTCAAATAACATGTGACTGGGGAAAGTCTCAGATGTCTCACTAAAACCAAGAGGAAAGTTCTCATTTTTGCTCCTGGAAGGAAAATCCTGGGCAGCGACTCGTTAGAGATTATATCTGGGGAAAGCACTTGGTTGGGAATCATTTCAGTTGCTACAGTTGGAGAGCCCAAGTACAGTGACAGGCAGGACAACTTACTGTAAGTCCATAATGTGGAATGCTGAAGTACTGAACCCATGAGAAGTTCTGTATGAAGTTTATGAAATATAGTGACAGACCTAAGGAAAACTACGAAGAACAAAACCACGAATTAGCACCAGTACAGGAACTAAGAATTCTAGTCAAGATCCTTCCTCTTCAAGACCCCTTCAACCTTCTGACCATTACTGCTCAGATCAGTTCTTTGAAACATTCTTTCAGAAATCCCCCCTCTTTACAAGGCTAAGACTCCTTGTGGGTTTTAAAGGATAACTAGTCACCCTACTCTGCAAGAGCCAAACTTACAGATATTATATAATCTTTAAAATGGCATGCAATCTATGAACATCCTTTGAATTTTAAATACACCCATCATACATATTTAGAAATCTCCTTTAGATTCTTTATAATACCCAGATTAGGCAGATATTATTAATAATGAACTGGGATGAACAAGAGATAGCTAAAAAGCTCACATAAGACTTGCCCTATGCATTCTTGGGTACACT
>JAQHUG010000107.1:17025-33774 GCA_028555095.1 Dicrostonyx torquatus | reverse complement strand
ATTCACAAAAACCTCAAAAAAGTGTAAGGAGGGGAATCTTGGAATAAATCTAATCAAATGAAATACTTGTACAATAAGAAGGTTAAGATACTGAAAAAAAGAAATTGGAAAAATATAAGATAGACAGACTTCCCATGTTTAAATTTCCTAGGATAAAAATTATGAAACTCTCCATCCTACCAAAAACAATCAATAGAGTCAATGTAATACCCTTCGAAATTTCAATGCAATTCACAGAATTAGAAAAAATATTAAATTTCACATGGAAATAAAAAAGACTCAGATTAGGGGAACAATCCTTAACATCAACAGTAAAACTGTCAGAGGAATCAGCACCCATTGGAGAGAGAATCCATCCTCCTGTTGTGTGAGGAATAGCTTATCCTTTCTGTCAATTACAGTCTTTCAGTGGGCCTGTCTGCATATCTGGGAACAAGAACAATAGACTCTAGCAAAATTGCATACCCCATGTGTCCCCTTAAAGAGGACAATATGCCATTTGCATGGGTAGGACCAGGGCCCCACTCAAAGGAAAGGATACTTGACCCTGGGGGTGTTCTGCCTCGCAGGTGTACCAATCACTCCTTGGGTACATGCGCTGTACAGTTTACCCAAGTATTCAGGACTCTATGTCAGTTTTATAAGTGCATTTTGCAAAGGTAAAAAGAGAGTAAACTCTACCAACTCCATGCCCTTTAGGTTATGAGGGATTGCTAGGTTCCTTTTGAGAATTATTTTTAAAGACTGCCTGGATGATCCAAAGGGAACAACTTAGGACACATGTATTGTCCTGCAGAGAAAGTTTTCTGTTTTTTTCTTTGTTTGTTTGGTTTTGTTTTATTTTGTTTTCTTAGGTAAGGTTAAGACAAACTGTTACATTAAAAAGTTTTTATTTTCATGTTCAAAATACTAAACAAAACTTTGAACTGTTACTTTTAAAGGTTTTCCTTGTGCTAAGACTGTCCATATCCTCTGGACAATGATGTCAGCAGTCTCTCACTTAGATGTAATGTGTCCCACCTCCTTAACCTTCTGAATTGTGCTCTTGGTTAACAACACAGGAAAGTATTTAGTTCCTGAGCAGGAAACCATGGACTGTAAATTTTAGCAAAGGAGTCCGGGTGAAAACTTTGTAACCTAAGAGAAAGCAAAGTAGAGGAGTGACCTGTAACACAATTGATGTGAAAATGACTTTATTTCCTGGTGGGAAGGCCTGTGGACTCCCTAAGACAGGAGATATGTAAGTTCATGTACAGAGAGGCTCACAGTCCTTCTGAGAATGACTTTAATCTTAAACAAACTTGTGTAGTTCTGAGTTTCTCTAAGATAGTCTTCATCATACCAGCATGAGCATGAGGAAGGGAGGAGGTTCTATCCATCTCAGGAGTTGTCACACTCTTACCAGTGTTTATTAAAGTTCTTTTTTAGTTTATTTATTTATTTATTTGGTATTTGTGGAATTTCCTCTGGGTTCCTAACCCAACAAAGGTCAGTCTACTTCATCAAATTTAGGGAGACTTCCAGGAGACAGTTTAATATTGTAATATCTGATATATTCCTTTTGACATTTTCCCATATATTCTCCAGGAAAAACTTACTCTGTTGTGCATCTGTATCCTCCCCCTTAAATATATAATCACACGTAAGAAGGGAAATGGGGAGGGGTCACAGAGATTTATCCATCTTATGTATATGGACACATTCTGTCATCTTTAACCCTCCACCCAACACACTGGAGTCACTGTAGAACTGCATTTCATTTCTGAATATTCTATAACAATGCTCAGGCAGTTCTGGCTTCATGGTAACTCAGTTTTCCTTCTATATTCTGAGATAGGATGACCAGAATCAACAATGGGCAGAGCTCCCGGAAATGGCTCCTGAGTCTTGCTGTTTCCACTGTTTTGGGGTCCATGCTCTAGGATAGCAACAGAACCAATCTCTAGAGATCATCTTGTCCACAAGAGCCATGTTTGTCTACTGTCACATGCCCCAAGAGTCCAGCACCCCAACAATGACACAGATGAAAACACTGTCATTGTACCCCAACAAGAGTACCCCCAAAATGGTAGGTGGTTTTAGGTCTAAGAACCAGAATGCCAAGGCTTTCTTTACAGAAACTAATCTACAGTCCAGGCAAGCATGCTTGACAGAGTACTCTGAGTCTAATCCTTAACATGATGGGGCATAATTTTCCATCAGTTTTTCTTTATCTCTTATATGTAGTGACTTACATCTTGACTGGGTACTGTCACTATGGGCAGTGAGCTAGTAATGCTGAAGTATAGGGTAGGGATTTCAGGAGACTTGTGGTGAAGTTACAAGTATGCTCAAGGACAGTGATGATCCCACCTGGATTTTTTCTGATTTTCATTTTCGCGGAGATAAACACACGGGGAACACCGGACAGACTACTAACCAACCATTCATTTTCCGATTGTATTTATGGCCTGCTCTATGAGATGGAAATCCTGTCTGATGCTGTGTCTAGTGGGGTCATAGATCCCAGGGGAGAATCTACTGGATATGGTATTACACTGACTTCTAATGAGTTGTTGTGACACCCACAGATTAGTACATCTCAGACCTTCATCAGAGAAGCTTCCTTTTTCAGGAGACAGTGATTAAGACAGAACCACCACAGGTCAATATACAGAGAAGAGAGACTGCATTGGATCCAGCCCTGAATGGGACATCTAAATATCACACCCTCCTCCCAAGAATCAAGGATCATGATGAAGAGAGATAGAGAAATTGTAAGAGCCATAGGAAGTGGACACCTACAACAAGACAGTGTTTTCCTGTCACAACAGGACAGTGACACATATGAGTGCAGAGAAGTTGTGACAGCATGGACATCACCTGTGCAAGATCAAGACAGACAAAATCCCTGAATGGAGGGGAGAGGAGGCCATGAACTCCTTCCCTTATCTGTTGATTGGCAGTTGATGACTGATGGGAGGGGGAGAGCCAGTTTTCTTTAAGGATGTGGCCCCTGAGAGTCTACCCATGCCCTAGATGGACGTCCACACAGGCACACATGGACACAGCTAAGTAGACCCAGTGATTTACAAAATCTAAACTAAGAATGAGATGGCAAGGGGAAAAGTGCAACAGTGACAGGAAATGAAGCAGTTACTTCCCTGTTGCTCTGACACAACACCATGATCAAGGCAGCTTGTAGAAGAGAGAGATCCATGGCCTTGGCTTTCCAGAGCAATAAGGAGCCATCTTGGCAGGGAGACCCTGCAGCAGGCAGCAGGCAAGGAGTTCGGAGAGGAAGCTGAGTGCTCACATCTTCACATGACAGTATAAAGCAGAGAGGAAAGAGGAAGGAAGACAGGACTATAAACAAAGACCCTCCCCTGTCCTGCAACAGACTTTCCCCAACAAGTCTCTATCTCCAAACAGTTCCACAGTCTGTCCAATGACACCATCATGTGTAATCCATGTTCATAAAAGACTAAGATTGGGTAACCAATTACAGAAATATGATCAGTAGTGTGCTAATACTTGAGACTGATTTGTACTTAGGAGTCTGGAATCTTCCACTATATCTAACACTTTTCAGAACACAATAAGCCCTGAGATAGACTCCTAGTGCTGAACAATTACATTGATCATTCTTGTGGCACATTAGTTTAAGATGTGTTACATATGTTTATGCTGTGGAACATTTGTTAATAATGCAAAGATAGGACACATTCTTTTTATATTGCATTTGTTTAATTTGTCAAGTTGAGATACACCTGATTGGTCTAATAAAGAGCTGAAGGACAAATAAGTTGGCAGGAAAGGATAGGCAGGGCTTTCAGGCAGAGAGAATAACTGGGAGGAGAAATCTGAGAGGATGGAGGAACAAGAAAAGGAGAAGAGAGAGATGCTAGGGCCAGTCACCCAGCCACCAAGGCACTGAGTCACACCACCAGTCATGGAGTAAGAGTGAGAGTAAGATACACAGAAGTGAGAAAATGTAGAGAAACCCACAGAAACAGCTGACCTGAGCTAATGGGAGCTCATGGATCCCTAACTGGCAGCTGGGGAACCTGCATAGGACCAAACTAGGTTCTTAAAATGCAGGTGACAGTTGTATGGCTTGGGCAGTCTGTAAGACCACTGTCAGTGGGACCAGGATTTAGACCTAGTGCTTGAACTGACCTTTTGGAGCACATTCTTTTTGGAGGAATCCCTTCCTCATCCTATATATAGGGGGGACAACCTGGTCCTGCCTCAAAGTGATGCACCAGTCTTTGTTGACTTCCCATGGGAAGGCTTACCCTCTATAAGGAGTGGATGAGGGGGTGGAGTTGGGGGAAGATAGGAGGAGTTGGAGGAGGGAAAGGAGTGGAAACTGGAATTAGTATGTAAAATAAATTTTTAATAAAAATAAATAAAAAGAGAAAAGGAAAAAGCCCAGAGGCAAAAGGTAGATTGGATAATTTAAGTAAAAGAAATAATGGCTAGAGACAAGTGAAGCTAAGGCTAGGCATTTATAAGTAATAATAAGAATCAATGTGATTTATTTGGGAGCTGGGTGGTGGGTGTCCAAAAGAGCAAAGAGTAAAGAGTAAAAACCAACAATGAACTATGCTTTCCCATTAGAGACTACTGAATATGCCAAATCACCTCTGCTATGACTAAAAGAGCAGGCAAGTCTCTCACACTGGCATTAAGGGAAGGCAGCAATCTGTCTTGTTGTTGGGGAATGAGCCAATCACACCAATTTCTTGAAGTTCTATTTTATTACAGATTTGTAATATGATTCCAAGAAATATCTGGTAAAAGCTCACAAGAAATAATCACACAGAAACTGGATTAATTAAATCACTGCTTGGCCTATAAGCTCCAATCTCTTATTGGCTAGCTTTTACATCTTAATTTAACCCATCTCCATTAATCTGTGCATTTGTACATGAGGTTACTAGCAAAGTTTCAACACATCTGTCTCAGATGGCTCCATGGCTTCTCCCTTTATAGGACTGACATCAGAGGAGTAACCATAAAGCCTAGGAGGAAAGGAAGTTCCTTCTCTCCTACAGACCATATTAAGATTTAGAATAAGGCCTCTGTCCAAAGTCCTGATGAGTCAAGCAGGTTACATGTGCAAGAAAGAACACAAGGAAATTCTTCCTCTTAGAAAAACAGAGTTCACACTCACCAGCATGAGCACAAAGTGGACGGTCACAAGGAATGTTTTTGGTTCACCCACTGCCCCTGTAGACAGCATCAGGGAACTGGCAGAACAAGTCAACAACATGATGGTAAATATCACAGTGAAGAAACCCTTCACATCTGTGTCTACTCCTTTGAAAAAAAGAGTATGGTCAGTTCATCTATCTATGTCAAGAAAATTGCACATATTTCAAACAATGCTTCAATCAATCAATGAGATTGGTAACAGTTTCATGGCCACCCAACTTCTCTGCGTCTCTAACTGTGACCTGATCATGTGGATGCTGGGAACAGAATTTGGGGACTTTGGAGGAGCAACATATGCTCTTAACCAATGAGCCTCTCTCCAACCTCATCATATCACTTTATTTTTATTGTTGTCACAAAATATTTTTACATATAACACATACTCTCCTCTATATAAGATTATGAGCAATGTATGGGATCTGACATGGAAAACTACAGACTACACAAGTGGCCCAAATTTTATTGCATAGTTTCACATGAGAATCAGCAATAGAACACATTCATGTCTATTTTTTCTGTGTTTATTATACTGCATTAGTAGTAAAATTGGCATCAGGACTGTGTCAGTTGGTTTTTTGTAAATTTAACACAACCTAGGGTTCTATGGGAAAAAAGGAGCCTCACTAAGAAAATGCTTCCATTAAATTACCCTATAGGCAAACCTGTGGGGACATTTTCTTGATGAATGATTTATGTGGGAGGTCTTAGACAACTGTGGATGATGTCATCCCTGGGCAGGTGGTCCTGAGTTCTATAAAAAGGCAGGTTGAGGAAGCCATTAGGAGCCAGTAAGCGGCACCCCTCCATGGACCCTTCTTCACTCCCTACCCCCAGGTTCCTGCCCTGAGTTCCTACCCTGACTTCCCTCCTGAAAGTACATTGAACTGTAAGATGAAACAAACTCTTTCCACCCCAGAATGGCTCTGGTCATGGTGTTTGTCACAGCGCTAAAAACCTAACTAAGGCAAGGATTAGACAACCATGCAATGGTTTTAATATCTGGAGGACAGGAGGGTGCCTTCAACCTTAGTTTTCCCTAGGAAATCACTATGTAACTACTCTGGAGGAAGGCAATGGGCTCCACAAGCTGATTTGTAATCTTTATGGAGCTAATGTTGAGTCACATACAATCATGTGTTTTATAATAGTCACGAGGACACAAGTTAGAATTTGGGGAACTGAGTTCCATGCCTAATTGTTTACAAAGTTAATGTTATTACTATCATGGTATGCAAAATGCATTTGTGGGTATGGTTGCTATGGTGTGCATGTTCCATGGTGTGCATGTGCCGTGGTGTGCATGTTCCGTGGTGAGCATGTTCCGTGGTGTGCATGTTCTGTGGTGTGCATGTTCTGTGGTGTGCATGTGCCATGGTGTGCATGTGCCGTGGTGTGCATGTGCTGTGGTGTGCATGTGCCGTGGTGTGCATGTGTCGTAGTGTACATGTGCCATGATGTGCACATGTATGGACTGAATCAAGTATGAGTATATAGGAGGCCGGAGTGGCCAAGTTAGCGCAAAATAGTGACAGTTAGAAAAAGGCACAAAATTCAAAAACAGTGATGTTGCAAAGCCTGTGAAGAATACTCCCAGCCAAGATGGCACTGAAGAGGAGGTAGGGAGGAGATCTGACTTATTTATAAGATGTTTGGAGTTAGAGATGGGGTAAGGTGACATAAAGTATCTGATGCCCTTATGACCCCCATTAGGGGCTATGAGAGCCTCAGCTCATGCAGACATGACTGCTGATGTGATTGAATGATTTTCCTTCCACTTCTGGGATTCATGGGGTTTTGGTTTATAAATTGCATGTTTTAAGACAATAAATGAGTTCCTGCTTGACTTGACTCCCGGCTGCATCTGATTGTCTTCCAGACCCCAGGGGCTGGGTGGCAAGCGACACACTTCCCCTGCTTAGCCAGAGTCAGTTCCATGTGCCTGGCTTAATTCTTCAGAGGGGTCTGCAGAGAGACCCCATACATGTGCCATGGTGTGCATGTGGAGTTGAAGAACATCTTCTTGGAGTGAATTTTGAGGATCAAATTCAAGTTGTCTGATTTGCAAGATAAGCACATTTCCCATAACCATCCCACATCCTAAATGACTGGTTCTGAATAATAAATCTCTTATAAAAATGTCTAATCGTTATCAGTGCTTATTTTTGAAAATCTATGTGTGAGAGAGTGTATGTGCATATATGTGCATGTGTGAATGAGTGTGCATGTTTGTGTGTCTTTATGAGTGTATGTGTGTGTGTGTGTGTGTGAAAAGTATGTAAATTCTGAGCAATTAATCTAGGGTGAAGCCTATCCATGATGCACAAATGAATCTGTGCACATATTTAAAATAACATTTTATATGACATATTGTCAACAAACCTTAGCATAAGACATTTTATACAGTTAAATGTTTTTTTTCACATATACATATGGTGTTGGAGGTCCTCTGTCTATGTGTTGCTTTTATTGGTTAATGAATAAAGAAACTGTCTTGGGCTGTGACAGGACAAAAGAACAGAGCTAAGTGGGGAAAACTAAAATGAATGCTGGGAGAAATGAGGCAGAGTCAGAGAGTCGCCATGGAGCCACCGGCAAAGACAGATATGCTGAAAATTTGCTGGTAGGCCACGACCTTGTGATGATATACAGATTAATAGAAATGGGTTAAATTAATATGTAAGAGTGAGCCAATAATAAGCTAGAGCTATTGGGCTAAGCAGTGATTTAATTAATACAGTTTCTGTGTGATTATTTTGGGGCTAAGCGGCCTGGAACCAACAAGCGGCCTGGAACCAACAAGCGGCACCCTCCTCCAACAAACATATGTGTGAGATATTATCCACTTTTCTATATTGTATTTACATATACAGACACTTAAACAAAAACATAGGAAAAACATACAGCTATGGTAGAGAGATGGCTCAGTGATTAAGAGCATGTGCTATTACTGCAAGGCCCTGGATTTCAATCCCAGCACCTACAAGGGAGTTCACATTCTGTAACTCCAGTTCCAAGGGATCTGATGTCCTTCTCTGGCCTTCCTAGGCACTGGATCCATTTAGTACACACACATCACACACACACACACACACACACACACACACACAAGGCAAACAAACAAATGAAGGAAAAATAAATCTTTTAAAACACCTTTGCAGAGATATCTAATAATTGATCTTGCTCCATTGTCACTGTCTCAAATGTGTACAATATTTCCACTTTCATTATAGTGCACAGGATCTCTAGTAAAACACAGTTTCTTTACTTTTCTTTTTCTTTTTTTTTTTTTTTTTGGTTTTTCAAGACAGGGTTTCTCTGTAGCTTTGGAGCCTGTCCTGGAACTAGCTCTTGTAGATCAGGCTGGTCTCAAACTCACAGAGATCCGCCTGCCTCTGCCTCCCAAGTGCTAGGATTAAAGGCGTGCACCACCACCGCCCGGCCACAAAACACAGTTTCATAAATGGCTTTTGTACTATTTTGTGAACAAGTTTTGAAGACTCTCCTCATACTGAACTCCTGTTTTGATCTCACACAGTGGAGAATGCTTTTCTACTCATGCTCTTCTACGTTAGACTCACCACAGTTGTACAAACCAAAACACGCTCCCCCAAGAGTAAAGACGCATTCTCTTGCTTTGTCACTTACCTGCTATGATGAATACTATAACAGTAAATATAATACTTGGGAATAACCTCCTGGGTACCAGCTCACCGAGCAATTTCCCAAGGAAATACGATGACACTCTGTAATATCCACTGGTATACTCATGTCTACAGAGACAAAGATCATGTTATACATCCTTAGATTAGTCCAGAAGGCACAGGGGAGATGCTGGTTAAACTGACTTTTGCTACCACAGGCAGCCTAACAGGACAGTGTTCGCTATACTCCATGCTGACTCCCACACATGTCCCCATCTTAGGGACCAGCCACTTTAGGTCAAAAGCCTTATGACATTATTCTCACTACTATTCTCCCCACCAGAGAACTCTGCCCCCTTTTGTCCACTCTGGGCACACAACAGCCCTCCATGGAAACAGCCCACTGTGCCCACTCTCCCCAGAGTCTCTGCCCACTGAAGCTGGCTCCCTAAAGAGCAGCTCATTCATACATCACCTCACACAGTGGTCATAGAGACTTCTCTACTTCTAGTTCTTACGAAGAAGGTGACACTGTCACCCTGAGGTCACAGTGCAGCTTCAGGACACTATACCCTTCTCTTCTGCTACTCTCACTTTACAACAGATGTATTTCTTCAATAATCTCACTTTCTAACCATGAATCTTTTACCAGATGCCAAATCTACCCCTTTTCCTGCCTTGCCCTCCGAATCCCAAGCTTTTCCCCTTCCATTGTCTTCAGTGCATCTCTGGGTTTTGTTTTGTTTGTTTTGTTTTTGATACAGAAACACCAGTTCAGGCTGGCCTTAAGTTCCATACATACCCAAGAGTGAGCAACTTCCTACCTCTAACCCAGTCACCAAATGCTAGGATTAAAGACATACAGCCATGCTCAGGGATTTGTGATACTGTGACTCTAACACAGGGTTTCACGCACACAGAGCCAGCGCTCTACCAACTAACTGAGGCCCTCAGTTCCTCTCGGAAGACTTTCCTTCTTGGCATGTACTTGGCCATTTTGAGAGCAGGGAATCCTAAGCATAGGCCACCAGGAAAAGGTTCCTTCATGTTTGAAAATCATGAACGGGAGATCAACAGCTCTTTTGTATTCCGCTGCTGTCTGGCTCTTCCTAGCCCTCCATCAAGAGGACCCTGATTCTTGTGCAGCTGTCCCTCTCCATCTCCAATATGTTGCTGAACTACTACACCCAAGCTCTATGAAACCCCTGACATCTTTCTTTGGGAGGGGTTTGGTGAATTTCCTGTCATGTTTAGCCCCCTGTACTGTGTTGTCTGCAGCACTGGGATCTCGTGGTCTCACCCCAATTTTGAGACTTTCTCTGAGCAGCAGAAACCTCTGCTCTTGATTTTGCATTATTTTTCAATTAATATTACAAAACTCTTTACATACTTCAAAATTCATGGTACCACATGAAAAAAAAACAAAATTTCACAGTTTATTTTCTTTTTTTTATATTTATTTATTTATTTATTTATTTATTATATATTCAATATTCTCTCTGTGTGTATGCCCCCATGCCAGAAGAGGGCACCAGACCTCATTACAGATGGTTGTGAGCCACCATGTGGTTGCTGGGACTTGAACTCAGGACCTTTGGAAGAGCAGGCAATGCTCTTAACCTCTGAGCCATCTCTCCAGCCCCCAGTTTGTTTATTTTCAACTAAGTAATTAAGAAAAAGGAGAATTGCTGGTAATTCATGACCTAACATTTTAGGCCCAACTATGAATGTAATTAATTTGATCACCCACCCCTGATGCCTGCTTCTGGTGCAGGGGTTACTCACGGAAAACAGTCCCTGTCAATCACGAGAACCTCTCCTGCAGTCACACTTATAATACACTGGAAGACTGTGAGCAAGAAGAGCAGGCCAGCTCTGCCAGGAGAGAATGGAGGACAAACAATAGTGAATTCAACATTAGGATGAGTTCTTTCCAATACACCTTGTTCTGTAGAATAAATAACATTACACAGATCTGTTCTTTGAAAAAGAAAACAGTACTGGAGCGATGGCTCAGCATGAAAGAGTGCTTGTTGCTTTTGCAAAGGACCCGGGTTTGGTTGGCAGCACTTACTTGGTGCATAACAGTCATCTGTCACACAAGTTCAAGGGAAGCCCGTGCTAGCGAGTTTTATGTCAACTTGACCTAAGCTAGGGTTGTCTAAAAGGAGGGAACCTCAATTGAGAAAATGCCTCCATAAGATCCAATCAAGTCATTTTCTTAATTACTGATGGATCTGGGAGGGCCGAACCCATTGTGGAGGCTACATCCTCGAGCTGGTGGACTTAAGTCCTAAAAGAAAGCAGGTTAAGCAAGCTATTGGGAGAAAGCCAGGAAGCAGGACCCATCATGGCCTCTGCAGATTTCTGCCTACTTTGAGTTTCTCCTGTCCTGACTTCCTTCAAAGATGAATTACAATTTGGAAATATAAGATGAACAAAGCCTTTCCTTCCCAACTTGCCTTTCGGTCATATTTTTATTCAAATAAACAATAATAACCAAAACTAGGACAGGAACCAGTGCATCTTTCTGATATCGACAGGTCTGAGGGCACACTCACTTTACACAGACATACATGTAGGCAAACACTCATATACATAAAAATACAATAAGTATTTAGAACTGTTCTGATTTAAAAGGTCAGGAAGTATGAGTTCCCATGAATTATTTTCCTCTCTGTCTCCACAACGGTATCCGTTCATGGAAGTAAGTCCTCTAAAATCCAACAATTTGTAATGATCCTATAGTATATAATTAAGGAGTTAATTGGTTATAGATGAAATTCTGAGAGTGGAACCCCATAATGCCATCTGTGTCCTCATCATTGGAAGAAACAGCATTGCAGGGTCTGCCACAAGACAGATGAGAGAAGGTGGCCAGAAAGGAAGAACCTGGGAGAGAATCCTCACCTCAGACTCTCACACTGAAGTGTGGAGACACATTTTATTTTAAATCCACCAATTCTGTGGTATTTAGTTCGCAGCCCAGTCCATCATTTTAATTTAATTTAATTTAACGAATTTAACAAAATTCGTTAGCATGATCTGTGATCATGTGATAGGGGATGGTAAGCAGGAGGAGGGGGAACAAAAGGCCCTCTGCAGTTACCTGTTTCCTGGACACACATGTCATGTTCCTCTAAGACAGATGACATGACTAGATCCTAACAGCCTGCTACACCTTTTCAACTAAACTCAGAGGTCAGTGACTCTTTATCTAGGTACACAGTGGTGGTTAGATATCAGATCAGATGAGGGGGACCTTATTAGAGACAAGTTTCCTCCTACATCAAAAAAAAAATCCACTTAACAATCTACAAAAGGCCACATTTCAAAAGGAAAGAAAAGGAAAGAAAAAGACAAGCTAAGAATGGGTAAACCTGTGAGAAGAGCAGGGAGCAAAATATCCACACTCATGACACTTGGAAAGTAGAGGCATGAGGATCGCTGCAGACTGAGGCCAGCCTGGGCTACATGACAAGTTCTATGCCTGTGAGGTCCCAACTGTGGCCCTACCTTTAATGACCCAACAAGAGCAAAGGACCTGAGCACCACGTGACCAACCACAGCCCAGAGGACCTGTGCACCACATGACCAACCACAGCCCAGAGGACCTGTGCACCATATGAACAACCAACAGCCCAGAGGCCTGAGCACCACGTGACCAACCACAACCCAGAGGACCTGTGCACCATATGAACAACCAACAGCCCAGAGGACCTGTGCACCATGTGACCAACCACAACCCAGAAGACCTGTGCACCATGTGACCAACCACAGCCCAAAGGACCTGTGCACCATGTGACCAACCACAGCCCAGAGGACCTGTGCATCATGTGACCAACCACAGCCCAGAGGACCTGTGCACCATGTGAGCAACCATAGACCAGGGGACCTGTGTTTCTCCTCCTCTCCTAATGAACCAGTCTTGCTTTCAAGGCTCCACTCTACTAAGTGCACAACTTTTCCTCTCTCCACTCTTCCATTCCCCCACACACTCATTCCCTGGTACTCAGGGCATTCTCCATCTCTATCTCCAATAAATTGTCCTCAATTCCCATCTTGCTTACTTTCATATGTTTTTATCGACAAAACCAAGAATTTAGAAAGGGAATTTTATGGCCATGGCTATACTTAACCATATATACCACATCTACTTTTTACCTGACATTTTAAATATTGTAATTGTAGATTGACAATATATAGCAATACATTTAAGGTATGAAACTAATACAATTCATGAAAATTTTTGTGAAATAATTATATCAAGCTAAATAGGGTCATGTCCATCACTACAATTATACATCATTTTACAGAAACACATTAGAAATGTATTTTAAGAAACATTGAAATGTATACTAATATCTGCTAAATTGGATGTATTGTGCAATTTATCTCACAGGAATAAAATTCTACTTATGCTGTTTACCAGATTTTATACTCTTCATCCATCTGTATCTCCTCACTCCTCACTGCCCTGACAACATGTACTATGCTGCCAGGAGGTCAATTCCTTTACAGTCCTCATGTCAGTGAAACACATTTGTCTTTCTGGGCTTAGACTATTTTACTTTAAATGATGTTCCTCAAATTTTCAATTCTATCCATATTGCTACAAATTCCCATTTTGAAGAGAAGCAGCATTCTGGGTCACAACTTCTTTACCATTTATGTGTTAGCAGACACTTAGATCCCTTAACTTTGTTATTGTGTATAGTGCTCCAATGAACATCAGTCTTCACATGAATTTTGGGTAAATGATTTTAAATATGCATGTAAGTATGCACAGAATAATTGTCCGTACCCAATTACTTCTATTAATGCCTTCTCCCTAATGACTGTCACCTCAGGCCCATAATGCTGGTGAGCCAAAGGAGTTCATATGACACAAAATTCGAACCCAGTTCCTAGTTATACAGTTGGACAAAGGATGAAGGCTATGCTGGATCCAAACATGAGAAGTATCTCTGCCTCCTGAACATTGGTGATAAAAGATAGTGATATTGAATCTGAATATAATCTAATAGTGATTTTGAGCTGTTCTACTTGGGTTTGTGCTGATGCAATGAATACCCTCATCAACAGCAACTTGAGGAGAATGGGATTGATCTGGCATACACATCGCAGGTCACAATCCATCCCCCTAGAAAAGTCAGACAGAATTCAAGGCAGGACCTTGGAGACTGGGATGAAAGTTGGGACCACATAGGATTTCTCTTTACTGGTTTGCTCCTCATGACTTGCTCAGACTGCTTGTTTATACAACTGAGAAACACCTGCCCAGAAGTGGCACTGTTCCCAGTGGACTGGCCCCTCCCACATCCAGTATTAATGAAGAAATTGTCCGACAGACTTCCTTACAAGTCAACCTGATAGATGCATTTCTTAAGATTCCTTCTTCCCACATGACTCAGGCTGGACCAATTTGGCAATAAACTAACTGGCACACAAACCAAAAGAATCAATCACTAATCAGGATGACTAAGATAAACCACACATAGAGGTCATTGTCATACAGGCCAGTTTCTTATACAATACTGGAGGAGGGGAATAGAAAAATAAAAATTAGGAGCATTTCACAATTTCTAAAAGACTATGAAGGAACAGTTAATAAAGCTCTTTTTTTATGCCTGCAGTTTCCAAGAATATTTCCAGGTCAAGTTTTACAGAGTTCATATCTGAATGCTTCCTGTGACAGTGTCTACACTGCCCATCTTGTTGTCTGTGCTATTCTGGGTTAAATTGTGCCATCTACACAGGCACAAACCAGGTACTAGCAGGTTTAGAAAGCATTCAGATGTTAGTCTTCAGGGAAGGTGAAGAGGACAGACTGGAAATAGCTGTAGCAATCATCTCACTGCAGACTAACTTCTAGTTCACACAGAAGACAATTCATAAAAGAACTCATTTTTATGTTTACTCTTTTCTTCAAAATCAATTGGTGTTTTCCACACACCAAAACATTTTGTGGGGCTGTGAAGTTGGCCCATTCAGCAAAGTATTTGCCATGCAGCCATGAGGATCTGAGTTCAAATGCTTAGGACACATGGAAAAGTCCCCAGCCAAGCACTTCTCATCTGTAACCCCAGTGATGAAGGGTACAGAGGTAGACACTTGGAAGTCATCATCCAGCCCATCCAAGACAATGATCTCTAGATCCAGTGAGGGACCTGCCTTGAAAAGGAAGAGGGGGAACATCAAGGAAAGCATGGCATCAACCTCTGATCCCACATGCAGACACATGCATACTCACCAACATGCACATGTGTATACACCCACATGAACATGAGTCCACCTGACACAAACCTGTATATATAACACACAACATTGCACACAGACACACACACAAACACCAAGTAAGCAGAGCTTCCACGGCAAGCCTCTCTGACCATTGGGAGGTATCCAGAGGCTGTGGGTGTCAAGAAGGGAGCCCTGATGAGCAAACTAGTTTGTCACAGATTAATTACAGTGAAAATTTTGAAAATTGTGATCCTAATAAGAAACCATGTTTGGAACATGCTGTAGTCATTAAAAAGTTTTACATTCTTTCTTTTCCACTGTATAATTTTAGCTTATCAAAAATCAGGTGTTCATAGGTGTGTGGATTTAACATCTGGGTCTTCAATTCAATTCCATTAGTCAATCAGTCTGTTTTTATGCCAATACCAAGCTGTTTTCACTATTATAGCTCTATAATAGAGCTTGAAGTCAGGGATGGTGATGCCTCCAGAAGTTCCTTTATTGTACAGAATTGTTTGCTATCCTGGGTTTTTGTTTTTCCATATGAAGTTGAGTGTTGTTCTTTCAAGGTCTGTGAAGAATTGTGTTGTGATTTTGATTGGGATTTCATTGAATCTGTAGATGGCTTTTGATAGAATTGCTATTTTTACTATGTTGATCCTACCTATCCAAGAGCATGGGAGATCTTTCCATTTTCTGATATCTTCTTCAATCTCTTTCTTCAAAAACTTAAAGTTGTCAAACATGTCTTTCACTTGTTTGATTAGTATTACCCCAAGATACTTTATGTTATTTGTGGCTATTGTGATTGGTGATGTTTCTCTGATTTCTTTCTCATTTTCTTTATCATTTGTATATAAGAGGGCTACTGATTTCTTTAGTTGATCTTGTATTCTATCACATTGCTGAAGATGTTTATAAGCTGTAGGAATTCCCTGGTAGAATTTTTGGGGTCATTTATGTATACTATCGTATCATCTGTGAATAGTGAAAGTTTGACTTCTTTCTTTCCAATTTGTATCCCCTTTATCTCCTTTTATCGTCTTATTACTCTAGCTAGAACTTCAAGAATTATGTTGAATAGATATGGAGATAGTGGACAGCTTTGTCTGTTCCTGATTTTGGTGAAATCGCTTTGAGTTTCTCTGCATTTAATTTGATATTGAATGTCAGCTTGCAATGTATTTCTTTTATTATGTTTAGATAAGCTCCTTGTATCCCCAATCTCTCCAAGACCTTTATCATGAAGGGATGTTGGATTTTGCCAAATGCTTTTTCAGCATCTAATGAGAAGATCATACGAATTTTTTCTTTCAGTTTATTTATATAGTGGATTACATTGATAGATTTTTGTACATTGAACCATCCCTGCATCTCTAGAATGAAGCCAACTTGATCATGGTGAATGATTTTTTTCATGTTCTTGGGGATTTGATTTGTCAGTATTTTATTGAGTATTTTTTGCCCCCAAAAGATACTAAACCATATTACAAAAACACTTGTTCAACTATGTTTTTAGCAGCATTATTTGTAATAGCCAGAACCTGGAATTAATCCAGATGCCCCTCAACCAAAGAATGGATAAAGAAAACGTGGTACATTTACACAATGGAGTATTACTCAGCAGTAAAAATCAATGATATCTGATTCAGGCGCAGGGCTCTGCCCG
>JAQHUG010000106.1:6796519-6812967 GCA_028555095.1 Dicrostonyx torquatus | reverse complement strand
TGCTTGCTGCTGCTGTGGCTGCTGACTCTTTGCTGACAGTAGAACAAGTACATCAAAGCTCTCACTGTGGACTAGGAACCAGTGGCTATCTCAGAGCCATCTGTGCTGCTGGCATCAGATTGAGATTACTGAAGCTGACCTTGAGGACTAAGTGAGCATCAGCCATCCCACCCCCAGTGAGAGACAATTACTTCTCTCACTGTTGAAGCATCCAGCCGCAATGACCAGATACTGGGTTCTCAGTGTCTCGGGTGTGATGTCCATGGTTATTGTTTTAAAGCTGATCTGATCAATTCTGATATATATCCCCTTGGTTCTGTTCCTTAGAGAGCATGCCTAAAACATCCATCTTGTTGAAGTCTAGCATGATTATCTTTGACCAATGAAATGAAACAATTTATTCCAGCTCTGAGTGGCTTTACTATGAGTTTGTCTGCCATGGCAACCAAGTGTCACAGTGTCCCAGCACAGCATGAGGGAGAAATGAATCTGTAGTTCTTGGTCCCTTGGATTTGGCAAGCATTTCCTCGCCTGATGGCTGCCTTCCCACAATCCTGCCTTCAGTAACTCGGGCTAAGAATAGCAGAGAGAGGCCAGTATGCAGCTCTTCTCCACTCTTAGTATTAGGGAGGGAGCCCTGACTTTAGGACCAGCCTGGGCTATACAGCAAGACCTTGTCTCAAAGAAAAGAAGAAGATGAAGGAGACAGTTTAAGCAACATGGAGACTCAAGGATCGTCGTGACCTAAAGAGCCTGGACACCTCCTAAAAGAAGTTCTTGGAGAGAGAAATGGCCCAACAGTTAAAAATACTTGCTGCATGAGTGAGAAGATTACTCTAAAAGGGCACTCATGCTCCCTCCCCCAATGATAAATAATTTTAAATTTGGGCATAACTAGTTCCTAGATAGAAACTTAAGCATAAAATAAATGCTTAGACTTAGTTAGCATTACAAATGCTAGGGGCTGGAGAGATGTCTTAGCAGTTAAGAGCACTGGCAGCTCTTCCAGAGGATCTAGGTTCAATTCCTAGAACCCACACAGCAACTCACAACTATCTGTAACTCAGGTTCCAGGGGATCTGACACTTTCATACCAACGCACATAAAATAAATTAAAAACAAACAAACTTTTGCATTTAGGTTTCATTTGTTTGTTTATTTGTATTTCTTTGACAGGGTCTTCCTACATAGCCTTGGCTGCTTGGAGCTTGCATATAGACTTGGCTATCTTGAATTTGTGGAGATCCTCCTGCCCTACCTCCTGAACAGGGGGTTACAGGCATGAACCACCATGCTTGGTGAAACAATAGGACTCTTCCTGATTTTGGAAACTTAAACAGAAAAATGAGAAGAAAACATAGTTGCTAGTGAAAGAGCTACAAAAATGCCCCAAAGACAAGTCAACACCAGACAGCCGAACTGTGCAAAGGGTGAATGGCACTGGTGTTGCCCAATTTTGTGGTTGAGAATTACCCAGGTAATCTGGCTTTAGAGATGGCTCTTGTGACTTTGCTTTGATTCCTAGGATTTAGGTGGTGGCCTTACCTCTCTTCCTGACTCGTGCTATCTATACTAAAGCATTACTGCTGGGGACAATCTGGACAAGTCTCCATGGCTGGCACACTCAGTAGTCTCTACCTGTCTGGGGCGGGCATATGTTTGACTCCCTCACTGATGCCTGACTGCCTGACCAGCAAGTACTACCTCCAACAGACACACCTATGATAAAGAGCACAGTAAGCACAGTGAGATTAACAGTAATAAAATAAATTCAACTCGGGGCTGGAGAGATGGCTCAAGGGTTAAGAGCATTGCCTGCTCTTCCAAAGATCCTGAGTTCAATTACCAGCAACCACATGGTGGCTCACAACCATCTATAATGGGGTCTGGTGCCCTCTTGTGGCCTGAAGGCATACACACAGACTGAATATTGTATACATAATAAATAAATAAATATTTAAAAAATAAATTCAACTCTGTGCAGCCCCACAAACTCATCTGAATATGACCATTCTGTCCAAGAGCTAGCCAGCCTGACCCTGCTTGGCTGCTGAGATCAGATGAGATCAGGTGCATTCAGGGTGCTATGGCCATAGACCATATGGTCTCTCAAAAAATAATGGACTGTATTGTCCATACTCATCTTGTGATAGGAGGCTATATGGCACCGATATGACAAGATCAAATGGGGTGAATGACCAGCACTTTGTGACGAACTGTGGCAATCACTTTGTAGTTTAAGGTGGCCACAAGTTCATTGCAAAGTGAATTGAAGTTCAGTTCTGTAGCACAAAACTCTATTTCCCCCTTTGCAATTTCTGTTTGTTTTTCCAAGTCAGGGCCTAGCACAGCCCAGGCTGGAACTTGCTACGTAGGAACAGATGACTTGAACCCTTGATACTCCTGCCTCCAATTCCCAAGTATTGTGATGTCCTGCATGAACCACCATGCCGAGCCTTTAAAATTTCAGATAGAAGATTTGTAGTAACTTCGGCACACAGTGTTTTTCTCTCCTTACAAAGCCAAGAGTGCCTCATCAGTTCAAGAAAGCCTGTCATGGCTTCTCTTTGGCATATTCAAACTGTCAGAATCACTACTCACGAGCACTAGTTCTAAAATACAGGCACTATGTTGCCCTAACAGCTGATGTGATGGCAGAGACAGACGAGACTGAGGCAAGCCTGAAAAAGCCCTTAATTCACTCTCTTTTAGCGACTTGCTCTGGGTTGACTTTGCAGTCAGGTATGAAGGCACCATGGCACATGCCTGTCATTCCAGCACTCAGGAGGCAGAGGCCTGCAGATTGCAAGTTCCAGGGTAGCCTGGGCTACATACTGAGTCCTTGTCTCAAGTTTTAAGATGGCAAACATTGTAGCTTCAGTATTGGAAGACTGGGAGGTTAGCAAGGGGTCTAGCTGAGTGGCACAGCTAAGTGACTAAGGGAAAACAGCATCTGCATCGTGGACATGCAGGATTAAGGAAGGATTCACAGCCTGTAAAGAATGGGGCACAAGGAAGGAGATCCTGCCATGCTATACAGAGTGGTGTCGAATTTACAACTTACGAATCATTTATTTCTAGAACTTTCAACATTTCAGACTGAGTTGAACGTGGGAAATGAAACCACGCAGAGTGGAATGTAGAGGAGAGGGTCTGACTATATGAAGCAGAGAGAACGTTTTAGCTTTCCAGAAAAGGTTGGAGTGGCTCTGAAAGCAATTTAGTAGCCTCTAGGCTGTCACTCCTGAGCCCAGCGACAAGGAGGTTTCGTCTAGTTTTCCGAAGGCAGGACCCACAGAGAGCTGTGAGGCCTCTGTAAGGGCCTCATGACTTAACTGGTTAACTACTTAATTTTACTACTTTAAGATAGTGCAAAATGGATGAATGCAGGGCTCCAGGTCATGTTGCTAAACACTTGAAAACGTCACCTTGAGGTGTGGAATCTGAATTCTCTGTGTAGAGGGGATTCTCTCCGGCTGTGTTCTGCGTGGTTATTGAGTGCCCCTAAGAGTAATCAGTAGGAAAAGGGTTGGTCTCACCGGCCAGTATACAGACTTCCATTTGATCAGTTTTGTTTTTAATACCTGGGTTCTTGCCAGGCGGTGGTTGTGCACGCCTTTAATTCTAGCACTCGGGAGGCAGAGGCAAGTGGATCTCTGTGAGATCCAGGCCATCCTGGTCTACAGAGCAAGTTCCAGGACTAGCTCCATAGCTACTGAGAAACCCTGTTTGAAAAAACAAAAACAACAACAACAACAACAACAACAAAACAACCTAGGCCATTAATTTTCCCACCAAATGTATCTTTTTTTTTTTTCACAGAACTGGAGATGACGTGAAGCCAGAAATCTAGGTCTGAAAGTACATACTTTCAACCAAACCCCTGTCTTCCCTCCCGTCCCCTTCCCCTGATGTGGTATCTCCGATTTATGAGCCTTTCTGGGGCTGTAAAGTAGGCACTGTTACCCTCAATCCACTCTGAAGCACTGGGAAATTAACGCACGGCCCTGCACATAACAGGTATGTGCTCCGCTGAAGAACCCCATCATGGCCGCACAGACTTCCTTTCACACGGGATCTAAGTTGCCCAGCTATTCTTGGATTCGTCATTCCTTTGCCTCAACCTCCAGAGAAGCTTGGCAACACAAGCCTAAACTACCATTCCCAGCCTAAACGCTTCACTTCCGACACTCCTCGTGTTGTACGTTGTATGAAAATGTATTGCTGTGACGTGTGTAATAAACGTCAGTAGCTGGACAGGAGGTACAGGCAGGAATTCTGGGAAGAGAGGGAACTCTGGGAAGAAGGCAGAGTCTCCAGCAAAGCATGAAGGAAGCAGCATGGCGGTACAGAGAGATGAGGTAACAAGGCAGGCGACAGAATATAGATTAAAATAAACGGGTTAAGTTATAAGAGCTAGTGGGACAAACTGAACCAAGGCTGAGCTTTCATAAGAAGTCTCCCTGTCATTTGTGAGCTGGTGGCCCAAAGAAAAACCTATCTACGCCCTTCCACTCTGCTGAGATCCCATTTCCTTTATTCCAGAAAGACTATTTTAACATCTCTATCCACTGAAGTCTCTTTCCCACTCACTTTTGTATTTTCTCAGTTTAGACAGCTTTCACAGGAAACAAGCCCACGTGTAAGAGTCTCAATCTGAGTCAAAATTTCATTTGACGTGTATCTATTCTTTAAATTGAGAATTTTGGCTAGTGAGATGGCTCAGCAGGTCAGGTGTTTGCCACCAAGCTTGACAGGTGACCCAAGTACAATATGCAGACTCCGCATGTTGGAAGGACAGGATCAACTCCTAAAAGCTGTCCTCTGACGCACACACATGTGCGCATAGAAACGAATGTTAAAGAAATATTTTAAAATCAGTGATATAACTATATACTTTCCCACGAAAACATGTTCATAATATATTCCTTTCTTTTCAGTATCTTTGGTTTTCCTGGTTGAAAAGGAAAAAATACATTTTAGGGCTTGGTTTTGTTTTTTTGCAAAAAGTAACAAATGCACATTTGATGATAATCCAATTGATAATCATGTGAGGCCCGCATAATCCTAACCTCCAAACATGTCGGCTTCTGCTTCTCTATCAAATCTGCCATTTACTGATTCCATAGAAATAGAAATATGATAGAAAAAAACAGGATATTAATAGACATTAACTCTGGACAGGGGATTCATGACTTCTCCTTAACAAGCACTTTCATATTCTATTTTTGCCCCGTTACTTTTGATTTATTGTGTGTAAGAGAGGGTGGATTGCAGAGGACAAACGTCAGGAGTTGCTTCTCTCACTGCACCACGTGGAACCTGGGGATTGAAGTCAAGTGGTCAGGTTCAGCAGCAAGGCCTTTTCCTACTAGGCGATTTCTAAATAAACAAACTATTACTAGTTAATTTGGTTTCTAAACAATTTTACAGAATTAACAATAATAATAATAATAAATAATAATAATAATAATAATAATAATAATAATAATAATAATAATAATAATAATAAACCTGTGTATGTCTGTCTGAGCACATGCGCGTGCTTGCCCTGGAGCCAGTGTTACAGGGAGCTGCCCCATGTGGGCCCAGGAACCCGACCTCGCCTCCCTCCACCTCCTATCAGCGCGCGGACCACGGATGCGCGCGGAGATTCACTGCAGTCATTTCCCGAGCCAGCTGGGAACACGATCGCGGCGCACACGCCCCTCCCACTCCAGAGCGAAGCCCGCCCCGGCCCGACCTCCTGTGCGCACGCGCACAGGTCGCTAACGCGGCCATTCTAGGCAAGCAGCGTCCGCCCGCCTCGCTGGCACGGGTTGTGCCGCCGCCCTCCGGGTCCGCCGGCGCGGGAAGGCTGGACCCCGAGTCTCCGCGCCATACGGCCCGGGTGGCGCTCACTCGAACGGGAAGCGGGACCGCTCTTCTCCAGAAGGCTAACCGCTCCGCCCTCGGTGGGCCCGGCCTCCGCTCGGGGAGGGTTTCCGGTGGCGAGGCTCGAAGCCCAGCATCTTTTCTGCGCCCGTCGGGCCCGGGCAACGCTTCTCTCTCCGCAGGCTAATAGTTTTCCCATCGTTTCGTCGTAAGAATAATGCATTAAAAAAGATTCCGGTTTGTTATGCGAGCAGCATCCCAACAGTACACAATTATATCCAAAATAGCTAAGCAATTAAGATTTGAAAAAAGTCGGGCGTGGTTGAGGCAGGAGGATTCTAACTCCAGTCTGGGCTTCATAGCGAGATTCCGTCTCAAAAACCACGGAGGGGGAAAACAATGGAGTGGAGTAGTCCGTCCATTTGAGAGGCCTAGGTAGGATCGGTGTTTCTTGAGCCGGGCCTGGGCTACCCAGGGTGGCCCTGTCCTCTTGGGTGGGGCAAAGAGCTCAACCCACACTACTGCTGTCTTTATAAAATGCAGTTTCCGGATAAGCACACACAGGTATTTGGTGCATGTCTCTCCAGGTCTTATATACGTTTTAAATGGTAGTCTGTTTTCATTGTTTAAAGAAGCCCTAATTAGTGAGCTTTTAAGGTATTTACAGTTTTTCAGCAGTGATAGGTTGCTAGATCAAAGGGAACACACACCTGTAAGATTCTGAATGTTAACAGTCTCCTTAGAAGTGTTTTTAATTCAAGTGCACTTTCCCAATAAGAGTGTTACAATGCTGCTTGCGAGTTTACCTCATCCCATTACGAATCAGTCTTTTAAAAGCTCTTGTATAAATTTGTATTTTGCTACGTAGGTATAAAACCGAATACTTTTGATACATGTACTGGTTCTTTGTGAACTCCTGGCTTATAATTTCTATTTATTTTAAATTTGAGGTATTCACAATTTTTTTAAAGATTTATTTATTATGTATACAACATTCTGCTTCCATATATGCCTGCATGCCAGAAGAGGGCGCCAGATCTCATTACAGATGGCTGTGAGCCACCATGTGGTTGCTGGGAACCGAACTCAGGACCTCTGGAAGAGCAGCCAGTGCTCTTAACCACTGAGCCATCTCTCCAGCCCGGTATTCACAATTTTTAAAATCTACAATGCTTTTGTATATTAGCAACATTAGCTTTTTATTTAACTATTGCAAAAATTGCTTGGTTATAAAATTCCTCTTCTAAGATAGCCAGTAATGTTTGGTTTGTGAAGGCCGGCTTTAGCTTTTGTGTGGGCATGTCTGGCAGCCTTGTTTCCACCTCAGCTTCCTGCTTAACTTGCTTCATTTCCTTGGTACTTGCAGGGATTTTAATATACATGTGCACACACACTGTACTCCATCTGAAGTGTACTTAAAAGGAGCAAGATTAGCTGGGTGGTGGTGGCGCACTCCTTTAATTTCAGCACTTGGGGGACAGGTAGATCTCTGAGTTGGAGGCCAGCCTGGTCTGCAGAGCAAGTCAGGGCTACACAAAGAAACCCTGTCTCCAAAAACAAACAACCAACAAAAAAGAGCAAGTTTTTAAAAAGGGGAGATAGCTTGGTAAAGGCTCTTGCTGCAAAGCTTAAGGTCCTAAGTTTGATCCCTGCAAGCCACATGGTGGAAGGAGATGAATGACTCTGATAAGTTGTGATACACATTTCTTCTCACATAATAAAGTAATGTAATCAAATTATAAAGGAGCAAAGAGGAGCTAGAGATATATAGTTCAGTGATAATGCACATTAGCTAGAATCTTTGAGACCCCAGGTATGGTCCTCAGTATTGTCAAAACAAAAAGAAAAGAAGGGAAGAATCTAACATACATACTCAGTCTTCTCTAGTGATAGAAAATGCTGCCTTAGCCAGATGGTGGTGGTGCATGTTCTTAATCAGGAGGCAGAGGCAGGTGGATCTCTGAGTTTGAGGCCGGTCTGGTCTACAGAGGGAGGTCTAGGTCAGGCAGACAGGGCTACACGGAGAAACACAAAAAACCCTGTCTCACTGGCCTTGTCTAATATAGTTTCAGTGCTGTGAGTCCCTGTGTTAAGTAAGTCTTAAGAACTAGACAGGTGGAGTCACAGCACTTCCCAGCCCTTGGGACACAGAGGCAGGTGGATCGTTTTGAGTTGGAGGCCAGCCTGGTCTATATAGAGTTCCAGGACACCCAGGGCTAAGAGCGGGACCAAGAGTCACACATTTGATTGGAGTTTGTGTTAGTTACATTTCTCATTGCTGTGATCAGACACCTGAGGGAGGCAGCTCAGGGAGAAAGGCACATTTCAGGTTGGATTTCTGTGAATTATTTTGAAATTATTATTTTGTTTTTATTATTGCTTTAATTTATTCACTATAATTGCTTTAATTTTATATTTATTACATAATATAACATAAACATTTTTAATTTATATAGTTATGTAATTATTTCTATAAATAATAAGGTACTTTAAAGGGATCCAGGCCATCATGGTGGGGAAGGGATGTGGTAGGAGTGTGAAGCAGCTGGTCACGTGACACGTGCATCCAGGAAGCAGAGACATGAATGCTGGTCTCATCTTCCTTCCTTCATTTTATTCTGTCTGGGCCCTCAGCCTGTGGGATGTCACTGCCATATCTCAGGTGAGTTTTTCTCCTTCAGTTAACTCAGTCTAGAAACTCCTTCACTGCTGACATCCAGAGCTGGTCTCTTTCAAGTTGACAATCTAACTGTCACAAGTTTGTCCCTTGTCAGCTTGACAACCGAACATACAGCTTTTGTGTCACGACTTTTTATCCCTTGTGGCCACTGGCTCATGACCAACTCATAATGATAAAGGCATTCAGTCCAACTTTGCATTCCACAAGGTGGGCTCCTCCATGGCTGCCCTCAGGACACCCTTCCTGCTGTTCCAGGGTAGAGCTCCAGGTTTCTCTCTTTTTTTTTTTAATATTTTTTATGGTTTATTTAACTTTATTTTATGTGCATTGGTGTGAAGGTGTCAGATCTCCTGCAACTGGATCTTCAGACAGTTGTGAGCTGCCATGTGGGTGCTGGGAATTGAACGTGGATCCTCTGGAAGAGCAGTCATCTCTTAACCACTGAACCATCTCTCCAGTCCCTCCAGGTTTCTCTTTAATTGCACTAATCTTGTTAACAATTATGGTGTTCAGGCTTAGCAAGTTTGTAATTTTAAACTTGCTCACACTTGCTCCAGAATTTTGTCTTCCTAACTGACGATCCAGACAAGAGCAGCAGACAGCACTCATGACACAGCATGGCTGCAAGCTTGCTTTGAATTTTTCCCCACCAAAAACATTAGTCAGTTGCTTTTGAACTTCTGTCAATCAAATTCTCTGGACATGGGCAGAGTGGAGCCCTTACCTCAGAAACCTCGTGCACTGGATCTCCACTGCCACATTTCCCTCAGCTTTCTGCTCTTCCAGGTTCCATGAAAATGCCCCACTAAGAGCAAAGGTCCAAAGTCGTGCACGTTCCTCCCACAAACCGATTCCAGCGGTCTAAGAACTGCAGAGTCGTGTTCACCACCGCAGCAGCGCCACTCGTGAGCACCAGCCTGTGGGACACGGTCCAGGGATGGAGTGTGGGAGAACTCTGAGTGTTTGTGAGGAAACTTCAAGACACTGAGAGTCTTGGGGCCTTAGTTCTTCAAACCTCGGGATTGTTCTTGCAGTGTGTTCCCGTGCCCCGCCCAGGCGTAGCAGACAGTGACTGTTCATCACAAGCGGCTGTGGTTACCTGTGTCTGTGCCTCTAAGGAAAACACGTTTTTGCCACACGCGGTTTGTCCTTATGATTGTACACTTTGGTCACATGATTCTTCTAACCCTCAGTATAAATTGCTCTGAATAAAGTTGGCTATTGCATGAGACTTAGTCTGCCTCATTTATTGGCTTCATTCTCTGAAGTCCCACCCCCTCTAGGTGACACCAGCTTTGTGTCTGATTGTTTCTTCATTGCCATGACGAGATGCCTGGCAAAAGCAACTTCAGGACTAAAGGACTCACTTTGTTCTAGTTTCAGTGCACCGCCCATCATGGAGGAGGAGGCTCGGGAGCAGAAGCCTAAGCTTACACTGTATTCAGGAAGCAGAGAGAGGGGAATGAATGTTGGTGCTTAGCTCGCTTTCTGCTTTTTATTTAGGAGCCTAACCTGAAAGGTTGCTGCCCACATTCAGATCGGCTCATTCCACCTCAATAACTCAGCATACAAACTTCCTAATAGAGCCTTGTCTCCTGTGTATTTCAGATGCTGACACATTGACGATATTAAGCATAATAGAATTGTATTAAAATTCCAGATTATGGAAAACGGATATCATGTAAACTTGTTTTATTTTTGCAGTACTGATTATCGAACCCAGAGCCATGCATGTACTAGCTGAATGAAAAGCAGAAAAGGAAGGACAAGACTGCTCCTGGGCGTGGTTGAGGAGAAGGTTTAGTGTAGGTAAAAGGGAGAGCATAGCCAGAGGCAGGGACCTCTGGAGAGCCCAGGGTGGCCGTGACCCTGAGTCATGTGAGGAGCTGGGGGAGGGGGAGACAGGGGAACCAGGTGCCACAGCCAAGAAGGCAAAAGATAAAAAGGGGGCAAGTAACAAAATGGCTGGATTATATAGAGAAGGGCAGTCCAAACCCTGGACTGAGTATTTGGGGTGGAGTGTGGGGTGTGCCAGGCATACCCTGTAGCAGGTTGGAACTGCTGGGAGAACCTGGTGGCCAGGTTTGCTTAGGTATATTAAATAAAGGCACCTTAGCCATTTGTCCCAAGGTTTGGGACTTAACACTAGCTATGGACTGTACCACTGAGCTAAGAAATGAAATCTTTATAACTAATGCATACGTGGGTCATACATACTGAGTACTTCCTATGTATTTACCTGTTTATATAAGACATGGTCTCATGGAGCCCAGGTCATTGCTTACCTTGAACTTGAACCTAGATCCTCCTGTCTGCTCAGAATAGAGGTATGAGCCACCACACAAGCTGAATTGTGTCCACAGCTCTCTAAGCTTAATTTATTTAATTCACAGAGCAGCCCTGCTGTTGCTCACTGACCTGAAACTCCTCACCCTATCATGGCCGCCTGAAACAGAGGTAATAGAAAACTGATTCAACCTTGCTCAATCTGATTTTCTCTCCCAGAAATCTGTAAGTAGCTTTAGTTGGTCTCTTAACCTAGAAAGGTATAACCCAGCCAAACAGACCTTTGAGCCACGTGCAGGTGGAACCCAGAAGTCTCCAAGGGAGCTAGCTGTACACATGTCCCCATGTCACTACATAAACAGGCTTTCTAAGTAAGACCATCTGAATGGCCTCTGGTTTAAAACCAAATATGCTGTTTGGTTTTACAAGTTTTCTGTAAAAGTTTTCCTGTAGCAGTTTCTTCACGTGGATCCAACACATGTATTACATAATGTACTCAAATATGTTTTGGTTTTTTTCCTCTTTACAGTAGCATCTGCTTATCATAGCCTCCTTTACATCTTCGTCTATAAAAATTCTTCTTTCATCAGCAAGACAACCAGACGTCAATGGCTTGTAAATATGACATCAGTCTTTGAAACACATTCCAGAACAATGCTTCCCATTGGATCTTTCAGTTCTTTAACTTAGCTCTGGTGATGATTCATGTGAGGGTGACAGTGACTCATCTGATTTCAGTGAGCACAGGGTCCCAAAGAAGTGTAGCGTATCCTATAACCCGATCTAAAAAGAAAGTCTCACATATGAGTAAGAGCACTTAGATCCCAATACATTAAACAGAGCCAAGCATGGTGATTCATATCTGTAACCTCAGCACCCCAACAGACTATAGATTTGGTTTAAAAATATAAAGTAAATGATTTAAGAAATAAAACAAAGTCTTTAAAGAGACAAAGTACAGAGTTATAGATTAAAGGAGTAAAGAAAAATAAGCCATGTAAAGATGGAATATACATAGAGAGTTTGGATTATGTATATTATTATGTTTTCCTTGAATTTTTTGACTGTGAATGAGCTAAGTACAGAGAGACATTTCATTGTACAGGCTGATAAGCTAAACCAACACATATGTTTTAAAGGTATCTTGACTTCAAAATTTGGGTCTAAGGAATATGTTGCTTTGGAAAAGAGCTTCTGCTTTTGTTTCCATAGAGGACGAGAACCTGTGGATCCCTTACAGACTAATGTCGTTTGATGGACCAAGATCCCCCCCCAAAAAAAAGGTCTCTGTGAACCCTCCTAAAAAATTAGTTCGCCCAACAAAAAGCAGGAAGCAATTTGGAGAGAACTATGCCAGAATTCCCAAATATTGTTTATAAATGTCTGTTTACATTTAAAGAGGGATATGTTATAAAGATGAATACATTCGTATGGATCTTGGTTTATTTATACAAATTTAAGATCAATTTTGTTATATGTATACTTCTCTTCTTGATAAAAGTAGTGTGTGCTGCTCATTTAAAAATGTAATGTATAATTAATAAGAGTATAGGCTAATAGATAATCATCTATAATAGTCAAGTTTGTAGTCATGTTAGGTTTTGTAGGTGTACAAAGGTATATTTCAGATGGATAGATATTCTTCAGATCTTTCAAAAACTAAAAGAATATGGCATTTAAAATGTTTTTAAAAACTTAGGACTTTTCATGATAATGAGACACATCTGTTCCTGGCAGACCAATCTGCTTCAACAGGAAGATGGGCATCAAAGAGGCTCCTTATGGAGGTTGTTAGCCATTTGGGCAAGAAACTGCTCTTGCCCAGACTGCTTGGTGTTATTCTGTATGAACTGAACATGCAGGACCCACAGAAAAATGACTGCTGAACTTGCCTAAAGGTGAGACCGTCCTTCGGGGTTCCTGCTTCATGAAAGAGTCTGCCAGACATTCTGCAGGATACAGAAGAAAGTGATTGACAAACTGCCAATAGAGGCAAAACAGTCTTTCAAATTTCCTGCTTCATGGAAAATCTGCTGGATACTATGGACCTGTAGGTTGAAGATGGATGTCCCAATGTTACAAAAGAACTTTGGGTGACTGTCCAGGCAGTGAGATGTCTCTGTCAATTCTAGAGTTTTGGAAGTTGCTTATAATGCACTTTCTGTTTACTTAGGTGATATTATATCCTTTTGGAGTCTTTGATGGAGTCGAAGAGTAGTTAATAGTTTTCCTTAGTTATGATAAAAGATAAAGTAGATATAAATATTGTAACTATAATTCTTGCTTGATACCTGTTTTGTTATATGTAATTTTACTATGTTAAAGTTAAAACCTTCCTTTTAATTTAGACATAAAAAGGGATATGATGTGGGAATTTCTTCTGTATGTGTGTTGCTTTTATTGGTTAATGAATAAAGAAGCTACTTTGGGCAAAGTAGAGCTAGGTTTATTTTAGCTAGTTTAGAAAACTAAACTGAATGCTGGGAGAATGTAGGTGGGGTCAGAGAGATGCCATGTAGCTGCCAGAGGAGACAGATGCCCGAAGCTTTGCTGTAAACCACGAGCCTCATGGTAAAATATAAAAGAGTAGAAATGGATTTATTTAAGATATAAGAGCTAGCTAGAAATACACTTAAGCTATTGGCCAAAGAGTATTGCAATTGATGTAATTTTTGTGTGATTATTTTGGGTCTGGGCAGCTGGGAAATGAACAAGCAGTCTCCGCCAACAAGGTCTCACTCTGTATCCCAGCTAGACTGGAACTCATTATATGGTCCAGGCTGACTTCACATACCCTGTGATCCTCCTGCATCAGCCTCCAGAATAGGCAATTTTGCCATATTCAGCAAGATACTCAGTGATTCCTAATGACAGAGCACAGGAATGGAGTAGGCTGAGGGTCATGGAAGTAAAAGATGAGATTGGAAAGGTCAGCATGCTTACTTTATAGTCTCACAGGTCATATTAAAGACTCTAAGCTTTCATGCACATAGGGACACATACCTTTAATTTGGGGTTTTAGGAGGCAGAGGCAAGTGGGTCTCTGAGTTCAAGGCCAGCCTGTCCTGTGTAGTGAGTTCCAGGTCAGCTAGTGATACTTAGTAAGACCCCTGGCTCAAAACAAAAACAAAACCAACAACAAAAAAATCATTGTACCTTGTCTTATAAATATAATAAACAAAACAGAATGCTTACTCACTGGGAACTTAGCCTATAGACAAATGGTGGCAGGAAATGCTACGATGCAACGACTTGGATGATAGCAAAAGGAATGTACACCCAGTCAAAGTGCATGGTGGGGAGATCATAGGTCATAGGGGGAGCCTGATATTATTGGTTTTGCTAAATAGGCTTGGTGTCAGCCAGCTTTCTATGTGCTTATGTTTATACTCACAATAAGGCTACTCTTAACCTTGGGCAGAGACACTTCATTTTACAGTGCCCGGGAGCTAATATAGAGACTCATAACTGGCCAAAGGGTGGAAAACAAGTGACTCTTGAGTGCTCAGCATTGGGGCAACATGTCTTTAGCTTCCTCCAAAATTCAAAGCATGGTGAGTATGAGAAAAGAAATATGAGCTGGAGGATGGGGAGGAGTGCTAGGAAACTCTGTTGTACCCATAAGCTCTTAGCATCACTGGGGTACCTGCACAAGAAGCCTAGGCCCATCAACATTTCACTGTTGATGATGGAGGCATTCATGAGGTCCCCTCCCTCCAAGGGGCTACAGACAGTGAACTAATGGCTGCTAAAGAGGGGAGATATATTCTTCAGTGATGTTTAACCCCATGCTTGTGCTTACTCAAGAAGAGTTAATTAAACAGCAAGGGACTCTTCTACACAGACACACATGGCAAGAAAGTCAGAGATCTAGGTAGAATTTCTCTGTCTCTTGGCAGCCAATCCTAAGTAACAATTCAGAGACTTATTATTGATGATAAATACTCATCCAATAGCTCAGGCTTGTTACTAGCTCTTATATTTTTAAATTAACCCGTATTTTTTATCTACCCCCTGCCACATAGATGTACCTTCCTTTAACACGGCATGTCCATCTTGCTTAATTCTGCATCTCTTGAGACTCCTCTGACTCTGCTGACTCCACCCTCCTTCTTCCCAGCATTCTCTCTGCCCCCAAATCCTGCCTACCCATTGGCCAATCAGCCTTTTATTAACAATGAGAGCAGTGCATATTGATAGTGTGCAAATATTCCCAGCAAGGAGAAGCATTGTTGGGAAGAAGGGCTTATTTGGAAGGGGCAAAAAAAGATAATGGGGTGTGCTTAAAGTATACACACATGAAATAAAAATAGTAAGTAGGTTAATTCCACGTGATTATATAATATTTACAAAAATAACAAAATTATAGAATGGATGCCAGGTGACAGGCTCTCAGGGCTGAGGAGGAGGTACTGGAGGAAAGTGAGGTGCTCTTTCATAAGAGCACCACTGAAATGCCTAGTGCAGTGGTGCACGCCTATAATTCCAGCCCTTGTGAGACTGAGGCAGGGGGATCACCAACTCCAAAGCAGCCCAGGCTACAGAGAGAGATGTGTCTCAAAAAGAAAGCAGCAAAAGAACAACACTTTAGTCCAGATCTGGGCTGTTCTCCAAATGCCAGTGTGTTAAAGGCTTAGTCCCAGCATCACTGTATTGGGAAGTAGAAGAAATGTTAAGAAGGTCTTGTCATTGGAGCTGTGAGAGGAGGTCATAGGAAGTTAGCTCAGAACTGTGAGCTAAAATAACCCTTCCTATGAGCTAACTCTCCAGTGTTTGTTACAGTTACTCTAAGCTCATTGACCCCAGTGTCATGAAGGCCTGTGGAGCTGCAGGGGTGGGAGTGTTCTGGGTTCTGGGAAGTGTCTTGGCTGTATTGATGTCAGTGTCTTTGTCATGACATTATAGTTATGCAAACGGTGCATTTGCATAGGAATTCTCTACTATTTCTTAGAATTTAAAATAAATATAATTTTAAAACAATGAATTTTAGAATAATGTTCTGAAGAATAGCCAGAGTAAGTAAGGGGACAGAGGTGAGAGTAACTATTTCATGTAGGACAGTTTGGAAAGTCCTCATTTGAAACACATTAACATATTACTTACAGATATCGGGAGAGTCCTAGGATGACCCTAGGGGTGGGACCTTACAAACTTCTTTATCCACGTGAGAGTGTCAGTGGCCTGGTGCTGTGTGGACAACCAGAGCTGCTGTGAGTTTATTCTTGCAACTTTACAATATGTTTGCAAAGTAGCACTGTCGAGGCAAGCCAACATGGGGACTAGTGTAGTGACCTGGGTCTCTACTTCGTTTGAATTATGCACATCCTCTCTTCTAATAACGCACAGCTTCCTATATGGACATATACACCCCCTTCTCTGAGCAAGACACCAGCAGCATCGGACCCCTGCCTTCATCAGGCTACCCGTACAGGCCTCTTGGGACAGTGGGCTCTCTCCTCCTGCTGATGACTGGGACAGTGGGATCTCCCCTCCTGCTGATGACTGGGACAGAGGGCTCTCTCCTCCTGCTGATGACTGGGACAATGGGATCTCCCCTCCTGCTGATGACTGGGACAGAGGGCTCTCTCCTCCTGCTGATGACTGGGAC
>JAQHUG010000106.1:6782373-6795849 GCA_028555095.1 Dicrostonyx torquatus | reverse complement strand
GGGATCTCCCCTCCTGCTGATGACTGGGACAGTGGGATCTGCCCTCCTGCTGATGACGGGGACAGAGGGATCTGCCCTCCTGCTGATGACTGGGACAGTGGGATCTCCCCTCCTGCTGATGACTGGGACGGTGGGATCTGCCCTCCTGCTGATGACGGGGACAGAGGGATCTCCCCTCCTGCTGATGACGGAGACAGTGGGATCTGCCCTCCTGCTGATGACAGGGACAGTGGGATCTGCCCTCCTGCTGATGACTGGAACTTAGATAGTTCTCCTCAAACACATTCCCAATACAATCTTGCCTGAGAGTAGGAGAGACACCCAGCCTGACTTGAGTTTGGATGTGTGCTCAGTAAGGCAAAGCTGTGAACTTTAGGGAGCACCCCTTATTTACTGTCTTAGGTCTAGACATAACGGGTATACATATGGTTAGGCTCAGATGATTCGTGTAAGGGGACATTGCAATAAAAAAAAATGGTTACATATTACTCTAGTAATCAAAATGGAGAACCATCCAAATTCCACACCAAGGAACCAAACTCCTTCTCTTAAGACCCATAAAGGAAAAAGCCTCAAACAGTGAATCAGGGCCCTTGAGGATCTTCACACATGCGGCCCACTATTCCCTTGCAAGTGTAATTTGATCTTCTCCATTGCTTTGCTTTGAATAATACTTCCTCACCGCTTTGCAATCTGCGTGGGCTTTTATCTATTTCTTGAACAAAATGCCAAGAAACGGGAGGTACCAGTCACACGGTGACTATTGACTAGGAGTAACACCATTGTGGATAGGTCGGCTGAGCAAGGAGAGAGCAATCGGATATAGAGAGATAGTTGGTGGAGATGGCTGTGATAGAGACAAATCACAAGGGCTTTCAGGTCACAGTTAAGCATGTCTGACTTCACTCTGAATCAATTCGGAAGCCAAGGAGGGTTTTCGGTAGAGAACTGACATGCTGTAACTTATACCTTAGAGCTATGACTTCATTCAGTTAAAAAAAAAAAATTGAGAGACACAGATACAAATAGTGTTTTAAGTAGTTAAAGCGAGAGGTGCTGGTTCAGACCAGATGACAGAGGAGGAGGAGGTAATGAGGTCTGTGTGTTCTGGTGGATTCCATGTGGAATGTGAGCGGATAATCCTAAGATCTGAACCTAAACACGTGGGAAGATAGAGCAGAGAAAGGAGGAAGAGTGCAGGGCAGAAGGTTGAAAGTTTAGCTTTTTTCCTTTGTTGTAAAACAATCTTTTAAAATGTCTTTTCTGCTACATATGGTGGCACATGCCCTTAATGCTAGCACTTCAGATGCAGAAACAGGCAGATCTCTGAGTTTGATGCCACCCTGGTCTATACAGTGAATTGCAGGACAGCCAGGGCTATGTAGAGAGACTTTGTCTCGAAACCAAAAACAAACAACAACAAAACCAAAGCCCTTTATTTATTCTCAATTCCACACAAGCATACATTGAGCATCTCCACCTTACAATCTCTCCCACTCTCTGTTTACCCCCCAACACAGTCCTCTTCAACCTTTTTCTCACTCCTTCTTGCTCTTCTTGTAACCCATTGAGTCCAGTCGATGCTGCTTGCTGGGATGCTGCCTGATCTTATTGGTTTGATTTTGTGCAAAGGTTTTATGTGACTTTCTGAACACAGTGGCCATACCATGTCCAGAAGGTACGAACAGCACCCTTCCCCATCCTCTGGCTCTTGTATTCTTCCTGCCCCTTCTTTTCCAATGTCCCCTGAGCCTTGATGTCATGGTGGAGCAGACCTTATATCCAATCAGAAAGTGGTTGGCCATCCCAATAATCGCCGTGCCACGATTCTACCAGTAGGCACATCTTACGTGACAGGTAATTATTGTAGTATGTGGGGTTCATTACTGGGTAATATCATTGATTACTTTCTGTCTCAGTGGCCTGCACAGCACCTACTAGCACTAGGAAAGCTAGCTATCAGGAAGGACATTTCCAGGTTGGTTCTAGCTTGATTTCTGTGTCCTAAAATCAAAGTGTGTCGTGTCTTCAGAAAAAGGGTCTTAGTTATGGTGGGAAGACAAGAACAATAGCCATGGCCTGTGTTGTTTTGGGAACCTCGAGGGCCTCCCTGACAAATACCTTATAAGGTGGTATCCCTCACCTGGCACTGATATTTCTATTTAATAACTCATGTCTTCTGGGCAGAGGGTAAGGGCTGGACAGGCGTATAACCCATTCATGAAGGGTGCTTGTGCTCAGACTAGACATTCTTTAAATTATCTTAACACAGAAGTGGGTTTCCATGAGGGTTTTTCATACATCCTTAGTTGTATAGTGACCACGCCCACCACCTCCTCCCCCCATCCCTGATGCCCCCACACCTGCTTAAGCTTTTAGCCCCTCCCAGTATTTCCCCCTACTTTTATATTACATATATTCTACCAACCCCTGAGCCCCTCCCATGGGCCCTTTCTAGCTTCTTGGGCTCTGTAGACACTCCTAATTAAACATGCATCTCTAAAAATTCCAAGTTAGGATCCATACATGAGAGAGAATGTGAAGTGAAGCCACTGTCTCTCTAAACCTGAGTTATCTAATTTTCTAGCTCAGTCATTTTACTGAAAATGTCTTAATTTAATTTTTCTTTATAGCTGAATGATTTTCACTTTGTGGGGCTTGAGAAAGGGCTTGGTGGCTAAGAGTACTTGTTGCTCTTGAAGAGGACCCAGATTCAATTCTAGTACCCACATGGTGGCTCACAACTGTCTATAATTCCAGTCCTAAGGGATCCAGCACCCTTATTTGACCTTTTGGGTACCAGGCATGCACACTGTATATATTCATACATGTAGATGGAAGTTTCTGTCCTGCCTGGTCCTGCAGTCATTCACTCCCAAATAAACACACAGAGGTTTATATTAATTATAAACTGTTCGGCCTATTGCTCAGGCTTATTATTGACTAGCTCTTACAACTTAAATTAACACATAATTCTTATCTGTGTTTAGTCATGTGGCCTGATACCTTATCTCAGTAAGGCGTTCTCATCTTTCTTCCTCTGCATCTGGCTACTGACTGCATCTCTGCCCTTCCTCTTCCTGACATTCTCCTAGTCTGGTCACCCTGCCAATACTTCCTGCCTGGCTACTGGCCAGTTAGCATTTTAGTAAACTAATATGAGTGACAAATCTTTACAGTGTACAAAAGCATTATCCCACAACACATACATGCAGGCAAAACACTCATAAACTTAAAATAATAAATAAATCTAAATTTTAAAAAATTCAGTTGTGCATATGTACCACATTTTCATTATCCATCAGTTAATGGACATTAAGCAGTCTACTTTTTTTTAAATCTTTATAAAAAGATTTTTACATTGTATTTTATGTATGTGTGTCTTGCCTGCATGTGTATATATACAACACATGCATGCAGGTGCCCAAAGAGGCCAGAAGAAACCATTGAATCCTCTAGAACTAGATTTAGGAATGACTATGGGTCACATGTGTGTGCTAGAAACAAAACACAGTTTCCTTAAGAGCAACAAGTGCTCTTAACCTCTGAGATATCTCTCCAGCTATTCTTTATTCTATTCCATTGGCCCATCTGTCTGTTTTTGTATCAGTACTCTGCTGTTTTTATTACTATGTCTCTGGAATATAACTTAGTCAGAATGGTGATACCCCCAGCAGTGTTCAAGATTGTTTTATCTATCTGGGGTCACTTTTGCTTCCATATGACTTTTTTTAGGATCCATTCATTTTTATTTTATGTGCATAGATGTTTTTCCTGTGTGCGTCCGTGCACCACATACATACCTGGTGTCTGCAGAGGGCAGAAAAAGGCACAAGATCTAGAACTGGAATTACAGCCAGTTGTGAGCTGCCATGTGGGTGCTGAGAATTGATCCCGGGTCCTCTGGAAGAGCAGCCAGTGCTCTTAAACATCAAGCGATCTCTCCAGCCCCATTTTCATGTGAATTTTGTTTTTCTACATTTGTAAATAATATCATCAGAATTTTGACCGAGATTGCCTTAAATACATAGATTCTTTAGTAGGAGCCATCTTTCCAACACTGATTTTTCCAATACGTGATCTTTCCATCTTCTAATGTCTTCCTTGGTTTTGTTCTTAAGTGTTCTAATTTCTCATTATAGAGGACTCTCACATTCTTGGTTAGATTGAGTCCAAGGTATTTTTTTTACATTTTGTAAATGAGACTGTTCACTGATTTCTATTTCAGTTTGCTCCCTATTGGTATATAGGAAGTTAATGATTTTGTGTGGTTAATGTTGATGAGACTGTTTATTAGCTGCAAGAGTTTTCTGGTAGCCTTTATGGACTCCTATGTATAGAACTGATGTGGGATCCCCCTCTGTATGCTATGAATATGTTTTATTTCTTTTGATTAATAAAGAACCACTTTGGCCTATGACGGGGCAGACTATAGGTAGGCAGGAAAACTAAACTAAATGCAGGAAGAAAGAAGACAGAGTCAGGCAGAGGCCATGCAGCCACCCAAGAAACAAGAGGTAACAAACCACGAGCCTCATGGTAAAATATAAAACAATAGAAATGGTTTAATTTAGGATGTTAGAGTTAGTTAATAAGAAGCCTGAGCTAAAAGACCAAACAGTGTTGTAATTAATATAGTTTCTGTGTGTTTCTTTGGACTGATCAGCTGTGGGTCCAGGCAGGACAGAAACTTCCATTCACATAGAATTGTATCATCTGCTAACAGAGGTTCTTTGACTTCCTTTCCTAATTGCATTCTTTTTATTTGCTCCTCTTGTCTTAATGCTCTAGCTAAGACGTCTAGTACTGTATTGAATAAGAACAGGGTAAGTGGATACCCTTTTCTTGTTCCTGATTTAGCGTGAATGCTTTGTTTTCCCCAATTTAAAATAACAGTGGCACTAGGTTTGCCATAGATAACTTTTATTATGGTGAGACATGTTCTCTCTATTTTGTTTCCTTAGAACATGAAGAGATGCCACCAGGAAGCAGGTTGGGTGGTCCCATCATTATCACCATTTTATTTTTTATTTTTATTTTTTTGGTTTTTTGAGACAGGATTTCTCTGTGGCTTTGGAGCCTGTCCTGGAACTAGCTTTTGTAGACCAGGCTGGTCTCGAACTCACAGAGATCTGCCTGCCTCTGCCTCCCGAGTGCTGGGATTAAAGTCAGGTGCCATCATGCCCAGTCAATGGGACAGCTCCATATGTGAGTCATGCAGTATATTTAGGGTCTTCTAAATGTTTTTCACTTCAACTGTGTTTGTCCATAAATGCACAACAGACACAATGTATGAGGACCATAAGCTTTCCTCTGGTACAAAGCAAAGGAACACCAGCTTCGGACTCTGAGGATTTCACTTTGGTTCATTCCAAAATTTATGGAAGCCTTCAGGAATATGGCTGTGCTTTGTGTGTTTAATATCTTAATTGTGGTTTCAGTTTTGTGAATGTATAGAAATGCCAAACCTTAAAAAAGTATACACTTGGAGCTGGAGAGATGGCTCAGAGGGTAAGAGCACTGGCTGCTCTTCCAGAGGTCTTTGAATTTTAAACTTTAAAAAAAAATATTGAGACTGTTATAGACTATGGGGACTTTTGGAGTTGGGCCGAATGCATTTTTGTATTATGTTACAAGCCTTTAGGGGCCAGGGAGTGAAATGTTGGCAGAACTTTCTATCCCACCTGGTCCCTCAGTCGTTCAGTCCCAAAGAAACACACAGAGGCCTACATTAATTATAAATTGGTTGGCCTATTAGTTCAGGCTTGTTATTAACTGACTCTTCCATCCTAAATTACCCCATAATTCTTGTCTGTGTTAGCCACATGGCTTGGTACCTTTTATCAGTGAGGCATTCTCTTCTTGCTTCCTCTGTGTCTGGGTGATGACAGCAGACTGAGCCTTTCCTCTTCCCAGAATCCTCCTGTTCTGGTCTCCATGCCTATACTTCCTGCCTGACTATTGGCCAATCAGCATTTTATTAAACCAATACAAGTGACTAATCTTTACAGGGTACAAGACCATTGTCCCACAGTGACTATTGTTCACTGTGTCCCATTGTTCACAGGACTATTCTGTGAGGCTTGATCATCTCAGCCAGCAATCTCGAGGCTGTTGTGGATGTAAGAACTCAGAGGAAACTCCAACAGAGGTCCACTGAAATGCTAGATCATCTGGGCTATCTACTCCTATTGAAGATTTTTCAGAAGGTCTGCCTTGATCAAACCTGATTATTCTTAACCCAGAATGAATCCACAGCCCCTCATTTCCTGTGGGGGAAAAAAATCCTCTTCTCCAAAGTAACATATCTTTTGACTTAAATTTTGAAGTCAAGGCATTTTCAAAATATATAAATTGCATTAATCCAACAACATTTATAATCAAATGTCTCTTAGCAGCTGTTGCTTCTTCTTCTACCTTCAAACAAATCAAAGACAACATAAAACTGTATCCAGATTCTCTGTGTATTTTCCATCTTTACATGGCTTTATTTTAAATTCTATTTCTTTTATTTTTAAATTTTGATTTTTTTTTTGAGATGGGGTTTCTCTGTGTATCTTTGGCTGTCCTGGAACTCACTTTGTAGACCAGGATGTTCTTGAACTCACAGATATTCTCCTGCCTATGATTCCCAAGTGCTGGGATTAAAGGTATGTGCCACCACCAACTAATCTTCCTTCTTCTTCTTTTTTAAAAGACGTTTCCCTTTGTCTTTTCTCTCCCAAGCCTACATATGTTTCATATGTTTTAAACACACTGTAAATTGTTTAGAGAGTTTTTTATCTGAATCTATCTTTCCTGTATATCTCTTTTTCTGACCACATGAGTCTTTAATTTGCTAAGTGATATGGCTGGGATTAAAGCCGCAGCTTTGATGACTGGATCCACCCCATTCCTTGGCTTTCTGAGAATCTAGCTTCATGTCAGAGGTACTAGCAGGAGCCATTTTACTGCCAGAACTCTATGGAGTTTCAAGGTCCCTGCTACCACTAAGGAACATGCTGTTGGCTATTCATAACCACCATTTAAGTACTTGCTGCAGAGCCTCTTAAAAGGGCTCTAAGGTTTTTGCAGCTAAAGCTGAATCAGGAAACCTCTCTTAAATGAGATACACTTGCCTCTAGCAAACAGAGCCCACCCAAGAAAATGCTGCTACCAAGAAGCCATATTTAACTCTGTTCTTTTGTGTCTAAAATTACTTCCTAAGCTTTCTCAGGTTTTGTATGGATGTGGTTGTCCACATTGGCGCCATTTTGCTGGCAGAGCTTTCTGTCCCACCCAGTCCCTCAGCCGTTCAGTCCCAAAGAAACACACAGAAACCTACATTAATTATAAATTGGTTGGCCTATTAGCTCATGCTTCTTATTAACTAACTCTTCCATCCTAAATTACCCCATAATTCTTGTCTGTGTTAGCCATATGGCTTGGTACCTTTTATCAGTGAGGCATTCTCTTCTTGTTTCCTTTGTGTCTGGGTGATGCCTACAGACTGAGCCTTTCCTCTTCCCAGAATTCTTCTGTTCTGGTTGTCCTGCCTATACTTCCTGCCTGGTTCCTGGCCAATTAGCATTTTATTAAACCAACCAATACAAGTGACAAATCTTTACAGAGTACAAGAACATTGTTCCACAGTAGTGGAATGTGGTATTTAGAAAGAAAATAGCCCCCAAAGAGAGTGGCACTGTTAGGAAGTGTGGCCTTGTTGGAGGAAGTGTGGCCTTGCTGGAGGAAGTGTGTCACTGTAGAGGTAGACTTTGAGGTACCATATGTTCTTAAGCCACACCCAGTATCTAATACCATTTCCTGTTGCCTGCAAGATGTAGGACTCTCAGCTACCTCTCCAGCACCATGTCTGCCTGCATGCTACCACATCCTATCCTGATGATAATGGACTGAGCCTGTGAACTGTAAGCCACCCCATTAAATGTGTTTTTATAAGAGTTGCCGTGGTCATGGAGTCTCTTAACAGCAATACAAACCCTAACTAAGGCATACCCACTCCTGTCCCTTCCTTCCCCTGCTGCAGCTGTATGAAATTTGGCCCCAGCTGCACGTGGTCTTGGCATTGAGAGGTGCTAGGGTATACAGGACATAAAAGGCCACCTCTATGGGAGGGAGGCCTCCGATTTATGCAGCTTTGAGAGGGGAGGTCATTACCTATTCTTGGCTGTGCCATTTGGTGGTGCAACTGTTTGGGGTCACCCTTGTCACTGAGTGAGTGCCCTGAATTCACTGGTTCACCAAACTTGACTTGGGTGTCGTTACTTGGTCTGTTGTTGGTGCCCTATAGGGAAAGGGTGAATAGATATTTGCTTATATCTCTGTGGGAAAGTAACTAGCATGCCAAGAACTTCAACTCATATTGCACATGAGTATAACCCAGGGGCCTTGTAAACACTTGTGTGTGTCTAGATATTTATACTCTTGTCTCTAGAGATTTGGGGTCTGTTGTCTGAGGTCGGTGCTGTAAGGATTTTCCAGGTATATTATAGAAACCAATACAAAGGGTCCTTTAAGACTAATAATAGAACAACTATGTGATTCAGCCGTATTACTCCTAGGAATACACCTAAAGGATTAAGCCAGGACAGTACAGAGGTACAGTAAGTAACACAGGTTTATTTTGGCTGTCTTCACATAGCCAAGTTATGGACGCAGCCTAGGCACCCGCTAACAGGTTAATAAAAAAAAATTGCAGATGCAAATACACATGTATACACACACCTAATTCATCTACAAAGAAGAATGAAATCATGTTGTGTGAGAGAAAATGGATAGAACAATATATTATCATGTTAAAGAGAATAAGCCAGACTCAGAAAGAAGACAAATTCCAGTCAGCTTTGTGTCATACATGGGAGATAGATAAAGTAAATAAATAAATAAAGCTAGAAGAGGGACTGTTTGAGCAGAAGAAGATTACAGGGGAAGGGAACGGAGAAAGGGGGCAGTGAAGGGTAGTAAATGGTCGAAGTACCTTATACATACGTGAAATGTCAGCAAAGCCAGGTGTGGTGACACCTGCCTTTAACAGTAGCACTCGGAGGCCGAGACAGTTGGATCTCTTCATGCTTGAGGATAGCCTGGTGTATATAGCAAGTTATAAAACAGCCAGAGGAACACAGTGAGACCTTGTCTCAAAAAACAAACACCACCAAAACATAGTAGAAAACCCCCATCATGGATAGTTAATATATACACTAACAAAGAGAAAGAAAAGTCTTCCCAGGTGAGCCTGGTGTATTCTCAAGGTTAAAACATTCTCAAATGTAAATGGGACTGGTTCAAGTAAGTGTCAACCCCAAGCAAACAGTAATTTCAGAAGAATGAGAAAATTATACGGAAATCTTCTACACAGAGATTGAACTTGGAGTAAATGAGGCATAGGCTTCAGGACCCCTCCCTTGCACAGACCCCTCCCTTGCACAGACTCCTCCCTTGCACAGACCCCTCCCTTGCACAGACTCCTCCCTTGCACAGACCCTTCCCTTGCACAGACCCCTCCCTTGCACAGACCCTCCCCTTGCACAGACCCTTCCCTTGCACAGACCCCTCCCTTGCACAGACCTCTCCCTTGCACAGATTCCTCCTATGCACAGACCTCTCCCAAGGCTGAGAAGTCTATAGCCCCTCAATGTGGAGTTACCTCCCTAGAGCCTGAAGTATGGGTTTTCCTTTTCCTCCTTTTTCTTTTCCTCCCTTTTCTTCTCATCTTCCTCCTCTTTCCCCTCTCTCCTCCTCTTCTTCCTCTTCTTCCTCCTTCCTCCTCCTTCTCTTCTTCCTCCTCTTTCTTTTCTTACATCACCATATTGTGCCAGTTGGCCTTGAACCCCTAGGCTTAAACAACCCTCCTGTCTTAGTCACAGAGCAGCTGAGACCACAGGTGCACACACCAAGCTCAGACATTTCTTTCTTCCAATCACAAAGGGACCTTTTGTTCTTAGAAGAGATAAGCCAGAGTTCAGGATAAGGATTAAAATTATTTCCAAGGAAAACTCTTTTGCCACTGATAGGCAAGTGTTGCTCTTCTTGTTTTCCTGAAGTTGAACCAACACCCAGAGATTGCAGGATGGACTCAAACCTCACAGATCAGCAGAGGTATCACAGTAGCGGACAATAACCATCCAGGAAGTCTGTCTCCTGCCCTGCTGCAGCACATGCGTGCAGCGCCTGCTTGGGTTGGGAGCATGCACAAACTCCACTGGATGGTGCCGCTGACCTTGTAAAACTCATTGCACACCCCAGCCTTACTGGCTTGTGACCTCAGAACAAGGTCATGCTGCTCAATACCCATTCCACAGCCCAGAGTCTGGGAATTCCAGCCACACTCTCCCTGTCTTGGATGGCGCTGGAGTTGCCATGAGTTTGTTTACAGGATCTGGTTAGAAGAAAAGTGAACACTATGTGTTAGCTCTCAAAGAACATTCTGGAAGGTTGTGTGGCTTCCACTGCTTCTCAAAAGCACTTGGACTGCTTGGGTGTGGGTCTGGGCACTCCTTTTGCCCCATCACCAGGCCTCAAAAGTCCAAGGAAATCAAGCATTTTCTGTTCACATTCAAGCAAAGATGCCAACCGTATCGAGACCAAGAAATAAAAAGGATAATGTGGAGTTCATTTGGCTTCAGGAGACCTTGATACTGCAGTCACAAACAAAAAGGCAGAGGTGCCAAACCAGTCCTGCCCCTGGTTTGGCAATAAAGGGGCTGAATGAACCAAACACCCTCATTTAGACGGTAGTTGAATCTTTTTGTTGTTGTTGCTGAGACAGGGTCTCTCTCTTGGCTGTCCTGTTCTCTGTATAGATCAGGTTGTCCTGTAATGCAGAAATCCCCCTGCCTCTGCCTCCCGAGTGCTGGGATTAAAAGTGTGTGACACCATGCCCATTGGTATTAGAATTTTAAAAAGGAAAAGAAAAGAAAGTATAAGAGACAGTTAAGGCAGCAATACGTCATCCTAAGAGCTCTGTTCTGGAACACAGTCGCATGGATGTTAATTCACATAACCACCTGAGAAACCATTCTCAAATCAAGATAGCACATGCATCCAAAATTTTTTCACGCCTCTTTGGACAACCTGGAAAATCCCTTGTCTGCCTGTCATTTCTCCTTGTCTTCATGCCGGCCCCACCACCGTTAGCCTTGCAGAGACACTCCTCTGCTTCCTGAGAGTTCGGACTGTTTGCACTTTGGACTCAAATGGTACCCACTGCTTTCTGTTTGCCTTTTCACTTCGCACAGGGCCAATGAGGGTGCAGTGAATCCACCGACTGGACCACTCCGTGGGTGGAAAGAAAGGTTGATTCGGTATCAAACTGTCAAGGCTGGGGGCGCGGGAGAGTGAAATGGCAGAGAAGCAAGCAGATTTGCTGTGACATTCAGCAGGGTGGGGTCTTTGAACCGACTCTAGGTGTTCTGATTGACTGGGTCTTAAATGCTCTTGCTGGAGGTAGATTGACCTTTAGGGTGGGACTAAGGGAGGTCCCTGGTAGGCCACAACCCACCTTTAGGCCTTTATTTATGTCCTGTTCAGGACACGGTCACTAGCATCACCCTTATGGTGGGCTGCCTTGGTCCTAACAGTTACTTTGAGATTTACCCGTGTCGTGGGCATGAACAGTTTCTTCATTCCCTTTGTTTCTAAAGCGTGCTCCCTTGTATCCTTTCAGCCTTGGAGAGACATTTGGATTGCTCCCAACTCGAAAATATCACCAAAATATCTGCTTTGAGCATTTGTGTATCTGCAGGCAATGTGTTTGCATGCAAGCGCTTTCTTTGGCAAACACCTTTAAGTAGACTGGTGATGTCATGTGATAAGCTACTTTTCATGCTGGATAAACCTGGAGAAATAGCTCAGAGATGAAGGGAGGTGGCTGCCCTATTCTCTCAGCGCTCTCAGGAGATTCTTCTTACCAAGTACTAAATTCTTACCATTCCCAATTTTAAAAATATCACATTTGTTTATCTCTTGTGTGTATGTGTGAAACATGAATGTATCTCAATACATGTGGGGAGATCAGGAGACAAATGATGGGATTTGTGATTTATGATTCTCTCCTCCCACCTCCACTGTGGGGTCCCAGGGACCAAACTCAAATCGCCAAGCTTGGTGGCAACTGCCTGTACCCACTGAGCAATCTTGCTGGACCATTACTAACTTCTTATTGCTGTTTTTTTTGTTGTTGTTGTTGTTGTTGTTGTTTTTTTTTTTTATGTGAGACAGGGTTTCTTTGTGTAGTCCTGGCTGTCCTGGAACTAGTTCTGAAGGCCAGGCTACCCTCAAACTCATAAAGATTCTCCTGCCTCTGCCTCCCAAGTGCTGGAATTAGAGACAAGTGCCACCACACCTGGCTATCCATTGTTATTTTTGAAGTCGCTCAATTTCATACATTCTTCTAACTACCAGGTCATTTCTCTCCTTCCATTTATGGATACTTTTGTTTGTTTGATTGATTGACTTTTGCAATAGGGTCTCTTATATCCCAGCCTGGCCTCCAACTATGTAGCCAAGGAGGCCTTGAACTTCTGTCATTTTTGTTTGTTTTAGAGACAGAGTCTTCCTGTGTAGGCCTGGCTGACCTAGAACTGCTCTCTGCTTCTGGTATAAAGCAGCCTTGAACTTATGATCTTGCCTCTACCTCTCAAGTGCTACTGAGATTACAGGGCTCACTGGTACACCCAGTTTTATGCAGTTTTGGGGATCTAACCCAAGGCTCTCTGAGTGCTAGACAAGATTTCTTCCTTTTCCTACCTGAGGTGCTACTGGACAGTGAGGAGCCACCCTGCACTCACAACATAAAATAGCTCATAGTGAGGATGACACCAGAAAGCAGGACTTGGTGATGTCACAGAGCCACTATACATGTCTCAAGTGTGAGAAAATAGCCCTATAGGTAAGGTACTGTGGTCAGAGTCCTCATATGCCTTACTGCAGTTATCTCTGCCTCCTTTTTGATGCTAGAGGTCTAACCTAGTGACTTGCATGTGCTCGGTGAGTGCTCCATCTAGGGATCTAACCTAGTGACTTGCATGTGTTTGGTGAGTGCTCCATCTAGGGATCTAACCTAGTGACTTGCATGTGCTTGGTGAGTGCTCCATCTAGAGATCTAACCTAGTGACTTACATGTGCTTGGTGAGTGCTCCATCTAGGGATCTAACCTAGAACTTACACGTGCTTGGTGAGTGCTCCATCTAAGGATCTAACCTAGTGACTTGCATGTGCTTGGCGAGTGTTCCATCTAGAGATCTAACCTAGAACTTACATGTGCTTGGTGAGTGCTCCATGTAGGGATCTAACCTAGAACTTACATGTGCTCAATGAGTGCTCCATCTAGGGATCTAAACTAGAACTTACATGTGCTTGGTGAGTGCTCCTTCTAGGGATCTAACCTAGTACTTACATGTGCTCAGTGAGTGCTCCATCACAGAATACTAGCCCCAGATACAATTTCTTTCTTTCTTTCTTTTTCTTTCTTCCTTC
>JAQHUG010000106.1:6548445-6581796 GCA_028555095.1 Dicrostonyx torquatus | reverse complement strand
TTTTTTTTTTTTTTTTAAATATTGGGATCTTGTACCATAGGATAATGTGAGAATAGACTCCAAATGTAGTTCTGGTGACCTTGAACTTCTGGCTCTTCTGCTTCCACCTCCAGAGTGCTAGGGTTACAGTCACGTGACACTGTGCCAGGTTTATGCAGTGCTGGGACTGAACCCAGGGCTTCTGCAAATAAGCATTCCACCAACTGAGCATTATCTCCCACATTAGGTTTTTAGGAGGCAAACTTGGAAGATTGCTTTAAGTTGATCTTGAATTCATGATCTTCTGCTCACTACAAGTAGTGAGATTGCATGCAAATGTCGTTTATCGTGCTCAGCTTTGTTAATTAATTAATTTCCTCATAGATTCCCTAGTTGTTATCCTTAAAACTCCATGTACAAAATGTTGCCTATATTACAAGATTTTGGAAGGTTAGTGATAAAGTCTATAAAGGACCTGTTTCAGACACTCTGGTTAAAAAGAAAGGAACGTTATTTAGACCACTTAGTGGTGTATAGACAATCTCAGCTCTGAACCCTGAAGCACAATGATCACAGGTGTGAAGTAAGATCTGTCTCATAGTTTAGAAAAATTAGAAAATATTAATTCAGTGACATGAGACTTTTGGATCAAACCCCAGTGTTGTAGAAATGGAAATGGAAAGATATTTTTTGCGTGTGTTTTAAAAGATTTAAGCATGGTTTGATTTGATCATTTGCTTTCTTCGTTCTTGTAATAGATGGTTAAATGTAAAATAAAATTTATGCACTTTGAGATATGGGTCCTAGCTTGTAATGAGAATTGTTTAAATGACTTACCTTTGATAGGCTATGGTACTAAGGCACTGTTCGGACCCTTGTCAGTGCTGTACACAATACAGTTCGCTATCCTTGTGAGGTCTGCCATGTAACCATGCCCTTGTCCTCCCTCAGAGGACAGAAGTAGGTCACTAGGGACAGGCCTAGAAAGTTACATATCTGTTTCTCTCTCTCCTTTCTCTGACATTCCATGTAGCTCTGGCTGGCTTGCAACTTGCTTTGTAGACCGTAAACTCTAATCAACGTGCCTCTGCTTGTGCATGCTGGCATTTAAGGTAGATGCCATTGTGTCCAGCAATACAAAATATATTTTTCAAAATAAATGGTCAGAACCTATATTTTTTTTGTAGCATGAAATAATTTATAGACAGAACTTTTGCCTATATGGGGATTTTGGTAAGATTCTTACTGTAATGGTTGGAGACAGAACGTGTGCTACTCTCGAGAGAATCTGAGTGGTTCAGAGCACCCACTTTAGGCTGATCAGACATCGGTAACTCCAATCCCTGAGGGAATCCCATGCCCCCTTTCTGGTATGCAACCCCCCCATATACACATAATTTTAAAAAGTCTTTTAAAAGTACTAAAATATTAGATATTTTTCTATTTTTAGCCAGTTAGCCCAAAGGAAAAGGGTAAAGAGTGGGAGTGTTTTCCAATGTTGTGTTCTGTTGGTTATTTTGAACTCTTGTATTGCTAAAGAGTAGAAATGCTTTTGTTTTTACTAGAAATTTGCTTTTACCTTCCCTCTTTTTGTTACTGTTTTGTTTAAACCCTTTTGAGATTCTAGGGTAATAGAAATCTATTAGAAGAATGGGAAATAGGGCAAAATGAAGATAACTATGGTACAAATAGTGCTGTTAACTTGGAAGCATGAGGTTATAACCAGTAGCAAAGCACATGTTATCTGTGGGGGTTGGGACCAAAGGTTATAATGTGGAAAATGTTCACCTGTGTAGTGCTCTGCACATCAAATGACCTGACGCACCTGAAGCTGGTGTGACCCAGGAAGGAGACTGAGGCAGGTAGACCTTGAGTTCAGGCCATCTTAAAGAGCTGGCAGTAGTAGGACCAAGTAAGTTTTACTAGTTAAAGATTCATGATATGTACTGTTTTGTTACAAGTTCACACTCCAGTTTTTCTCAGGGAGAACATTAAGATAGACACTACCCAACACCAGGTGAGGTAGAAGTCATTTATAATCTTAGGCAGAAGCAAGAGGATTGTTGTAACTCCCGGCCAGCTATAGCTACATAGCGAGAGTATGTCTCAATAACAACTAAATAAGCTTTAGTTCTAGATAAGTCATATTCCTTTATTTGTTTTTCATAATTTTTCTTAGGAGAGGCAGATGTATATCTTAGTAAGTAAGTCCTTTGACAAAATAAAATGGGAAATGTACATAAGTGGCTGGGCACCATGGTATATCTACCTGTAATTCCAGTACACTGGAGAATGAGGAAAGAGGATTCATGGGGACAATGCCAACCTAGGCTACGCAGCTAGACCCTGAACAGAAAAACAAAACAAGGGCCTGGCGGTGGTGGCTAATGCCTTTAATCCCAGCACTCAGGAGGTAGAACTCCGTGAGTTCGGGGCCAGCCTGATCTACATAGCAAGTTCCAGGTCAGGCTCCAAAGCTACAGAGAAACCCTGCCTCGAGAAACCAAAAAAGGCGTGGGGGTGGGGGGGTTGTTCTTCTAGACTACCCAGGTTCAATTTCCAGCAGCCGTTTGGAAGCTCACAGTCATCTATAGCAGTTAGAGAGGATCTGCTGCTCTCTTCTGGCATCAGGCACAAAGTATGTTTGTGGCACAAATAGACAAAACACTCAAACACATGCCTTACCGACAAAGAAAAAACTCCTACAGTTTTGCCTAATTTCTAACCCAAGATCTTCCTGGTAGGATATAGGTAACTAAATTCTTCCTAATTCCACAGTTGCTTTTGGGTGAGTTTTAGAACCACAGTTGTCTGTTGAGTATATTTCTAAAAGGATGGTGTGTTTGCAGGTACCCTCGAGCCAGAAGAAGATGTAGCTAGAGTTAGAGGCAGTTGTGAGCTGCCTAATATGGTGGCAACTGAACCTGTAACCTCCATCCAGTGGTTTGGTTGTTTTGTTTTTCCAGAGAACCCAGGTTCAGTTTCCAGCACACATGGTGGTTCCCAACTAGCACAGGGATCCAAAGCATTCTTCTGGTCTTTACACTACATGGTCTTTACACTACATACACTTAGTACACAGGCAAAATGATTTCATGTAGCTTGGATTCCAGATCTGACTATGTGTACCCCCCAATTTCTAGGATTACTGTTGTGTGCATTTTGCTTGGTTCCAAAAGTATATATTTATTAGTAAGATCATGTTTGCTTACTTCAAAATAAACCCCCTCCCTTTCTTTTTCCCCTTTTTTGAAGCAAAGTCTCTCTCCTTGTGTAGTCCAGCTGGCAGTCTTTCTACTTTAGCCTTTTTTGTTGTAGATTTATTTTTACTTTATTTGCCTTCTGAATGCTGAAATGCAGGTTAATATCACCATGCCTGTCTCATGCGTATAGATTTATAGAAATGGAGGAAGGATCCAGTTTAGCTACAAAATAACAAAGTCAAAAAATGTGAAAAGATTAAGTTGTAATGTCAGTAGACTACAAACTTTGGTGAAATGTATTATGAAAATGTTATGATTAAACCAAAGAAACTAGGCATAGTAATGATAACATGGATAGCTCTTTAAAACCACATTAAATGCAAAGACAAATTACAGAAGACATTACATACTCACTGTATTTGAAAGTCAACGTAGCCCAGTGGACTCAGAACTCACAGATCCTCCTGCCACTCCTGCTTTCCTTCTTTTTTGATTTTAGACAGTAAATCTAGGACCTTGCTTTATTTTAAACTTGTGTCTTGCCACATAGTTCTTACCAAACCCGTCCTTGTTTGAATGCAGTTTCAGTTAAATAAACCAGATTTATGGAAAAGGCTGATGTATTTCAAATAAATCAAATCCTTACCTCTCCCTCACCTTTCTAAAAATCTTTCCTCTTCCCCTTTTCTTATAAGGTCTCTGTAGCCTTGGATGTCTCTGAACTCAGAAGCCATGTATCTCAGTATTCTTAGAGTTAGACTCACAGACATGCCCCATGACTTTTTAAAAAAAGAAAAAAAAAGTGTATATCTTTTGTGTTCATGTGAATTTGAAGGTCAGAAGACAACCTGCAGGAGCTGATTCTGTGTACCATATGGGTTCTGGGGATGAAATATGTGCCATCAGGCTTGGTAGTAATTCCTTCACTTACTGAGTGCTCTCCAGGGCATGAACTCATCGAGTGGTTTGAGCTTCTGGGTAACTAGAGAACTAGGGAATCTTACCTTACCCTACCCTCCTAAGTACTTGGGATTATACCCTGTACCACAAAGCCTGGTGAGCTGCTACTTTTGGAACAGTTCATCTCTCAACTGTTTCCAGAAGGTAGAAGTATCATTGTGCTGTTAGGTTTATGCCTTTCTCTGTACTTTACATTTTAATAAATTCTTAATTATTTTTGTATATTGTTTTAGCAAAGAATGGCTCAAGAAGTACTGACACATTTAAAGGAACATCCTGATGCTTGGACACGTGTCGACACAATATTGGAGTTTTCGCAGAACATGAACACGAAAGTAAGCAAGTGGTGGTTTTAAAAATTTGTTATTTTTTTCTTCCAGTCGTAAACTTTGAGGAAGGTATCTCATTTTTAGTGTTAGTATTTGTTACCAAATCATTTTGTATTGCTAACTAATTTCAAAATTATTCTAGACCTTAGAATTAATTCTTGCAAATAGTCCTAAGAATTATGGATGAAGTTTTCGTAATTGGGACTAGTGTGCAAGGTGTTTTTTTCCTTTTGGGGGTGGGAGTTTTTTAGAGCATGTTTATAGGTCTTAGTAGCATAAGTTTTAAAAGTTATTCAGAGATGAGACTTGACAAATTATTTTGGGCAAGTAATCAATATAATACAGTTTAGGCACCATCAACACCCAGTAAGTGTGGACAGCTTAAAACCCTACTCCATGGTACCAGTGTTTTCAGTGAGACAGCACTTAGTTCTTATTTGCAATTGAAAATGTTATAACTCAGGGCTTTTTTTTTCCTTGCTTTTTTTTTTCTTGAGTTTGAACAGAAGGGTTGATCAAAATGTGTTTTGACTGTTTAATGCTTGATGATTCACGCTTCTCTTTAAACGCCTTAAAGTAATAAAATACCATGGCATTCTGTTTAATACACAAAAGGCTTCTACTTGATATACATTGTGTTAAAACAGAAAATAGCCGTGTGCACATCTGTTTATGAAATCAGACTGTGTTAGTTAACAGTTTAAAAATATTAATTAGTTTTGACATCTTGGTAAATTTTAAGGCAAAAATACAGCCCAGAACTTCCTCAAAGTGCTAACCTTAAGTAACATAACAGTGTTTGCCTGTTTGCTTGCCTGGTAAATTTTGCTTTTTATACTGACAGACATTACTAATGTTTAAGTTGATTTATCAACAGTATTTTTAAAAACTCAAATTTGTCTTGTGAAAAATGAGATGATTAGAGGAACAGAAAGAAAGCAACAGGTAAAGAATTCTTCAATTTACATAAATTACAAATGATTTGGTGCTAAATTTATGCACTATGACATTTGGCTTTTATGCAATCATTTTTTTTCTTTAAAGATGTTAACACTACCTGATATTAATCATAATGTTCCATTATGTTGATTGCTTGTAATAGGAAGAAAAGGGGTGTCTTCCTGTGCAACTACACAGCTAGGCTTTGACGGCAGGCCTCCACAAGGTCTACCCTTTTGATTCCCTTTAACTGAATTCTGTTCATCAATTGTTTTTGTTTTATGGGTGGTGGGAGGGGAAGGGGGACTCAATGCATAAAATAAGTATTTCTAAGGGCTCAGAAATTTCTGCCATAGGGATCATTTCATGCGTTTGTTTTTTCATGTAGTCTTTGCTGTTATCTGTCCCTCATCTTCATAGCTCAGCAGTGGATAACTCAGGTTCTGAGATTTAAAATAGAAGTAGGTGTTTATTTTTTTGTTAAAGACTGGCTGAAGAAAATTATTTTCCTAAAGGAACAAGAATTCTTTTTTCATACCTAGAGTTTTTGATGAGGAGAGGTTAGAGCTTAGACTGTAGGATGGACACGCCGTGTGTGTTCCTTTGACCACATGTGTGGGGTGCTTTTATTGGGCTCCCTTCCTCAACCTCTTTGTTAGGGAGTTTTAAAATATGAATTGTGTGTTCAGCAAGCTGATCCTACTTTTGTAATTGTAGAAATGACTGGAGCTAGTAAATCAATACAACATAACGAGAATGTTAGTAAAGGGTGAGTAAATTAATATGATAGTAATGGAAGGGGGTATTTTCAATTGAGAAATAAAAATTAGGTCAAGTATATCTTACAAGTTATTTTTTAAGTCTGACTATGGTGTTTAGTTCCTTGGTGCTTTGTGGGTCTTTTTAATTATTAGCAAGAGGACATTCTGTAGCACAATGGTGTTCTGCCTTAATTTTTTTTTTTCTTTTTTCTTTTGGGTTCTTTAGGGAAATAGGTTTTATGCTAACTTAGAGAAACTTTTGTCTTTTGTATGCGTATGAGCACTCGCTCTCTGCAACTAATGACCAGGATAGTGAGCTTCACTACTGCTGAATGGGAAATACTGAGTGACATTTAACTTCTTAATGTCAGAATTTGTTTTGGCCTTGTTCTTATTTTAGAAGACTTTAAGGAATGTTCTGCAAATGTAGAGTTTGGGTAGAGATTACAGAGAAAATATTTTTGTAAGGTATAAAATATTAAAATGAGAGAAAACAGCAAAAACATTTGAACACAATGTAGCTTGGGACAGTCTATATTGTGCTTTGACTAAAATGAGCATTTATATGATCCCTTTGGTTGAAATACTAATGCTCCTATTATTGTGTAAATGACTAACAATTTTAAAGATGAACTCTTATTCTCAGCCAAAACTTGCAATCTGAGGCTATGTCTGTGTGAATGAGTTTACCTTTCAGGTATTACAGCCAGTTCTTAGAATCCCTAATTCTTGAGGTGAAACAAAATGCATTTTGGTTCCTTTTCTTCCTCCTGCCTAGTTACACTAATTGGTAATAGTAATAATGACCATAATAATTTAGGTAATAAATCTTAGAGTATTATAAATTCTCAAATGTTGACTATTGTCCATAATCAGCAGAAGGGATAAAATGGATTCAAAGTGGTCTCTGTTATTTAACTTTTTCACATATGTAGTTACAGCTTCCGTGTTTATAAAGGGATACCTGAAAGGTAGACACAGATTGCAACATGCATTTGTATTTTATTTTGACTGTGCACAAAAGTTTATCTTTAAATTAGTAGAAATAGAAACTGCATAAGGGTGGGGCTGGAATTGAAAATGAACCTGTGGGTTTGTCTTGCTGCTCCTTAAGTAACACACCAGAGACGCTTACACTTGTGTAGAAAGTTATCTGTGGCAACACTTCATGTTTGGCTGCAAGCTTGTAGCTCCTAGAGGAGAATAGGAAGCTTGACAGCATCCAAGTTACTAAATTTAGGAGGCTGGTTGTGTTAATAATGTATGCAAGCCTATGAGCAGTCTTATGCTGAGAATTCATATCTGGCTGTTATTTTTCCTTCTACAGATAAGCCCCTTTGGCTGCTAAAGGGCTTTTTATTTGGTTCTTCCTGGTGTGAGCATGTATAAACAGCAGGACGTTACATAGAGTAGTAAACAGTAAAATGAGGAAAATGCATGAAATTTCAGCTTATGGGTGAATAGATCCTTGTTTAATATGTGTAATTAAACTTGATAGCATAATGTTTTTGAAATATTAGCTATAAATGTGTGTGTGTCCATTTGTGAGCCCTGAAAGGTCCTAGTCCTATGACAAGATACTCATAATTCTATTCTCCAATTTTCAGTATTATGGACTACAAATTCTGGAAAATGTGATAAAAACAAGGTGGAAGATTCTTCCAAGGAACCAGTGTGAAGGTAGGAAAATAAACAGTTCAATTTTGGGTCCTGATACTCTTTTACAGTTGAGTTTATTAATGTTGCATGTCAGGGTTTTGTGTAGGGAAAGAGGAGTTGGCTATCTTTTAGAGGAAAGAGGCAACCATCACCTTGAGCAAACCTTGATTAGAAAATAAAAGATTAGCCGGGCGGTGGTGGCGCATGCCTTTAATTCCAGCACTCAGGAGGCAGAGGCAGGCGGATCTTTGTGAGTTTGAGACCAGCCTGGTCTACAAGAACTAGTTCCAGCGCAGGCTCCAAAGCCACAGAGAAAACCTGTCTCGAAAAACCAAAGAAAAGATTATGCACATGATTGGGCAGGGTGATAAATCCCCTTAGTTTCGGCACTCAGGAGGCAGAGGCAGGTGGAACTTGGTAAACTTGAGGATCAACCTGGTCTACAGAGAGAGTTCTAGGACAGCCAGGGCTATGTAGAGAGACCCTGTCCAGACAGAAAGAAGGGGAGGAAAGAGTGAATGGACATAAATGAATGCCAGGCTGAGAATGAAGAACTGGAGTGCTTGTCTAGTATTTGGAAGTGGGAGTCACATGCACACTAAATTAACACATACCACTTGAGCTGCTTTGGGACATGGCTGTAGATAAATAAAATATTGTTTATGTTTAGCAGCTTGATTGGATTAAGAGTGGAAAGCATCAAATCGGGGCTTTTTTACCTTGCTATTTCTGAGGTTGCTTTTTATGCTTTGGTGTTTGAGGTATTAGTGATTCTGAAACTTGGTAAGTTAGTGATGGGAACTGAGCACAGGTCCTCTGTTAAAGTAGTAAATGTTCTTAACTCTTGAGTCATCTTTCTAGCCCTGTTCCTTTTTATTTAGATGGTGTCCTATGTAGTTCAGGTTGTTTTGTAGGTAAGGATGGTGCTGAATTTTTGGTTTCTCTTGCCTCCACCTGAGGACAGAGAATACAGGCTTGAGCTACCATAGCTTTGTGAATACTGATCAAATTTAGGACTTTAAACATAGTAGACAGGCACTCCACCAACTGAACTAGTCTTTGCCTTAAAAATTGAGAATGACCAGGAACTCACTGTGTGTGCCAGGTGTTAGGGGTGAATCATCATACTTGGCTAAAAAAGTAATTAAGTTTACTGTTGGACGCTATTTAAAAGTTTATATACACAAATTTTATTTTCGGGCAGGAGTATATTCTTGCCATGTAAGGAACTTTTGAAGTGAAATTAATGGTAAACTTATCAGAAACTTAAAGAATAACGGGTATGATGTGAAAAAGCCAAGTATGGTGGTTCATACCTATAATCTCAGCAGTGGGGAGACAGAGCAAGGTAGATCTCAACTAGAAGCCAGCCTGGTCTACATAGTGGGTTCCAGGCCAGCCAGGGCTACAAAATAAGACCTTGTATTGATTTTTTTGAAAACATAACATAGGACTGGAGCGCTGGATCAACAGTTTTGAGCAGTTGCCAAGGACCTGTTTGGTTTCTAGTATGTATAGACAGTGGGTGGGTGACTCAGACTCCAGTGCCCTCTTCTGGCCTCAGAAGGTACTTTGGACACAGGTATACATTTAGGCAAACACATAACTCTCATAGGGCAGAAAAGAGCTTTGTTGTTTGATGTGGTGCTAAGAACCAAACTTGGGTCCACTGCAAGAGGAGCAAGCACTTCTTCTAACTGCTATTCCATTTCTCTACCCTCTAAAAAGCCATCTTAATAATGAGAAAGGCATTACAAAATATGGAACAAAACCATGAAATGTGTTATAAATTTTCTGCATTGCCATGATGTTCATTTAGCCTGGGGCCAAAAAATAACATCTGTATGTTTTGTGGTTTTATGTATTAATGATTATTAAGTTAGTGATTTGCTAGTAATGACTGAATCATTTTTCAGGTTAATAGGTCAATTCATTTATTTATATTAAGTGCTGTTTTGAGAAACTAGCCAAGAAATTCTTAAGCTCTCTCTCTTCTCCCTCTACCCTCAGCAACCATCTCCTTCCTTAAAAGTCCCCTTTCCACATTGACACCATTGTTTGTGACTCACTGAGTTAATCTTGGGCTAGCCAATGAATGTGGGTGGAGCTGTCATTGAAGCCCAATAGGCTCAACCCATGAAGTTCAAGACAATGGCTCCTCCCCCAGCAACTATCAATGGCCAATATCTTTTTGCTTAGTTGGTTTTGTATGCATGAAAGTGAAGATTAAGATAACAACAAAAGACCCAATAAAAGTAGATCTATTTGTGTTCAGTGCTTTTTTTTATTATTAAATTATAATTTTAACTACCCGGGTTTCTAGCACACCTTATTCCAGCTGCTCAAGTATAGCCAGGACTGCACACCTGAGACCATGTCTCAGGAAAAAAAGGAAAAACATAAACATCTTATTTTTAAACTAAAAGTTTTATTTTTGATTCACCACTCCCATCACCATTATCTCCTCCTCCCCAAGGTAGACAGGGCTAAATTTAGGGGGCTTTACCATGCCGAGATTCAATCCAGTCAATCCCATAGCACAAGGTCATTCTTTTCCTTTTTTTCCTTTTTTTTGAGACAGGTTTTGTCAGTAGCTTTGGAGCCTGTTCTGGAACTTGTTCTGTAGACCGGGCTGGCCTCGAACTCACAGAGATCCTCCTGCCTCTGCATGAGTGCACCACCACTTACAAAGAGTAGAAGCTAGCCTGAACTTAAAGCCCTGTCTCAGAGACTAGAAACAAGAGTGACTTATCCCAGCACTTGGGAAACCAGTGCGAAAAGATCTTCAAATTTAAGACCAGCTCAGTATACAATGTTTATAAGACTACTTAGAGACCCTCGAAGATAACTTAGGAGGTAGAAGCAGAAGGGTGATGAGTTTTAGGCCAGTCTAGACTGCAAGAAACACTTACTAGGCAGAAATCAAAGAAAAAAGAATAAATGCTAAAAGCAGTAAGTAATTCTTTGGAGAAAATGTACCTATAGTTTTAAATGATACGTATTTTATTCACTATATATATATCAGTTGCAAAGGAAAAATCCTGGATTGGAGATGACCTAGCAATTACAAAACTTGTTATACTTGCGGAGGTTCTAAGTTCGGTTCCCAGCATCCATATTACCTGCAATTCTGGTCATCTGATCTCACTGGGCATTTGCACACAGGAGATAGACAATCACAAACACACGTGAATAACAATGTAAAGGTCAAAAATGCGTAATTTAGGCATGCTTTTACTCCTGTATACTCCCAGGACTTTGGGGACAGGATCAAAAGTTCAAGTATGTATAGTTCAGTGTTGATATAACATTGATATGGTGTTAGATGGGCATAGTAGTGCATGCGTATAATCTTAACACAAAAGAATAAACGAGATTTAGGAGGATGATAGCTTATTGTTAGTGTTGGATTGCTGGGTTCTGATTTTTTTTTTTTTCCTATTTTTGGTTTTGGTGGTACCCCCCTCCCCCTTTTCAAGACAGGGTTTTCCTGTGTGTCTTTGGGTGTTTTGGAACTTGCTCTGTAGGCGAGGTTGGCCTCAAACTCAGATTCACATGCCGCTGGCACCGGATGCTGGGATTAAAGGTGTATACCACCATCACTCTGCTTGATCCTGTTTTTTCAAAGCTTAAAAGTTCAAAAGTATAGAAAGCATAACCATTAACTTGTTTTGAAGCGTTTACCATCAAACCCATGGAGTTTGGTACGTTAGGCAAGTATGCTACAACTGAACTACAACCAGAGTCCTAATTGACAGTCTTTAAGATTGCCAGCACCTGTGAAGGATTTGGAGCCTAAAACTGATTACTCTGCCCTCTCCTCTCCTGGGTTCTGAATGTTTGTTAGCCTGATGTAAAAGTATGGTTTTCTTTTCTTAATTTTGAGTCACATTCTGGCCAGGTGGTGGAGGCTAACTAACACCTTTAATCCTAGCTCAGGAGGCAGAGTCAGACAAATCTGAGATCCAGGACAGCCAGATCTTCACAAGGATAGATACCTTGTTTTAAAAAAAAAAGAAAAAAGAAAAAACAGAAAAAAATAATGTCACCTTCTAGTTCAGGGTGTTGTGACAGTTCCTTTGCCTCAGACTCTGAAGTGATGGGATTATTTATAGGCATAATAAAGAAGTTTAATTTTTTTATACATTTTATATATAATTTTTTAATAGGAATAAAAAAATACGTTGTTGGCCTCATTATCAAGACATCTTCTGACCCAACTTGTGTAGAGGTAAGAAATTTTTTTTGAAAATTATTAGTTTTTAAACTTTTATTTTCTTTGTGTGCACTTTTCTTGGGCACAGGTGAGAGTGCCCAAGTAGCACAATATGGGTGTGGTGATCAGAGAATACTGGGGAGGGAGTCAGGTCTTACCCTGTAGTCTGGAGATTGAAATCAGTTGTTTACAATGTAAGCCATCTCATTTATTTATTAAATGTGCAGTAATAAACACCTGGGTACTATTTGAAATTAGAGGGCATCTTTTGGAAGTTGGTTCCCCTCTTATACCATATAGGCCCAGAGAATTGGAACTTGGGTTGTCAGGCTTGGTAGCAGTTAGCTTTTCATGCTGAGCCACCTCCATGGTCCCCAAATGATGTGTTCAAGAAAGAAACATTTAAATGTTAGTCTACTTTTAATAGTCATAAATACATTTACTTATAGTAGACCTATCTCTTTTGCTTATGTTTGTGCTGTATGTTTTAGGCACTTGCTTAATCTGACCCCTTTTCTCCTTTCCTAGAAAGAAAAGGTGTATATTGGCAAGTTAAATATGATTCTTGTTCAGGTAAGCTTTATAATAACCATCTTCCTCGGAAAAATTAAATGATTAACACTTAACATTTCAAACTTCCTCTATCCTTAGATATCTTTATAAAAATATTTGTATTTTTAACTGTTTGTGTCTCTGTCTTCCAATGGATATGTGCATGCAAGTGAATGGCCAATGGCATTTGAAATGCCTAGACCTGGAATTACAGATGGTTGTGATTGACATGGGCTCTGGGAACTGAGCCTCCCCTGAGACAAGGTTTCCCTGTAACAGTTCTGGCTGTCCTGGAACTTGACTTCTAGACCAGGCTGACCTTGAACTCAGAGATCTGCCTGGCTTCTGCTTTCCAAGTATTAGGTTTAAAAGGTGTGCGCCACCACACCCAACTTGAGCTCAGTTCTTTTAGTTAACATCTGATATGAGCCTGTGGTGGTAAGAACAATTAATTTAAGACTTCAGTTATATGGTTTTAGTGTAAATTGGACTGCATACTGGAGTAGGATTCTTAGACTCTATTTGCCTGATGCTGTGCTTTTCCCTTCCATGTGGCTGGTTCAGTTCCAGTTTATATATCCTTATCTGGAATTTGTCTTCCTAGTTAGATACAGTATGGACCTGTTTTCTTTACTGACCCCCAACAGGCCATCCATTTATAGAATGGAATATTCGTGACTGTGACAGTATTCAAACTTTAATTTTAATGTATTTCATTAGGAATTTAGTAGAAGATTCATTCCCTGCTTGTGCTGTATATCTACTTCAGGCTTGTAAAATGTCCACACCCTACTGTAATTCAAGAACAAGGGCTCAGTGGCATCAATTTTATTTGGAGCCCAAATTCAATTTCAGTGCATTAGCAAATTTTAAATAATGTAAGGACTAGATTATATCCAACAGAAAGTGTCTTTTGTTTGTTTTGGAGTAGCAGGGATTGATACCAGGGGCCCATATACTAGATGAGCATTCTCGTTAGCCCCTAAAACTGTCTACTTAACCTCACCCTTTATCATTTATTTAGATTTCAGATGTTCTACCAGGGAAATAGTAATATTCATACACACTCGATCCATATTTAACCATTAGGGTGACTGAGTGGGTCTGTGAGTATGAAGCACCATTTTTTGCGTTTATGTGTGGTATTGAGAATGACATAATTCCCGTTTTAATAAAAAGGGTAACGTGAGTAATATTTACTCTGGCTTTGAAATTGTTTTGTCTTTGTCAAATGAAGTGAAATGGACATTTCATCTTTAATTTTAGATACTTAAGCAAGAGTGGCCTAAGCACTGGCCAACTTTTATCAGTGACATTGTTGGAGCAAGTAGGACCAGTGAAAGTCTATGTCAAAATAACATGGTGATTCTTAAACTCTTGAGTGAAGAAGTGTTTGATTTCTCTAGTGGACAGATAACCCAAGTGAAAGCAAAGCATTTAAAAGACAGGCAAGTAATTACGTTTTAAATTATCTTGTGCTATATGGAGTTCTATGTATAAAAGTGTTTGAGTGTGGTCAGCAAGTTTTAAATTACTTGGGAGTGTGTGCACAAGGAGATGTCAAGTGTCCTCCCTGTCACTCGCCATCAGCTCTGCTTACAACCAGGATTTGTCTCCTTCCTAAATATTTTTTTTTTCCTCCTTAGCATGTGCAATGAGTTCTCACAAATATTTCAACTCTGTCAGTTTGTGATGGTAAGTGATGTCAATTTTCTTCTTTCTGAAATAGAGTGAGAGTAAAGTGTATTTATGATATGCTTGCCTTTGCAGGAAAATTCCCAAAATGCTCCCCTTGTACATGCAACCTTAGAAACACTGCTAAGATTTCTGAACTGGATTCCACTGGGATACATTTTTGAGACCAAGTTAATCAGCACATTAATTTACAAGGTAAAGCTTGTACACTTCAATTTGTCTCTGGATAGGCACAAAGAGTTTTTCTTCACTGACACAGCTGTCAAGATTTTTACATGAATAGTAATCATTTGAAATGATTCTTTAAATCCTGATTTTGTTGTTGTTGTTTTAAACTTAGACATAGTGGTGTGTATATATGTGCATGTGTGTGTGTAATTCCAGTACTGCAGGGTCAGAAGTAGAAGGTCTTTTTTTTTTTTTTTTTTTTAAATTACATCTTCTTGTTAGTTTTGTGTTAATGTATGTGGAGATGGATATGTGTGGAGGTCAAAGGACAATTTGGTTGAGAGTTGGTGCCCTCTGCCATAAGGGTTTAGGAGATTGAACATCAGGTGCTTCTTTACTGCTGAACCATCTCAGCAGCCTCAAGTACAAGGATTTCAAGGTTGAGGGATGGTCTAAATTACTTGCCTAGGAGGGTCTGACTAAGAAACCGACAGCTAGCTAGGTCAGTTTGTCCGAGAATCTGGTATGAATGCAGTTGAAGGTCTGTGTGACAGCTGGAACTTACTTTGAAGAAGATTGGCCTTGCTTTGGGGGTTGGGGGGAACAAAACAAAAGGAAAGTAAAGGCTGGAGGTTATAGCTCATTGAGGAAAAGCTTTGCTTCTTGGTGTTGTCAAAAACAAACAAGAATGATATGTTGGGTATATCTAGTGGTGTATTGCTTTCACTTGAATTACAGTGAAGAGATCAAATGTTCCCATTTTATATGCAGTTGGCTGCCCCCCAGGATCAGATGTAATTGTGTAATGGCAAGTGCTTCAATACTGAGCCCATGAAAATCTATTTTGCCTGAAAAATTAGAATACCATGTACTTCTATTGTTACTTATTCATAACATACTCATCCCTTATTACACACCTATGATACAAGCAGAGAGGTCAGAAGTTTGAGGTTATTCTCAGCTTTATAGCGGCTTTTGTCTCATAAGATCCCATCTCAAAAGACACAAGCATATGTGCTTTGAGTATATGGTGTTTTTCAAAATGTATATGCAAAAATAAAAATTTGTTACTGTTTTTAGACTGTGTCCTTGTTTATGATTGTAATGCTCCTTTATTTTTAATTTTTGGTTTTTTGTGTGAGGGGGTTGAGTTTACTGCATCCATGCGTGTGTACCATGTGTGTGTATCACATGAGTGTCTGGTACTCTTGGATGTCAGAAGACTTCAAAGGGTTTGAATCCCCTTGGAGTAGCTACTTGTGAGCTGCTGTTGAGTGGTGTTGGGAGTAGAAAGAACCTGGGTCCTCTACAAGAACACCAAAAGCTTTTAACCCACAACCAACTCTCTAGCCCCCATACTCCTTTGTCATTTTTAAAGTAAAATGTTTCTTGAGATTAATTTTGTTTTCTCTTTTAATAAAATAGTTCCTGAATGTCCCAATGTTTCGAAATGTGTCGCTGAAGTGCCTCACAGAGATTGCTGGTGTGAGTGTAAGCCAATATGAGGAACAGTTTGAAACTCTGTTTACACTTACAATGATGCAGCTAAAGCAGGTGATTGATATACCACTGCCTTGAAAACGGAATTATTTTAATGCACTAGAAATGGTTACATTCATGACCAGTAGCATTGCCATATAAACAATAAAAATGGTTTAATTTAAGTTAAAATATAGAACAGTTAATATACATCAGTTATAGTGTGCTTATATGTATATTATAGTATATTATAGACAATCTTAGGTAGAAGTGTTTTTTAAATTTTCTTATGGGTTCCATGCTAATATAGGTTGGATGATGTAAAGACTTGATCACACAGTGGGTAATTGGGAACATTCTAGGACCAATCTCTCCCTCCTCATTCTAATTTAACATTGCTTGACCAAACTGGCCAGCCTCTTTTCTAGACTAACGTCTGTTGCTACAAGCGTGAAAGATTGTTTGAAGACAAAATTTGATTATCTAGGCAGTTAAACATGATGCTGTATTACTGTTTGTCATTTGAGTGCACTTTTATGTTTTTCCGTGTCTTGGGAAAAATCTGATAGCAAAATTCAAAGAATATATGAGGCAGTTAATAGCTGTTCTTTGAATGTTGGTATTAGCAACTGGGTGTCATTTTAGAGTTCAGACTGTTTTGTTGGTTTTGTAATGTTGATTGATAATGGTTTTCAACTTCCAGATGCTTCCTTTAAATACTAATATTCGACTTGCGTATTCAAATGGAAAAGATGATGAACAGAACTTTATTCAGAATCTCAGTTTATTTCTCTGCACCTTTCTAAAGGAACATGGTCAACTTTTAGAGAAAAGACTGAATCTCAGGGAAGCACTCATGGAGGTAGGTTTGGTTCCTGACATTTTTCTCTGAAAAGGAAAAGGGTTCTTAAATATGTGCTTTTCTATATGTGGATTTTGAGATGTCTTGTTTGTTCTCCACCTGTGGCTTTTGTTTTGTTTTGAGGCAAAGTGCCTTTATTTTGCCCTGACTCTACTTGAAGTCATACTCAGATCTCTCTGCATCCCTGATGTCGGGATTAAAGGCGTGCCCAGCCGCTATTTTGTTTTTTGGAAACAGTGTCTCATACTATTTCCTAGGTTGGTGTGAAACTCTATAGGAGCATTCTGGTGTTGAACTTGTGGCCAATCTGCATTCTTTATCTTTCTGGGTTCTGAGATTATACTCATGAGCATACTTGTTTCCAAAGCAGATTCCTCTTTTGGTTTTTGGGTCTCACTCTGTCGTTGTATTTGACCAGGCTGATCTTGAATACACAGTGATCAACCTGCCTCTGTCTCTCAAATCCTTGAACTATGTCTGACACTTTTTTTTTAACTTTTAAATTGGAAAACTGTTAAGATCCCAGAAAAGAGAGAAAAGCCAGACATTACATATGAACCCACACAGGACCACATGATATAAATATATTGGGGCAGCCTGAAGAAACCTAGTTTTGAAATATGCTTGTGCTTTAATCTCAGCACCTGGGAAGCTGAGGAGTAGTGAGGATTCCCAAGAGTTCAACATCAAATTCTGTACCAGTGTTTTAAGATCATGTCCTCTAGTCCTGGTTTGGACTAAACTTGTTTATACCAAGCCATCCTCAAACTTGAGGATCTTATATCTGTTTCCAAAGGGCCCATTTATGATGTGGGAGGTTTCTGACTCACCTCAAACTGATCACTTGAGCACGACATGTAATTCTTGATCCTCTTGCCTTCCTGAGTGCTGGGACTAGAGCTGTAGGCAATGCTTTCCAGTTTTAATGGTCTGTTCAAAGAGACTTGATTATAACTCAGTTATGTTACTGGAAACATTTGTTTGCAGAGCTCTCTGTTCAAAGCATGAGGATCCAGATGTATTTCAGACTAATAATTTTTAATCCTTATTTAAGTGCTGGGAACTAACTTGGAGATATGGTGATAATATTTTATTTTGTTGGTTTTAATGTGTAGGCCCTTCATTACATGTTGTTGGTATCTGAAGTGGAAGAAACTGAAATTTTTAAAATCTGTCTTGAGTACTGGAATCATTTGGCAGCTGAGCTCTACAGAGAGAGTCCATTTTCTACATCTGCTTCTCCATTGTTATCTGGAAGTCAGCATTTTGATATTCCTCCTAGGAGACAACTGTACTTGACTGTGTTATCGAAGGTAATGAATGATCAAGGGGTGGTGAGTGCTGTTTCTTATTGTAATGTTGATGGCTAGTAGGTATTGGAAGTGGGCATGAGAAGGAGAGGCTTTATTAGAGTGGACTTTCAGATACGTACTTTCAGCTACATGAAATCTGTAGGCTGAGGTTGATTATTTATTGGTTTTGTTAACAAACAAAAACCCAGATCAGGTAGGGCTCTGAAATGCAGGGTTGCAAAATTAACGTTCAAATTATGTTTTACTTTTGAGAAATTTTCATTCTTGTGGATCCAGATCTTTCTGCTTTTTCAGTGCTAAAATTAAAGGCATGTGTCATTGCTACACCTAGCTTTTATTAAATTGAAACATTTGATAGGTTGGTTGGTCAGTCTTAACTCATAAATCAGCGTCCCAAGCGTTGAGATTATAAGCATTTATGACACTGGCTTATTTGAAAGTTTGTTTTTGGGTTGGTAGCCAATCCTAGCATCTAACTAGTAATCACTCAGTCTTCTGAGTCCTGAAACTACAGGAGTGTGCCCATCCATGACTGGCATCTTAATTGAGTATATGCTTTTAGCTGGGTAGTGGTAACACGCTTTTAATCCCAGCACTGGGGAGCCAAAGGCAGGTCTCTTGACTTTAAGGCCAGCCTGGTCTGTCTACAGAGCAAGTTCTCGGACAGCCAGGACTACAGAGAGACTCTGCCTCAAAACCGAAACAAAAAAAAAAGTATATGCTTTTAAATGTCTTCCACTGATTTCTATATTTGGCATGGGTATCAAATGTCTTAACAGTTTCTTTATTGGTTTATTGATATGTAGGTCCGTTTATTGATGGTTAGTCGCATGGCTAAACCAGAGGAGGTACTGGTTGTAGAAAATGATCAGGGAGAAGTTGTAAGAGAGTTCATGAAGGATACCGATTCCATAAATTTGTATAAGAATATGAGAGAAACATTAGGTGAGTTAATAAATGACAATGATGTTACTCTCTGTAATTTTATGTTTTATTTGTGAAAATACTGTTTGGTCAAAGTTCCACAGTTAACAGAATCTTTAAGTAACTATACTTAACAGTATGCTGTTATACCTTAACCCCAAAATAAATCGTTCAAGTTTTGGATGTCAAACGTGGACTTTTTTTTTCTTTGTAGTTTATCTTACTCATCTGGATTATGTAGATACGGAAATAATAATGACTAAAAAACTTCAAAATCAAGTGAATGGTACAGAATGGTCATGGAAAAATTTGAATACATTGTGTTGGGCAATAGGCTCCATTAGTGGTGCAATGCATGAAGAAGATGAGAAGCGGTTTCTTGTTACTGTTATTAAGGTATGCAGCTGATAGGATGAAATAGAACCATGAATAAGTATGTCTTATTTTAACTGTATTTAACCATAAAAATATCTTTAACAATAAATACATTTGTCATATTTTACAGGATCTTTTAGGATTATGTGAGCAGAAAAGAGGCAAAGATAATAAAGCTATTATTGCATCGAATATCATGTACATAGTAGGTCAATACCCAAGGTTTCTGAGAGCACACTGGAAATTTTTGAAGACAGTAGTAAACAAGCTGTTTGAATTCATGCATGGTAAATCACATTTACTCATATTTGTTGAAGGAGGCCTGCTTGTTTGTTCCTGGCTGCTCAGCCCTGAAATAATCACACAGAAACCATATTATTTAGATCACTGCTCGACCCATTAGTTTCTTATTTGCTAACTCTTAGATCTTAATTTAACCCATCTCAATTAATCTGTATTGCCACGTGACTGTGGCTTACCAGCAAAGTTTCAGCATGTCTGTCTCTAGTGGTGGCTCCCTGGCTTCTCCCTGACTCCACCCTTCTTTCTTCCAGCATTCAGTTTAGTTTCCCCCTCCTACTCTATCCTATCAGGCCAAGCCAGTTTCTTTATTAACCAATGGTATTCACAGCATACAGAAGGGAATCCCATATCATGTATTTAATTTTTGTTTTCATTGTTTTGTTGAGCCAAAAATAAATGTTTTTATCTTGATAGAGACCCATGATGGAGTCCAGGACATGGCTTGTGACACATTCATTAAAATAGCTCAAAAATGTCGCAGACATTTTGTTCAAGTTCAAGTTGGGGAAGTAATGCCGTTTATTGATGAGATTTTAAACAACATAAATACTATAATTTGTGATCTTCAGCCTCAGCAGGTATATAAGCCACTGTGCTGATTATTTACTGTGTGTAGGATTTTTACTTAAATGTATGTGTGTCTTGTGTACCTCCTCTTCCCTGGTTTCTGCAGAAGCCAGAAAGGGGTTGGGTATCAGATACTTTGGAACTAGAATTTCAGACGGTTGGGCCATCATGTGGGTACTTGTGCTAGAACCTGGTTCTCTGGGGAGGATACCCCGTCCTCTTAACTGTTGAGTTACCTCACCAGGCCTTAAAAGTGTATAAAACTAGTATGTACAGGGGATGGAGAAGTGGGTCTGCTTTTTTGAGGGTTGTAACTGGGATTCTAGCACCCACATTAAATGCTACTATATCCATCCTCATGACCTCCTCAGGCTCCTACACTTGAATTTATATGCCCCCATCCCATTCTGACACACATTATCAAAAATACAGGAACAATTTTAAAATTGGGGCATTAATCAATACTATATTAATATATTTATAATCTGTCTACATGTGTTTTCCATTATTAATGATGTGTGAAAGCATGAAAACAAAAATGCTTGCATTTTAAAACAGGTTCATACATTTTACGAAGCTGTGGGATATATGATTGGTGCACAGACAGACCAGACAGTTCAAGAGCATTTGATAGAAAAATACATGCTGCTTCCTAATCAAGTATGGGACAGTATAATTCAGCAGGCAACCAAAGTAAGTTCTGGGTGTTTTGTGGGTTTTGTTTTTGCTTTTTTTTTTTTTTTTTTTGTTTCTTTGTTTTGTTTTGAATTCTAATTGGGTTAAAGTGTAATCAGTCTTGATGCTTTTGAAAAATGTATGCTCATATATTGTGCGTGCCTATTGCACACATAGAAGATAGCCTCTGGTGTTGATCCTTCCCTGTAATGATTTTTGAGATAAGGTCTCAATCACTACTACCTATCTCAGAGCCGGTGACTTTAATGATATTATGTCTCCCTGTGGGAGGACATGTTTTTGCTAAGCCCAGCTTTACTATTACCCCTGGGAATCTGAGCTTAGGCCTTCAGGTTTTGTGTGACAAAGCTCTTGACTTACTCCATGGATGCTTTAATGTGAGTTTGGACAATTGAAACATTACAGAAGCCAGGCATGGAAATATAATTCTAGCAGGACTAGAAGTTCAAGATCACCTTTGGCAACACAGCTAGTTTGAGGCCAGCTGAGACCCAAAAGCCCCTGTCACAGAACAAAAAAATGAGATCTTTCTTTGTGGAGAAATTTGCCTGTTTGAGACAGTTTACGTGTGGAACCCTAGCTGTTCTGGAACTCGAAGATAGACCTCTCAAGTGCTGGAATTAAAACCTGTGCCACCATGGCTGGCTTTAGAATATCTTTGTCCTGTTTCAATGTTTTGGTGAGACTATTAGACACACTTTTTTAATGTGGGTTTTAAGTAATTAAGAGGTTTAAACCTCATTGGGTTCTAGGGATTAAACCTGAAACTTTTCATGTATGCAACACATACTATGCTACTTAGCTGCAACCGAGTTCCAGTATTTGTCTTGAGATTGCAAATAAGACGTTTTCAATAAGTGAGATTGTGTTTTATTGTGATAATTCCAGAATGTGGATATCCTGAAAGACCCTGAAACAGTCAAGCAACTGGGTAGCATATTAAAAACAAATGTGAGAGCCTGCAAAGCTGTTGGACATCCATTTGTAATTCAGCTTGGGAGAATTTATTTAGACATGCTCAATGTATATAAGTGCCTCAGTGAAAATATTTCTGCAGCTATTCAAGCTAATGGTAAGTGATTCTGGCTTCTGGGGAAATGATAGAATGCTGTGTAAATCATTCTGCTCTCACTTGTCTTTGATATGCTTTCTGCATTTCTCAATTTAAGTCAGCCTGAGTATCTGGGACATCAAAGTCTATGACTGTTTCTCAACAACTCTTTGCCCTTTGTCCTATTAGGATTATTCTTTCCTACAAGTATAGTTGACAGTGGCTGCTTTGAAAATACTCAAAGCCATGTTGTTTAGTCTTGTGTCTCTTGCTGTTCCCATTTCATAACTTTGTCCTCCATTAGTTTTAGACTCTTTCCTTCATAAATGGTAGTGGAATGGTAACATCTGAAGTAGACCTATTACTGATGTAGTCTGTCAAGTTAGTTTATATTTGATTGTATTTTAGGTGAAATGGTTACAAAGCAACCACTGATTAGAAGTATGCGGACAGTAAAAAGGGAAACTTTAAAGTTAATATCTGGTTGGGTGAGCCGTTCCAACGATCCTCAGATGGTAAGTTTTTCTCCTTTTAGTCACATGCTCAAACACAATAGCCAGATGGTGGTTGCTCACGCCTTTAATTCCAATACTTGGGAGGCAGAGGCAGGTGAATCTATGTGAGTTTGACGCCAGCCTGGTCTACAGAGTGAGTTCTTGAACAGCCAGGGCTTCACAGAGAAGCCCTGACTCAAAAACAAACAACTTGGGTCACAAAAGGCCAATGGAACTGATGTGGTATGGGTCACAAGGGATCCAGGCATATAGTTCCTAGGTGGGTAGCTACTATCGCAACTTTGACCTTGTAAGTTAAGGTTTTGAGCCTTCTGTGATCTTGAGATTTGATGGTCAAAGTAAGAAAATGCCTTTACTTCTGACATAAAATTACATGAACAACACATACATACTCAGTAAGTCAGAATCCTAAATTGGCTAGAACCAAAATACAAGACCAAATTTCTTGGTATACTGTATAGTGGACTGTATAGTGGATTCTAATTCACTGACCATGTATGAAGCTGGTGTTTTGGCATACACCTGTTTGTTTTTGCAGCTCCAGTAACCTGTGACACAATGAGTGTCTGGCTATCTGAAAAGATTCAAGAATATATTCAAGTTATCTCATGTCTGAACTATTTGTGTATGTTCAGTTATTTTTAACTTTACTGGTTGCTAAAATGCACGATATCTCAGCAGATAATCTGAATCTTAGAGACAGGAGTGACCCATAGCTTAAAAGTAAAGACTTTTTTTCCCTCCCAACAGGTAGCTGAGAACTTTGTTCCTCCTTTGTTGGATGCAGTTCTCATTGATTACCAGAGAAATGTCCCAGCTGCTAGAGAACCAGAAGTGCTTAGTACTATGGCCATTATTGTCAACAAATTAGGCGGACATATAACAGCTGAAATACCTCAAATATTCGATGCAGTTTTTGAGTGCACATTGAATATGATAAATAAGGTAAGAGGTTTCTGTTTTATTATATAATGGAAAATTTTACAGTCTGTTCTTTAAAATAATAGAAATAACAATTATTTAGAAACATTTTAAGGCTCTAGAATTAAGTTGTATTATTGTATAAGGAATAATTGTCATCTTAATAACAAAATCTTGACATCAAAAAAATAAATTAAGATTGGTCATGGAAAAACACTTTTAATTACCCAGTGTTCATGAGGCAGAGATGGGTGGATTTTGATCTTTGTAAATTCAAGGCCAGCTTGATCTGCATAGCTGGAGCTACACAGTGAGACCTTGGCTTTAAAACGTGGATGGGGTTGGCATTAAAGGTGGGCTGAAGCTCAATATGGTGTAGAATTTAAAAGTTAGGGGCTATCAGATATTCTGTTAGTTTATTTCATTGATTTCAAAGTGTAGCAGGATGTAACTTAGTAATGAAGTTTTAAAACCTTTTTCTTCTCTGTGGATTATGACACAAACACAGACCAGGGTCTTTTTGGGGGGGGGTGCCTATTTGGGACAACAGCATATTGTTGAAAAGCACACTCTGGCCTCATACTTGGAGCCATACACCATCCCCAGGCTTCTGAGTCCTGAGATGATAGGCATTCACCACCCAACCTGGTTGTGTTTCCTAGTTTAATTATGATATGATAATTAATTATGATACTTAAACCTTTAAAATATGAATCCTAAAATGTGGGGCTGCCAGCCTGCAAGTAAATTACGTTGGAGACTATTAGTTATGAAAGCCTGGCCTAAGCTTAGGCTTTTCCCCAACTAGCTCTTATAAGTTAACCTGTTTTTATTAATCTATATTCTGCCATGTGGCTCAGTTACCTTTCCTGTACGGTATGTCGAACTTTATCTTTCTGGTGTCTCTTCTTCGAGAGAACTCTCTTTCCCTGGAAGTTCCACCAATTCTCTCCTGCCTAGCTAGCTATTGACCATTCAGCTCTTTTTTAAGCCAATCAGAAGGTGCCTTTGGCAGAGATACTGGTTTCAAAATAATTATCCTACAACATGTGGGTTTTCCTTTGGGGGCAATATATCTTTACAGGACCCATTGGTAACTCTGCATGTGTGTGCAAATACAGGCTTGCCATTTCCCTCCCCTGATAATATTACTTTGTTCTCATTTCCTTTAGGATTTTGAAGAATATCCAGAACACAGAACAAACTTTTTCTTATTACTTCAGGCTGTCAATTCACATTGCTTCCCAGCATTCCTAGCTATCCCACCTGCACAGTTTAAGCTTGTTTTGGATTCTATTATTTGGGCTTTTAAGCATACTATGAGGAATGTTGCAGATACAGGTAAATTCATAGAAAAAAGTAGTTGAACTCATTTGCCTGATGAACCAGAAATATATACAAAGTCCCACTCAGTACCTCTTTAATTTCTGAGGTTTCAGTTATCAGAGGTTAATGAAGTTTCTACAATATTGAATAAATTTAAGGAATGAAAATTTATTACTTTTAAATCTAGCCATATTAGCATCATTATGAAAATCTGGGCCATGTTTCATCATCCTTTATAGAGCTTGTGCATTTTGTGTATGCTCTGTGTCCATTAATTTGATTTTAGTGGCTATTTCATAAAACTAGCTTCTGATTATGATTGTTGGTTTTTCTTGCTCTCTTTTTGCTTCTTTTTCTAGCAGAGTTTCTCTGTGTAACAGTCCTGCTTGTCCTGGAACTTAGAGATCCATTTGCCTCCTGAGTGTCAGGATTAAAGGCATGTGCCACTATTTCCTGCATTGACTTTTCTTACGTGCCTTTTTATGGTGGCTTGTTTTGTTTTTGCTTAATTTTCCACCCCCACCTCATTTCTGTGCCTATGAATGCAGGTGTGTGTGTCATGTCACCTTCCACCATGATTAAGACGGAATCTGGAGAATGGCCCAGAGGTTAAGTGTACAGGATCCTTAACTGTTTACCAGTGTACTCTCCAAGCTAGAGGACGAGCTGGTTTCTAGGCATTCTCCAGTCACAACTGTGGCAAGCTTCCTCTGGGAGCCTATATCCCCTCTATTGGTGTTTGTCCTACTGTCTGGATACTTATGATACTTTTTTTAAAGGCTCTTTGTGTGTCTTAGAGTAAGTTGTATGTGTAAAGCTAAAGTGGCCTAAAATTGCAGTTTGGTGAACATCACTTAAGAAGCAGTTCCATAACTGTTTTATCTCATTTAGGTTAATTATTGAGGAAGAGACCTGGTCAGTCATCTTAGACTTAGACCATGAAACCCAACTTAGACAAGTTGGTTCAGTAGAACAGCTTCAACATTACCAAGGCGTAAATTTCTTTTTTTTTTCCTCAGGTTAATTTATTATTATATGTATGTGAACATTGGTTCTCAGAGACTGTTCTAATAATGACACGCTTTGATACAGTTCCTTAAATTTTTTTTTTTTTTTTTTTTTTTTTTTGCTTGTGGCATATTTTGGAGTTTGTAAGCTCTATTACTAGGGCAAGGTTAAAAATAGATGCAAAATATTTGCAGGGGGATATGGGAAACTCAGCTGGGCATGGTGGTGAACACCTTTAATATCAGCACTGGGGAGATAGAGCCAGGAGGCCGAGTTTTAGGCCAGCCTTGTCTACAAAGAGAAACGCTGTCATGGGGTTTGGGGGATGAAATTAAGAAGTACTTAGAAAGGGACATGAATTTGTAACCTGTGGTGGTAGGTTTATTTTAAAGTTAAAGACTTCATAGTCATTTTAAAGCAATATATCAGTCTGTAACGATGTTCTATTAACTTTAGGCCTACAGATACTTTTTACACTTTTACAAAATGTTGCACAAGAAGAAGCTGCAGCGCAGAGTTTTTATCAAACTTATTTTTGTGATATTCTTCAGCATATCTTTTCTGTTGTGACAGACACCTCACATACTGCAGGTAAGAACAAGACCCACGAAGCTACGAGGTGTCCTGGTGTTTAAGCTTCATCTTCAAATTAATAAATAAGTTTCTTCTATTCAACAGGCTTAACAATGCATGCGTCAATTCTTGCATATATGTTTAATTTGGTTGAAGAAGGAAAAATAAGTACACCACTAAATCCTGGAAATCCAGTTAACAACCAAGTGTTTATTCAGGAATATGTGGCTAATCTCCTTAAGTCTGCATTCCCTCATCTACAAGAGTAAATACTTTTATTACTGTTGTTACTATATGGGGGAAGGGGTTTGTGCCTGTGAGTGCAGGTTTGTGTTAAGACCAGAGAAGTCCCATCTTCCTGGAGCTGGAGTTGGGAAGGGTGCCTGGGTTTGTTTTTAATCTTAGTTTTGTGTGTGCGTGCATATGGGTGTGTGCACCTTTGTACAGGTATAGGTCAGAAGGATACATGGGAGTTAGTTCTTTTTCTCTTATTATATCGTTTCCAGTAATGGGTCCTAGACTGCCAGGTGCTGCAAGCACCTAAACCTCTTCCCTCGAGTTCTGTATTATTAAATCTTCCAATTTTTGAATTTGGCAGATATGCTGGTGATAAACAAATAGTCTTAAAAACAGTGCTTTTAAATGTTCAGTTTTTAAAAATGGTTATTTTGTTTTGATTTGCAGTGCTCAAGTGAAGCTCTTTGTAACAGGACTTTTCAGCTTAAATCAGGATATCCCTGCATTCAAGGAACATCTAAGGGATTTCTTAGTCCAGATAAAGGTATGTTTTTATTAAGTTAAGGTTTTTGGTTTTTCGAGACAAGGTTTCTCTGTACCTTTGACTATCGTGGAATTAGCTCTTTTTGACCAGGCTGGCCTTGAACTCACAGAGATCCACCTGCTTCTGCATCCTGAGTGCTGGGATTAAAGGCTTGCACCACCACAGCCCAGCTAAGTTAAGGTTTTTATTTTGGCTTTTTGTGACAGGGTTCCTATGTAGGTGAGGTTGGCCTTGAACACAGAGGACCAACTTGTCTTATTCATGCATCTGGACTTGATTTTATTTGGTGTACATTGATGTTTTGCCCACATGTCTGTCTGTAAGCGTATCAGATCCCCGGAACTTGTTAAAGACAGTTGTGAGCTACCATGTAGGTGCTAGGTATTGAACCTGGGTACTCTAGAAGAGCAGCCAGTGCTCTTAATGCTGAGCCATCTCTTCAGGCCTGTGATTAAATAATTTAGATTATATTTTGTGTACATCCAGGCAAGCTACATTCCACCACTACCTCCATCACCTACCTGAGCCTGAAACATGAAACAGTTCCTGGCTGTTCTGGAACTCAGTATATAGACCAGGCTGGTCTCTACCTCACAGGATTTATAATCCTCTGCCTCTTTAGTGCTGGGATTATAGGTGTACAGCACCACTAACTGGCAATAATTTATATTTCTATTGCAAATGGCAAAATGGTAACATACATGTCTGCATACAGCTCCTCCCCATCCTGACCCCCACCCCTGGTCTGGCAGCAATTTGAAGTTTTATTATGTTTAACCTGTGTTCACAGGAGTTTGCAGGTGAAGATACCTCTGATCTATTTTTGGAAGAAAGAGAAACAGCACTTCGACAGGCTCAAGAGGAGAAGCATAAACTTCAAATGTCCGTACCTGGAATTCTTAATCCACATGAGATTCCGGAAGAAATGTGTGATTAAAATCTGAAGTCATGCTCGGTTTTTTTCTCTCTGCAACATATGTTCACAGAAGAAAACAGCATATGGATTATTTGTCGACCAAAATGATGCCAATTTGTAAATTAAAATGTCACCTAGTGGCCCTTTTTCTTATGTGTTTTTTGTATAAGAGATTTTCTGTGAAATACCCTTCCATTGTTTAAGCTTCTGTTTGGTCATCTTTAGTTTGCATGAAGTTTGAAAATTAAGGCATTTTTTAAAAACTTTTACTTCATGCCTATTTTGTGGCAAGGCTGGGGGGAGGAATTAAATTAGATTTGAACATATACTTGTAAATTCTAATGCAAAATTATAAAATTCTTTTCTTGTAAACAATACCAATTTTAATTAGGGAGCATTTTCTTTCTAGTCTGTATTTCGGTCTAGAAGAAAAGTAATGAGTAAAACCAATTGCGTTAAGAGGGTTGTAGAGCTGCATTGTCTAGAGTTGGCACCTCGAGCTGAATTGTCTGTCTCTAGACTTACATGTATTAAAGTCTATGTGTCGAGTTTGCAGCAAGATCATGTGCATATCATCCCATTGTAAAGCAACTTAAAAATATGGGAACAGTTAGTTATTTTTACACAGTTCTTTTTGTTTTTGTGTGTGTGTGCTGTCGCTTGTCGACAACAGCTTTTTGTTTTCCTCAATGAGGAGTGTTGCTCATTTGTGAGCCTTCATTAACTCAAAGTGAAATGGTTAAAAATATTTATCCTGTTAGAATAGGCTGCATCTTTTTAACAACTCATTAAAAAAAAAAACAAGAAAGAAAATAAACCTCTGGCTTTTGAGATGACTTATACTAATTTACATTGTTTACCAAGCTGTAGTGCTTTAAGAACACTACTTGAAACGCAAAATAAACTTGGTTTACATTTATTTTTCCCTTCACTGGCCTAAAATTATTCCTACATTGCTGAAGGTAATTTAATTTAAAAACTGTAATATTTTTATCTGAAATTTTGTTCTTATCTTACAAATAAGATTGATAGCTTTGTGTGGTGGTGGTGCATGTCTTTAATCCCAGCACTCAGGCATAGGCAGGTTAATTTCTGAGCTGGAGGCTAGCCTGGCATACAGAGCAACATCCAGGACAACCAGGGCTACATAATATAGAGACTCTGTCACAGAAACAAAGCAACAACAAGCAAGATGCCCAAAGCTACTGGTACCAACTTACACAAGTCGTGTTGCCCACATGCATGCACAAACACTCAAATGTTTTAGAAGACAATTATAACCTCCATGCCTGTAGCAAAGGAACTACTTGTCCTGAAGCTGTAGCCTGATCTTGTACTCATCACAATAGCATTGAGTTCTAGTTTTCCTCGAGGGAAGGAAATTCAGGAAAATGGTGGTAAGCATTACTAAATTCAACACTTGGGATCTATTAGCAATTAAGACGGTGCTCTAGTTGTAGCCAAATACCTTAAGTACCAAATGATATGCTAGTATTATACCATGTGTGAGGTGTGAAGGAGGGACATTTAATTCATAAGGCAGATAGCAGGGCTTTGGAAACTTAAACATTCATTGAACCAAATCACAGGCATGGTGTCACACAACCTGTTGTGCCAACACTGGTTCTTTAATTGGAGGTGCTTTAACTAACCTCCCCAGATCACTGAATTTCCATTCTGGATCCATACAAAGGTTCTAGGATAGCAGTTTTAGCTTAAATTAGTAGAAAACCAATGTAAAAGCTCTCTTTATAGAACCGGCTGACCCAGAATTGTAAATCAGGCTGACCTTCAACTCCTGGAACTCTGCCTCTTGAGTAGTTTCACCATTTCTGCCCTGGATTGTACAGATAGGTGTTGGAGAGCTATGTTGGTGCTGGGAACTGAACCAAGGTCCCCCTGCAAGAGGACCTCCAGTCCTGTGAGGCATGTTTTGACAGGAGCATATGATAGTATTTCGATATTAATTTAATCACAAGCTTATACTTTGAAAAGTGGGTACATGTCAAGTCAATGGGTTTTAATACCACCCTCTGAAATAAGCTCGTATCCCTAAAATGGTTTTATTTTTCATTAGTGCTGGGGTTCAAACTCAGGACTTCTCACATAAGAGGCAAGTGTTCTCTATCCTTGACTATCCACTATCCTTGGCCACCCCTTTCTTGTATGAGAAAGTATCTCTCTAGCTCCATCTGTTCTCAGCACCTTATAGAGTAGAGAGGGTGATCTTGCACTCGTAGGCAGTTCTGAAATTATGGCTTTATTTGGTGCTAGTGATGGGTCCCAGGACTCTACTTGATAAACCGGCACTCGCAAATGAAGACAAACCCTCAGGTCAAAATAATCTATTGCTGTACAACCTGCAATGAGGCTTCAGTTACAGTTCCTTGCTCCATGATTTTACATTAAATTTAATGAGTATTTTGTACGAAGCTGGGGAAGGTGACTCGGTATAAGAACAATTGCTTGCTCTTCCAGAGGATGTATGTTCAGTTCCCAGTACCAACATAGATGACTCCAGTATAGGAAGTCTAGTGCTCTAGCCTCCTTGGGCACCAGGCACATATGTGGCACATAAACATGGATATGCTGGTAAATATAGACAATGTCATTCTGTTTTTTTGTCTATTTTGGTTTTTTGAGATGCTTTCTCTGTGTAGCACTGGCTGTCCTGGAACTTGTTCTGTAGAACAGTCTGGCCTTGAACTGAGGAATCCTGGGAATGCTGGGACTAAACGTATGTTTCACCACTGCTTGACCCTTTTTTTGTTTGTTAGGCTTTTTGATACCTAGGGTGGGAATAGTAAGCTGAAGACAAAAGATTTCTCAATGGGTAATGGTGTTTGCTACCAAGATTGATAAACTGAATTTAATCCTTGATATACACATGGTCATGGTGCAAGGTGAGAAGCATCTCGTGAATAAAGTGGTCTACTGACCTCTACAAGCACTTGGGTGAGGGGCAAGTACATGCCCACATACAAGTAAGTGTAGTAGAATTATATTCTAAGAAGAGAGGCTGGAAAGAAGGTTCATAAATTAAGATCACTGGCTACTTTTCCAGAGGACTCAGGTAGGTTTAACTCCAGTTCCAGGAGATCTGACACACACAGACATAAATGCAAGCAAAACACCAATGAACATAAAAAGTAGCTGTTGAAAAAAACGGGGGCAGCTGGGCGGTGGTGGCGCAGGCCTTTAATCCCAGCACTCGGGAGGCAGAGGCAGGCGGATCTCTGTGAGTTCGAGACCAACCTGGTCTACAAGAGCTAGTTCCAGTGCAGGCTCCAAAGCCACAGAGAAACCTTGTCTCGAAAAACAAAGAACAAAAAAAGGGGCGGGGGCAGAGGAGATGGCAGTACTCTAGGACTTAGGGGGCACTGGAACTTAATGGCCAGGCAATTTAGCCAATCTGTCAGTGCCAGGTTTAGCAAGACATTGTCTGAAAGAAGGTGGAGAGTGGTGAGGAGAAACCTGGCGTTAACCTCTGACCTCTACATCCATACACATATAACTTCCTGCATGTACATATGCACGTACCCACAGGAACGTGTCACACACATAGTAGCTGGGGTTTTAACTCAGGACATTCCTGTGTACTCTTTTGAGGCCCTTAGCTAGATCTTCAGGACAGAAAAAAAAATTTCAATCATTGGGGCACTTTTTATTCTTGTATGACACACCTGAGATTACCTATTTTGACAGATCCCATAGGAATTCAATGCACACTATCTACTTTCATTTCACCATCTTCAGCTGGAAGGGAAGTACTATCCTGAATCACAAAATGGAACCATTTCCATTTGGTTCCTGCTTCAAGAGAGTCCAAACCATACTCTCCTCACTTTGAAGCACAATCTTGCTCTTCCTCCTGGCAGCTTGGGACCCCAATCAAGAATCACACAGTGACAATCCAGACCAGGAAGTTTATGACTCAGCATATACTGGAGAGGAAGCAAACATTCACTAATGTCCTTCACCCTGGGAAGGCAACAGTAGCAAAGGTAGAATTGGGAAAAGCTAGCTGGCCATTTACAAGATTACACCAGATGACACATTTGGATTTGGGTTCAGAGCACATTTTTGATTTTACAAAGAATGAGCCTAAAGAGACTTGTCTCTAGAGGGGATCCCAGGTGTCCACAGGCATGTCCTCAGCTAGGTATTTGGGCAGCAGAGGAGAGGGTGCCTGAACTAGCCTTGTCCCATAGTCATACTGATGAATATCTTGATCATCACCATAGAAATTTTGTCCGATGGATGGAGATAGAGTCAGAGACCCACATTCACATCAGAACAAAAGACTGAGCTCCCAAGGTCCAGTCAAAGAGCAGAAGGAGGGAGATGAGCAAGGATGTCAGGACTGCGAAGGACTGGCCCATCAACTGAGATAGTGTGCCTGATCTATTAGGAGCTCATCAAATCCAGCTGGACCAGGACTGAATGACCACATGACCAAACCGGAATCTCTAAATGTGACTGCCAATGGGGGCTATCTGAGAAGGGGACCTATCTCTTCTGCATGTATTGGCTTTTTGGGAACCTAGTCTATATGGATGCACCTTCTTAGGCCAGGATGGAGGGGGGAGGGCTTTGGACTTCCTACAGGGCAGGGTAGCCTGCCCCTTCTTAAGGAAGCAGGGGGAGGGAGAAGGGGTAGTGGGGGATCAGGAGGGCCTGGGACAAGGGGAGGAAGTGTAATTTTTCTTTTAACAATAAAGAAAAAAATGGGGGAAAAAACTGCTGAAGTGAAATAAATGCCAACATAGAAAAAGAAAAAAAGTGAGCCTAACTAAACATAGACTTTTAGGAGAAAGAGGTTAGTACTCAGCAAAGGCCAAAGCTGGGGCTGGTAAAAAGCAAAGGGAGTACATCTCTGCTGTGATGTTCACGTAACTGAAAAGAAACATAACCTCAGCAAAATGGTGGAATACACCTTTAATTCCAGCACTTGGGAGGCAGAGGCAGGCAGATCTCTGTGAGTTTAAGATCAGCTGGTATACAAATTGAGTTCCAGGACTGTTACACAGAGAAACCCTGTCTCAAAAAAAAAAAAAAAAAAAACAAAATAAATAAATAAAAAGAAGCATAACCTTTGTTAGTGTTACAGTGGTAGGAACCAGTGTGTTAAAATAGGATGAAGGTAAGCCGGGCGGTGGTGGCGCACGCCTTTAATCCCAGCACTCGGGAGGCAGAGGCAGGCGGATCTCTGTGAGTTCGAGACCAGCCTGGTCTACAAGAGCTAGTTCCAGGACAGGCTCCAAAGCCACAGAGAAACCC